>CM044956.1:1270267-1845984 GCA_024516035.1 Bactericera cockerelli | reverse complement strand
CAAACATGAGGTTGAACAATGCCCACTCCAAGTAGGTTTGGGAAAAGGCAAAGTGGAAGAAGAAAAAGATAAATATCATCACCGGGATTCGAAGTCGAGGCCCTAAGCTAATTATTTCGGCGTCACATTGCTGCGGGATCAATTAAATTACATCTCCCCATCTGGGGAGTCGACTCATTCTCCGCGCGAGGTGATTGACTCCGAATCTTTCTTTAGAGTCGGCCCATGGCCTGAGGCGACTACAGACGTGTCTCCTATGTGGATCGGAGACCGCCAAGATTGCCTCTCCATGCCACTGCCGGGCAGAATGGCAGTCCCAAACATTGGACCGGTGAATGGTCCATTGGTCCCGGAGTGTAATTGAACTTGTGTATACAGTTATACATTGTACTTATAGGTTATAACTAGTTTCTTTTCTTAGATTCTAGTATTTAATATAAAAACTGAAAGTTCTGACTTTTTCAATACCAAATTTTAAGAAATAAGTATCAGAGAGACAGTTTTAAATACTTAATACCAACACAAACCAATACACTTGTACTACACAATTATTATTGTTATTATTGAATTCTTTATTAATAGGACACATGTATGTACAAACAAGGAATGATAAAAATTAAAACACAAAATTAACAACAGTATAAACGAGAGAAAAAAAGATAAACAATATATGTAGATAAAATATATATAGATGTCCAAACTAAAGAGCGGGGTTATTGCCTACGGCTATTTCTTCCATCAAACAATGGACACGGAAGAAGCCCAGAGCACTGGTCTGGGCGTCCAAGGGGTTAATACCCTATCAATCCTTCCACCACCATCATGGACACGAAAAGTAAAGCAAGTACTTTAAAAAATAAAGAAAAATTTCTGCCAAGTTCAGTTTTAATTGCATAATTTCAACAAGCTACTGAAAAGGAGCCGGAAAGCCGGGCCCAGGTTCAAGTATACCAATTCTAACCTCACCGTAACATTAAGATGGTGTACTTATTTTCTACTTTGCGGTTTGACGTTCCTTTAAAAGTTACTTAGCTGGCAAGTTACCAGCTGCACACATAAACCGCACCCAGCCTGGATGGGAAAACAGATCCTTACGCTACCAATCGACCAATGGAGCAACCAATGCATTTACAATAAGTGATCAACAATTCAAAACCCTCAAAACTAACACCTTTTTCTAACACCCTTCCAGTCCTAACAATTTCAACACTGAAGGCAGGAAAACTTACAGAAATTTCACCCCGACCGGAATTCGAAACCGCAACATTCGAATCCAGAAGCAGAAGTTCAAGGCGACCGCGGATATTTATTTACCAGTAGTGGTGTGTATGAACAATTGAACATAGATGTTGACATGCACCACTATAATCTAAAAAAACAATACATAGATTTACCAGTAGCCCGTTCCAGAAGCAATCTCTTCTCTCTTAGGGCAAAATTAATAGACAAATTCTATCACTCAAGTCATTGCTAAGCGTCGGATTTCCCTATCTTACACAGTACGCAATCCGTGACTTTGAGCCACATAGGTATTGTAAAAACTTCTATTAATTCCGCCCTTAATCTCCAAAACTCCCTTTCAACCGTCGCTCAACGCACTTTGATTGGTTAATTTGAACGCAATAACCAATCGGAGATGGTTGTTTCACGTTTGAAAGGGAGATTCGGGGATTTTAAGAGTGGAGAGCTGGAGAGTGTTTCTGGAATGAGCCACAGGTAAACACTTATCCCCCAAGTTAATGAATGCATGCTGATGAATCGTTATTACACTTGATACAATTACAAAGTGATACCTAATATTGATATCAAGTGATTGATTATCACAAGTACCTTACTTATTAGCATATGAATATAATCATTATACAGGGTGTATCAAAAGCTCATGTACAAAAAGAAACCAAGTATAGTAGAGCTCAAATAAAGGCCACTTTGCTTAATAAACCCCTATATGTAAATGGACCCTATAAGGTCGCTAGGGTATATTTCACGACCCCCCCATAACTCCACCCCTGATCGAGGAAAATGCCAAATACTCACCAAAGAAGCATGATAACAATCGGTCACGTCATGCAAAAAATGAAGTATCGCAAAATATTTTTAACTGTCAACTTGTGTTGGCCCTAGCGACCCTAGGGTCCATTTCCGTATATAAGTTTACTAAGAAAAGTGCCCTTTATTTGAGCTCTCCTATACGTGGTTTCTTTTTGTACATGGCCTTTTGATACACCCTGTATATTACTTATAATAACATCGTCATAAGTGAAAGATAACGCGAAATTGAAAGATAAAACTCTCACACTTCCAGATGTAAACAACCTGATGAGTTGGTGGTAACAGGGATGAACCACCTAGCACAGGTGGCACTTTCGAATTCAAGAGTTTCCAAAACACTCATGTTCAGAAACGCCGGCCGTGGAGAGAACATGGATTAGGGTCTTTTTTTGAGGTTTGCCGTCGCTTTAAACTGCATGGCTATTATATAAGACGAGGGTTTTACCGTCCATTCGTTGGAAGCTCACAAACTTGCTACTGAAATCAACCCCAACCAGCTTAGGGACGGGAATAGCCAGCATCACGGGGGTTCGAATTTAAATGGTCACCTATTCAACTCCTAACCTCGCTTGACGTTGCTAAATTTCAGCGACAGAACGAAAACTGGTGTTTTGTTATAATTCTAGTGGGTAGCGCAGGATCATAGGAATTTTAGCACTTTAATATACAATATCTTGTATTTTTTTGCCAGGGTATAATTCTGCCACTGGTCGCTGCTTCACATCAAGCTACTCATTTTTCCTCACGAGGTGAGTGAACCCCGATATAATTATGTATGATATGATCGGAAATAATAAACCAATTGAATGCAAGATTTTAAGAACGGACCCACCCACATTCAATTATTCACAATCAGGGGATCTAGCATGTGCATAAAAGGGGCCGGAACCAGATATCTGCTTCCGAAAAATTGTGAAGACACATACTCGTACATATAAATATTACATTTATTTTAAATACCTAAATGATTCACATTTGTAAAACATAATAATTACAATATCGCCTTAATTATACTGACAGATTACTCCAGCAGTTATTATGAGGTTAAAATCGCAAGAGGGAGGATAACTTGTCATGTCCCGGCTGGGATTCGAACCCGCGACCTCTGGATTACGAGACAGACGCCTTGACCACTGAGCTACCGGGATAGACAGAATAATATTAATAAAATCACAAAAAACTTCTGCCAGATCACACACGGGGGTTAACGAACCCATTAGTTAATCGTGAAACCGTTTAACCGAAGCACCTGCTAAGATTACACTTGACCCCGTAATCCCGGTATCAATGGAGTTATAACAGGGGGAAAGGTCAGCACCATTCTCCGCAATTAGAAATACGCAATTAGCATCAAGTTCAGCATACAGGGTGTCCCAAATATAATGTATGTAGAAGCACTATAGGCCAAATTATCTGGCTGGGGGACTATAAACAGGGAGTAGACCAGCATTGGCTTGCCTCTTGTCACTTATTAGCCTCCTTGTAAAGACAGTGGTAGAAGTGCTGATTCATTCCTCCACTGTCTGGCTAACATCGTTCACGATGACGGCACCCTATGATGATAGACCAAATTATAAAACTGGATAGATTAACTAATCCTACACTTCGCTTAACACGCGTTCTGGTGGGAATTTCCACAACAGCACACTTATATCGGCTGTTAAGTGATAGTGACTTAGACTAACAAATTCTCGATATTAATTCGGGCCTACGTTCGTGCCACTCATCTGCACTTGAAACAGTCGAAACCCAACCTCCTAACTATCTACCATGACATTGTTGGACTTTCGCAATTATTTCCTCGTTCTCAGAAATGTGTTCAAAGTTCAAATCCTAGGACAGTGTTTTTAACTACAGAACTGAAGAAGATTATTGGAATATTTTTTACCTTAAAAAGTTCAAATTATGACTTAAAATGGGGTTTTAATATCATAAATTAGAATTACATAAAAAAAAAATCCTCTACTTTCTTTTTTGTTTAAATGGTATTTTCATCCATTTTCTTAACATTCATTTTTTTCAAAATCTCAAGACCAAATCAAATCAAAATTTATTTATCGGTTTCCATTATGAATATCGGTTTTCATACAAAAAATATGAATATCGTCAATTAAAGTAAAGCACAGTAAAAAATTACCAAATAAAATAATGGGCACCCTTTCAGCAGATATATTGTGTAGACAGTGTCTACTAGACACCCTGTATGGACAGTATGGACATCTTTATTTTTATTTTGAGATACAGATATGGAGTGTGGACACCCTTATTTTTATTTTGAGATACAGATACGGAGTGTAGAACCCTTATTTTGAGATACAGATACGGAGTGTGGACACCCTTATTTTTATTTTGAGATACAAATACGGAGTGTGGACACCCTTATTTTTATTTTGAGATACAGATACGGAGTGTGGACCCAACTAATTTTATTTAGAGATACAAATACAGAGTGTGGACACCCTTATTTTCATTTTGAGTTACAGATACGGAGTGTGGACCCAACTAATTTTATTTAGAGATACAGATACGGAGTGCGGACACCCTGTATATATAGTGTATATCAGTTAAATGCAAAACTTGGAGATAAACAGTCCGGGGTCGAGGTTATGAACATAACTAATGCGCCTCTGTTAAGTGACTACACCCGGGGAATGTTTACAAACAATTGAGAAAGTCAACAATGCTATGGTGTGCGTGCTGTTTCAGATAACTGCCAAGTTAGCCAAACTTCATTTTCTTTAGAATTCAAGCACTTTCTACAACCTAGGACCCTTAGAGTCTTATTATTATGTGGTCACAAACTCAAATGACTGAAGAAAAATGCATGCACTGGGTGGGATTCGGACCCACGGATGCCGACCCTACATAGATCACCAGACTAGCGCGTTAACCACTTGACTTCCAGTGCACACTACCACCCAACCGGACATACCTCCCACTTACGTCTGGTTAAGGAAACTTATCTAAAACCTGAATGTTTACAACAAATTATGCTTCTAGCTCATGAAATGTTAAACATAAATATTTATGCAAGTGACAAGCGCCAATGGGGTCAAATTTACATACCGTCGTGATAAAAACAGTTGAGCATGTCAGCGATATAGTTTATACAATAAATGCATAATTTTACAACGTACATAATAGGTGGGAGGCAATTAGACCGGACATTAGTTACTAGTAAAACTCTTTTGACTTACAACTACTTTGGACATGCCTAATAATCACAGCAGTAGACCAACTATACTAGACATGAGGAACCTAGATATCAGATACATAATGTAGTTCACAACACACACAAGTTGTGGGAGACAATTTGACTACACACACATTATACAAGCGGGACAACTCCCTTAAAGCTACATACTTGGCAATGCCTGATCGCAGGAGTAGACCAACTAGACATGACATATGACTGAAGAAAATATGAGATAGATAATAAATATAGTTCACCAAGTTGTACAACTCACACGAGTTGTGGGAGACAATTTGACTACACACACATTATACAAGCGGGACAACTCCCTTAAAGCTACATACTTGGCAATGCCTGATCGCAGGAGTAGACCAACTAGACATGACATATGACTGAAGAAAATATGAGATAGATAATAAATATAGTTCAACGAGTTGTACAACTCACACAAGTTGTGGGAGTCAATTAGACCAGACAATATGTTAACAAAAGAGAAGTATTTCACAGCCTTATTTATTTCGTAGCCATGAAACAGCAGCTATTGTAGACGCTTGTGGTCTGTGTTGCAGCTTGCCCATCCCCTAGTATGTCTCCCATCTCATGGGCGAGAAATGACACAATGTCTCCTATTTAGGTGCTGGGTCAACATGAGCGCATCGGAATGTGTTCCTTACAAAAAACTGTAACCAACTACTGAATACTCTGGCCAACCCTAACAACCACCGCTAGGTTGTAGTTTCCTAAGGGTTTAATAACTTATAAAGAAAAAGCCCAAGTTCTCACGATGGTTGATATATCACACATAGAAATATGTGTGCTTCAGAAAGAACCAACTATTCAATAACGTACAATAACAACTACCGAATACAATTTTTGTCAACTGTGGGGTTCAAAGTTCGAGGATCTTACCACTGAACTAATCGTACGGTCGCTGAAAGACATCTACTTTAAACCAATTTGGACATACATAATAGCTGGCGTATTACAACTATACTTTGATAGTAATAATTTATATCAAGGATGGTGCGGAAGAGAATGCCAAAGGCATTATCACCACCCTTTATTAGACTTTGTTTACCTTTCATTAATTATGCCCTTTCACTGGACCTGTACATAAAAATTGTAAATAAAATTTAATCAAAATTGTTGGATAATAATTTATAAATAGTGTTTTCTAATCTTGAGGGGGAAAAAATAATTATTACAGAATCAGACGATCCCCTCATAAATATTGACCTTTATCATCCACCACTAATTATTAATATTTGTTTTTTAGTATTAAATACAAAGGAACATGATACCACATTAAGTCATACTAAAAACATACAGTGTTTCAAGGATGGTGATTATACATCGATATCAGAGGCTATTAACAACATAGACTGGGAACATAAACTTGATGTGCGTTTTACACCTGATGATGCTCTGCAAAGTTTCTATCAATGTCTTAGAGATTTAATCGACAAAAATATTCCTCTAAAAACACTCAAACCATTTAAATTTCCCAAATGGGCCAGCCCGACTCTTAAAAATCTTATTCTCGAGAAGAAAAAAATCCATAAACTATTCAAAACTTAC
The DNA here is from genome assembly GCA_024516035.1 of Bactericera cockerelli. Lineage (NCBI taxonomy): Eukaryota > Metazoa > Arthropoda > Insecta > Hemiptera > Triozidae > Bactericera > Bactericera cockerelli. The sequence goes on along the minus strand of CM044956.1, from coordinate 1,839,161 downwards.
AGAACCGATATTCTGAAGTTTGAATTCAGTCGCCTAAGACAACAATGTAAAATCTTAACAAATACTGACTACTCTCGTTTTGTCCATGAAACAGAATCATATCTCGTACAAAACCCTAAAAAATTTTGGTCATTCATTAAAAACAAAAAAAATGACAATAACACTCCTGACTCCATGTTTCTAGATAATAGCAAATCCGACGATAGCCAAAATATTGTCGAATTATTTGCAGACAACTTCTCCAGTATTTACTCAGAAGAGTGTCTAGCTCCACCTCAATTCAATTATCCAGATTCCTTGCTATCCCCCCTATCAAACATAACTATATCTAGAGACGAGACTCTGAAGCTATTGCTTAAATTAAAAGTTGACTCCTCTAGCGGCCCAGATGGGATCCCCCCCATTGTTCTTAAAAATTGTGCACGAGCTATTGTCAATCCTCTAGTAATATTATTTAACCGGTTGTTAAAAAATGGAACATATCCGCAAATTTGGAAAATATCCTACATAATTCCAATCTTCAAAACTGGTGACAAAACCAACATAGCTAACTATCGCCCCATAAGCAAATTATCCACCATACCAAAGCTATTCGAACATCTAGTATACAATAAAATTTCACCCATCCTATCTAACGTGATTATTGAAAACCAGCATGGTTTTATAAAAAACAAATCAACAACATCAAATTTGATTTCATTTACTGATTATGTCATAGAAAACATAGAAGATGGATATCAACTTGATTGTTGCGCAACCGATTACAGCAAGGGATTTGATAAAGTAAATATTAACATCTTATGTGCAAAGCTAGAAGCTTATGGACTTACTGATCCCTTGCTTTCCTGGTTTAGAAACTATCTATCAAGTAGAAAACAGATTGTGAAACTTAGAAGAACCACTAATGATGACTATTTCCTATCTAGACCTTTTGATGTAATGTCGGGATGTCCCCAAGGTGGACATTTAAGTGGTCTCCTGTTCAATATTTACATTAATGACGTACATCAAGTCCTCACACCTAAATTCTGGCTATACGCCGATGACAAACGCATTGGCTGCGTAATTAAAACTTCAGAAGACCACTCATGCCTCCAGGCTGCTCTCGATTCCCTATTTGACTGGTGTGAAATCAACCGAATGGTTCTTAATATTGATAAATGCAAAATTGTATCCTTCACTCGCAAAAAATCACCTCTTTTATTTGATTACAAAATTGATAACACATTAGTACCTCGTGTAAATAAAATAAAGGACCTTGGAATCATTTTAGAACATAACATGAGCTTTAATGAACATTATCAATCATTGAAGAACAAAGCATTGAGAGTCCTGGGCTTCATAAATCGAAATAGTCGTGATTTTAAGAACCCCAATACCTATAAAACTTTGTATATGTCTCTTGTACGTCCCATACTAGAGTATGCCTCTCCAGTTTGGTCTCCGCACTGTCAAACTCACATTAAAACTATAGAGAAAACTCAGAGGACATTCCTAAGATCCTTAGCATACAAGCAGGGCATACATATTAACAATCACGACTACACAGAAGTCATAAACCACAATCAAATGGAAACACTAGAGAAAAGAAGATATAAACAAGACCTTATATTCTTGCACAAAGTTCTCCATAACACAATAAAATTGCCTGAAATTCTCGCTAAGATTCCCATAAAAATAAATGATACAAGAACAAGACACAAATTATACTTTTTCTCTGAAAAGAAACACCGCACCAACTTAGGCTACTACTCACCTTTAAGTCGTATGCTAAAATCTTACAATACAGAGACATTGAAAATGCCTGAAATCGATATATTCCACCAAACTCTTGAACAATTCATTGAAAAGATCAGTTAAATAATGTGTATATACTTACAATAAATACCTATATCCATTAATTTAGTTTTAATTTTAAACCTTTATAGATTAAGTTTAATAATATTTGTAAAAATGGAACTTTTATATTATTTTTTCCGTTAAATTGTAAAAATAAAATAAAATAAATAAAATACTCAAGACATGACTGGAGCAATCACGATGCAGTTCATGTGTCGGATTCCGAGGAGGGCTGGTTGGTGAATTATAGCCTGGTGGGAGTGCAACTTGCAAACTAGGTTATCTAGTCAATCAGAGCAAATAGCTAAGAGATAAAATCGCAAAGAGCAGTCGAATAAGCAGTTATAGGTAACTTTACACATGGGTTGAACCCGTAAATTCTCGTATATAAAAAAAATTGCGCAGATTTGCAGGTTGCTGGTTTTATGTGGTCCAAACCCTAAATGGGAGAGTAAATTGCCCCAGCTTGGATTCGAACCCGCACTTCTGGATTGAAATGTTTACCAAATTTTCAGATGTGCATAATTTCAAAATTGAAAACACTACACACTGGACACGGAAGGAGCCCAGGACAATTGTTCTGGGCGCCCACGCCCCACAGAGTTCTATACCCCTATCAATCCTTCCACCGGCACCGACTTGACATTACGCGTGGACAAGGAATGTAATTCTGATAAATGTAATCTAATCCTGTTTCATCATTTGGCCCTTAGTATGTGGTCCAAATCCTAAATGGAAGAGTAACTTGTCCCAGCTTGAATACTTTTTTTTTCAAGAATTGACGGGATGTATTCCCATTTATTACAATATTAAAATACAAACATCATTACAATATTAAAATACAAAAATCTTTACAATATTAAAATACCAACAAAAATATACACTTGGTGACGACACGGTGTTGTACGAACCGGTAGTGGTACACGCGTATCCTTGGTAGCAAATGGCCGGTTCCCACTAGGAACACACATGCTACGCTGTGTGTTAAAACCGCCGGCCCACAGAGACTTACAAAACTACATAGCCCCGTCAGGTTCAAGCGGCGTGAAGGCCATATCTGCCCGTGCTCTGTTGTAGCTAGTACCTGAGGTGCACAGTGGCGTGGATGGGGCATATTGCCGTGCTCTGGTTGTGTGATCTGATGTACTCGTAGTGATGAGGCTACAGGTCGACATTGTGTGGTAGGAGGGCGGCGGGTTCCACGATGGGCTGCCCGGCTACCATAACTACACCCGGGGGAACCACTCGTTACGTAGGGGCGGCGAAAAATCCACCGAAAATCCGCCGAAAATCAACCGAAAATCCACCGATTTGTTAGAACGAATTTGAATAGAAAAACTCAATACTTCCGATTTCTAATATCAGAAATTTTAGGAAGTACCTAATAGAAAAGGGATTTTTTTTGGGACAACTCGATTTTAGGGTTTACATGATAATTTGTAATTGACTTTCTATATCACAACGTGATCGGCATTGAAAAATGGCACCGGGATTATTGAATTAGAATTGAAATTATTTTAATAAATTATATAAAAAAATATTTGTATTTTTTAACAGTAAGTAAAAATTGCATAACAAAATATTCTAAAACAAAGGGATCACATTCTCTTTCTTCTAAACAAAATGATTTACGAAATAATTGAAAATACTTTGGTATTGATTATTGAAAAATATTGTAATGTTAATTAAAAAACTTAAATTATGATAAGAAAAAGTTACGAATACAATATAAAAACTACGAAATTAAATTTAAAATGTTGAAAGCATAAACTGAAGATTTCTTTGCTACGAGTACAAACCTGAAAGCAGAAGAAGAAAAAGAAAAAAATAATTAGCGAAAATTTCAAAAGAAAAAAATGAAATAACTTACAAAACACTACAAATTAAAACTATAATTACTGAGCATTAAAAAACAAAAGTAGCGAATAAATAAAAGCTACATTTCCCTATAAAATTATGGTGCGACATGAGAACGATTATAACGAGAGGAAAAATAAGTTATTATTGTTGATGTTGAAGGTAAGTCGCATTACTTACTTAAATATGTATTTACAATGCACGTAATATTAAAAGAATTGAATTCAAAGCTGAACTATAACATTTATAAAACAATCGAAAACGTCACGGGGACTCGTCACCAAAGCAACAGACAACATACTGGAAATATACTAAAGCAAACCAACCGAAGTCCACAACCAACCGAAATACCTCAACATAACTCGAGAACTGAAATACCACGTACATAACTCGAGCCCAGCAGAATCAATGAGATAGGAGATCAGCCGCAGGGCAAACCCCATCAAAAGCTATTGGAGATATGTACAGTGGTCACATATTAGAAACTATAAAATATATGTAGTTTTTTCTTTTACTTCTTCTTCTTCTTCGAATAATTCCGAACAAAACTGGAAATCCTTGAACTTCTACAAGAAAACGACAGAGAGTACATTAGGAGAGAGAGAGAGAGCGAGAGAGACAGAGTATATTAGGATTAGGGGAGAGAGAGAGAGACAGAGTACATTAGGAGAGAACTGTGATGAAGAAAATGAGAAAGAGGAAGATAGAGGAGAGAGAGAGAGATATTAGAGAAGAGAAAGAGAGTGAGAGAGAAAAAGGGAGGGAAATATTTATGGAGAGGGATAAAAATGGTAAGGTTCGGGTAACAGTGATAATATCACGATTGTGTTAAGTCTGGTAACAATCATACCTGATTTGGTAACAATTACCTTTTAATTTCCCAATTCGCGTGTGTCACATGCAGATGCAATTTGTATACTTTATGTCTCTTTATTTTTATAAGGCGTTCTTCACACGGTAGCTCCCTGTCGCTCAGTGGTAAAGGTGGCACTCTGTGAATCCAGAGATTCCAGAAGTCGCGGGTTCAAAACGCCGGAGGGACATGACATGTTATCCTCCCATTTGGGAATTTGTACCACATAGTAATACGTCTTGGGCTTACTGCTGGAATAATGGGACTTAATAGTCCTAATCGGGCAGTACAAATAAGGCGATATTATTATTTACACCTCGGCCTAGGTGTTCAATAGTATACTATTTCAGCATCAGTGCTACACAAAGTGATATCTGTGCTTTAACATCATTCAGTAGCTACAGGAGATGTAAATATACTACTCAAAATCTGCATAGTACATTGATCGTGGCATATGATGTAATGATAAAACCTCGAATGAAATTACACATTTTAGATGAGCTAATTTTGTAAGGCGTGTTCTCTGTCTTCATTTAATAGCATAGGTGTAAAATTACAGCTTTCGCCAACAGCTTCTTGCATTTGAACGAAACATCAACAAGAGACGGGAGGGCATGCTTGCAAAGATGATCACGGATCCACGTTACGTAACCACGCCGGTCTCGAAACCCGTAATACAACTGCGCAAAACAACCCGAAGCAAAATGGTCGCAAAAAACTCGTACAGAATATCCAAATGGCCACAGAAAAAAAAATAAAAAAATACTCGCCCATTCGTTCAGTGGATTGCCTTGGAAAGAAAACTAACAGAAAGAAAAAGAAGTAAAAACTACTGCAAACATACCAGACGCAGACACTGCAATTGATGATGACACTCAATCATGGATATAGGAGAACTCAAGGGACCGGATTTTTTGTCTCCAATATCCAGATTTCTCTTATAAAAAAGAGAGGTTATTGTCCCGTATGGATTGGTATATCTGACCTAAAATCGTTCTCTTGTATCCAGGTTTCTTTTATATCCATTTCTCTTATACCCAAGTTTTTATTTATATGCAGTTCTCTTGTATCCAAATTTATTTTATATCCAGATTATCCAGTTCACTTATATCAAGTTCTCTTACATCAAGGTGTGAATGTATTATTAGTACTCATTAACAATGCACAATAATTGTACATATAAACAATGTACAAAAAACATGGTGGCATCAACACTTTAATGTCTGCAACATATACATACGTGTCCACTGTCCATTACACATATGTACGTACATGTCAACAGGATTATATACAATACATATATGTCATATACGTATATGTCTATGTCATACACATATACGTATATGTCATATATGTATGTATTGTATATACAGAGTGTCCACTTTTAATGTGCGCCATAGGAAAAATACATGTAAAAACAGTTTTTCTTGTCTCAAAAGTCGCTATTAAGTATTTTAGTTAAACAAAATATGTTAACTCATGTATTTTTATCTGAAGAATCCACTGGTGGTAATTTCATACACCTGGGACTTACAGTTAAAAAGTTAAGGGTTCGAAATCCGAGAAATGTGTTATGTTTGAAACTCAACATTTTTGTACAATTGGATACTCTATTTTGTGTATTTTTTTCACGAGAAATTGATTGGTAATATTTTCAATTACCTGGGGTTTACAGTTAAAAAGTTCTGGGTTCGAAACCGAGTAATTGCGTTATGTTTGAAACGAAACATTTTTGTACATAACTGAATAAATAGTCTATTTTATGTATTTTTTCACGAGAAATTGATTGGTAATATTTTCAATTACCTGGGGCTTACAGTTAAAAAGTTCTGAGTTCGAAACCGAGTAATTGCGTTATGTTTGAAACGAAACATTTTTGTACATAACTGAATAAATACTCTATTTCATGTATTTTTTCACAACAAATCGATCGGTGATATTTTCAAACACGTAATATTCACAGTTAAAAAGTTTCGGGTTCAAATCCCGAGAAATACCTGGTTTATGAAATTTATTCATTCTGTTCTTTGTTGTCTGCAGCACGGCAATACAAATGATTGGCTCAAATAATATTTTTCACAAATTTCAATGGTGCTGGCCAAAATAATATCCAAAACAAAATGTCTTGTAAACAAAAGTATTATCTCTGATTGATGCCTACCTTTAGTTTTGTTTCTTCTGAGTTTGTGGATAGAAGTGAATTTTCATTATTTTTATTTTTATAAAATGTTGTCTTAACAGGATAAAATTGGTTTGGTTAAACTGTATTATCAGGGTAACAGTGCTAGAAGGTCTCGTGATATTTAGTTAGAACAGCATCCAGAATGTGCCTATTTCCATCATTGTCAAGTCCTTAGGGCAGTGAAATAATTTGATAATGATGGTTCTCTCCATGACAAACGAGTCGCATCAACACATGTCCGAAGAGTTCCTTTCAAAAAACGAGACCAACATTTTGAACCTTGTGGAAAGGGATCCCTTTCTGAGTGTAAGAGAAATAAGTCGACAGCTCAACCTTAAAAAGAGCACTGTACATAAGACTCTGAAAAAACATAAGTATCGTAGCTATCACTTCAGCAAACATCAGCAGTTATTGAATGGTGATTATGAAAGAAGGATTCATTTTTGTTCTACAATGATACACCCGATAAATGCTGACAGAAGACTGCTAGAAAATATTTGCTTTTAATCAAGTTTTAATCTGACACACGCTCCCAATTTTCAAAACTCACGGATGTGGGCCAAAGTTTAAAACACGCCTTTTTTCAGTAGGTCTTCTACGGACAAAAGAAGCAGAAATCGTTATTTCTATTGAAAAAGACACAAATAAAGTTAAAGAATGCTAAAATAGGGTATAACAGTAAAACCAGGTATCCAGGTGTACGAAAATATTGAGTTTCAAACATAACGCAATTACTCGGTTTCGAACCCAGAATTTTTTAACTGTAAACCCCAGGTAATTGAAAATATTACCAATCAATTTCTCGTGAAAAAATACATAAAATAGACTATTTATTCAGTTATGTACAAAAATGTTTCGTTTCAAACATAACGCAATTACTCGGTTTTGAACCCAGAAATTTTTAACTGTAAACCCCAGGTTATTGAAAATATTACCAATCAATTTCTCGTGAAAAAATACATAAAATAGAGTATCCAATTGTACAAAAATGTTGAGTTTCAAACATAACATATTTTTCGGATTTCGAACCCTTAACTTTTTAACTGTAAGTCCCAGGTGTATGAAATTACCACCAGTGGATTCTTCAGATAAAAATACATGAGTTAACATATTTGGTTTAACTAAAATACTTAATGGCGACTTTTGAGACAAGAAAAACTGTTTTTACATGTATTTTTCCTATGGCGCACATTAAAAGTGGACACTCTGTATATGTCAACAACACCACCACAGGCAAAGGCGTGTTGAATACCATGCATAGATTGCATAGTCCAGAAGCTAGGACCTTGTGCAATGGACGTAATCAGCACATTCCATGAAGAAAAGACGCTAATGGTTCTAGAAATAGCTCACCAGCAGAGATAGAGTGGATCGTATGGTTCTGGTTGGTTACTATAGTTTTAAAGTGGATCGTATGGTTCTGGTTGGTTACTTAAGTTTTATGGTGGATCGTATGTTTATTGTTGGTTACTATAGTTTTATGGAGCTATCTCTGACGTCCATGCAATCTTTCCACCACCGGGAGATAGGTACAGTCGGAGACCTGGATATAAGAGAACTCAACAGACTCGATTTTTTTTTTTACTTTCCTTATTTCTCCTATATCTTCCTGGAAATATTTATTTTCCAGGAAGATATAGGAGTTCCTGAGGTTATTTTCCTGGAAATATTTAATAACTAAACGGAGAAAAATGGCAATCAAAAGAAAAATTTCCCCACAAGATTTGTTGGCTGAAAATAAACGACCCTCGCTATGAACTTTAATGAAGCGATACGTGGAGGTGTTGAATTCGAGGAAACAATTGCCGTCATGCAAAGCAAAAGTTGGGTAGAGTCAGAGTTCTAGGAATTGGCGGAGGCGCGGGGGTTGGGATTGTTCTGAAAGCTCTCAGAACCGGGAGAGCTGACATTGAACAAAATGCAGTCTTTAGAGAAATACTGGTGGTGCGAGAGGGGTGAGAGGAAATAAGAAATACAGGGAGGAAGAGAGCAAAAGAAACAAAAGGAGAGAGAAATAGGGTAAGATGTGGTAGGATGACAGACAGAGAAAGAGAGGACGGGAGACGTGTTGGGTGAAAGAGAGAGATAGGGAGAAAGAGGGAGGTTTGGGGGGGAGGGAGAGACAGAGAGAAAGAGGGAGGTAGAGAGAGAGATATAAGGAGAAAGAGGAAGCGCGGTTTGGAGAGAAAAGGAACTAAGGAAGTAGCGATGGAAGTTTCAGAGGGAGGGAGAAGGCGCAATTGTAGGTCAGTAAAACAGAGACAGAGATAGAAAACGGGAAGAGTGCAAGAGAGAGGACACTATGACGCGACTCTCTGCTTTCACTCTGTTGGCATTGATTGTCCTTTTCTTATACCCCCCCCCCCCTCCCCCACTCTCTCTCTCTCCTCCCAATAAGAAGAAGATGATATTCTTTCCTCTCCCTCACCTATCAAGGAGATGCTATTTTTCTGGAAAATATAATAAAATGGAATAGGGAATAGGCATATTGTGGAAAAGTGGGGATCTTGTTAGCTTTGGCAGCATTGATGGATATCACCAGCGTCAATGGCTCTTTAAATGCACCAGCTTTGCGAGCTGAAGACTTTGTGATGCTGGCATTCCAGCCCAACCTGGGTGAGGTCAATGTGGGTAGCAGGTTTGTGAGTTTCCTGCGAATGGAGTGTAACACCCCCGCCTCGAGATGACCTAGCTGTTGAATGGGATGTAAAACCCCAGTTAATAATGATTCATGAGTGTCATGACTCTCCTCTGCAGTCTTGAAGTTCTTTCTTAGCACCTCACACACTTGATTCTTGTTAATCTTTTCGAAGACTCTTTGTGGTGGTGCCTATCACTAAATTTTGTCGTGCACCTCAAATTCGGGGGAGGGGGGAGAATCTTGCTTCATTAGAGATACCTCGCTCTGTCCCTTTTGCAAGATATCCGTTCTTCTCCTTTCACAGGGCAGGTGATAGTCCTGTCAAATCCCTCTCTCATTTGGAGAGGGGAAATCGTTCCTTATTAGAGATTCCTCACTTCTTGCTGTTTTCCACTTCTTTCTGTGCAAAGGTCAGGAGATAGTCCTGTCAAATCCAGTCAGGCACACCAGTCACATCTGATTTTCCGGTCCTTGTCTCTCTAGAATGACGCTCAGTCTTGTTTTCCTTCCTCTGTAGCCTTCCTTGATTTGTTTTTGTTTGTTTTTTCCCCCACTTCTTTTCTAGGCTTATTCTTAGCTTTGATTTCAATCTTCATATTACAAGGTGGAATGATGATGAAATATATTATTAACTTTTCAAACACCACCGCTCACCGACAGGTCAAATTGGTCTTTGATATGAAAAGAATTTTTTAGTGTTGTGATTTCCAACTAACCAAGATGGCCGATTTTACGGGACAGTTTGTTTTCCCCCTTTTTTTTAGACTTTTTCTTAGCCTTGATTTCAATCTTCATATTGCAAGGTGGAATTGGTCTTTGATATACAATTAGTTTGTTATTGTTGTGATTTCCTGTGTTCCAACTAACCAAGATGGCCGATTTAACCGGACACGTTTGAGGCATTACGAGTTCTTCATTAGGTACTTATTACTCCATGATTTTAAGTGTTTGAAATAAATCATCTAGTGAACCTATAAGTAATAATAAAAAAAACTCTGTGGAAAGTAGGTAACCACCAGGCGGAGTTAATGCTGAAAGCATTTTCTACCCCCTAACCCTCAGAGTCTTATTATTATGTGGTCATATACTCAAATTAATGAAGAAAATTCATGCACTGGGTGGGATTCGAAGCGACGGACTCCTACGCTACTTGGATTACCAGACTAGCGCGTTAACCATTTGACTAAGAGTGCAATAAATCATTTCAAATACGTTCACTTGAATCTCCCAGGTACCATCTGACGGTAGACGTGTCAGAACTCAGAACCCTCATGAGTGCATTCGAAAGGTTATCTATCACTCATCTATCACTCGTTAATGAGTTTCCCTGAGTGCTGCTGACGGGAAATCAATTACCTTGCTCGCGGCCTTATCAGTCCCATATATCACCGGAACACTAACTGGGGCAATTAGCATGGTCTTCGTGGACAAGTGATAAGAGCTTATCAGTTGAAGGGTCCCTGGACGTGGCAGGTCGTCCGCCCTTATACACTGGTGGTTAGGTGGTTACAGGCTGGCTCACAAGTGTGTCATACCACCAATTAGGTACTGATTGTACTGATAAGGGTTGGATGGAAGAGATTGTCAAAAGCAATAACCCCGCCCTTTAGTTAGGACATATATTAAGTATTTTTTTTATTTTTTTCTTTATTCTTCTCTTATATTGTATTTTAATTTGTAATTATTTGTGTTGTATATAATATCTCCAATTGATAAAGTGTAAATAAATAAATAAATTGTGGAATTGTTAAAGAGAATGTCGTAGGCATCACGAAGCCTTTGCCTCGCTGGAAGTTGCTTAACTTCGGTGATCCTACGAGAACAAGTGCATTCAACGCGCCATCGACGGTGGCAGTATTGTTTAGGTTTTGTATTTCATAATTTTGCAATTCATTATGTTCAACTCTATCTGCCTGAAGCGGTGAATACTCTGGGAAAACATATTTACGACGCCATTTACCGTTCCAGATTCTAAATAAACAGTTCCACGAACCAATATGATAATACTATATTAATTATCTTCGGCCATGAGGGTGTATATGACAAAGTAAACAAACTGAAAACACTCTCATCAATAGCTGCATTCAATGAATTGACTTTGCTATCGTCATACTTATTTTGTCTCTCCATATCCGAAGGTCGTCAGCGTCGATGGCGCGTTGAATGGAGGTTCTCGTAGGATCACCGAAGTTAAGCAACTTCGTGATGCTGGCATTCCAGCCCAATACGTGCTGGGTGAGGTTAATATGGGTAGCGGGTTTGTGAGTTTCCTGCGAATAGAGGGTACCACCCCCGTCGTAATAGGACCATGCAGTTGAAAGCGACGTTAAACCCAAATGAAAAAAGATATATCCGAAAGTCGATTCATATCCTTTGCCTAACCGAAAACCCCTTTGAAACAGTCAACTGGTTAACGGCGCGGCGCTAGTATGGTGATCCAAGTAGCGTAGGGTCTGTTGGTTCATATCTAAAGCGGGCTTTGTAGCCCTAAGTAGTGCATCTTTTGGCCAAAAAAAATTGTTGGACCAAACTTACACTGTCAGAAGTCTATCTCGCATAGTCTGGGCTGTGGGCTCTATATGTATGTAGGAGTATATTCATGTATGTGTGTATGTATATTTGTATATATTATGTTGAGACACATGCATAGCCGTGGGAACAGTGTTGCCAGAAGCTCATGGTGCCCCCATGTGCTGCTCGTTTGATAACGAAGGTCATTGCCCCCCCGGGCCATGTCGTTCTTAAGAGATACTCTACCTTCATTCAGTTGAATTCAATTAAATAATGAAGAGGTGTGTGTGTGTGTCTCATTGCAGATTGCTTCCAAAGGGTTGGGTGGAAGAGATTGCCATAGGCAATAACCCCGCCCTTTAGTTAGAACATATGTATATATATTGTTTATTTTTTTCTTGTTTATATTACTTTGTCGACCCCCCCCCCCAGAATTCGTTTTTCTATTATTATTTTTTGTCCTGGAACCGCATTATCACAACTCATTATTTAACACAGGTAAAAATGAACTATCATTCTGAGATTTCTGAGTCAACATGATTTATATTTTACGCATTACGTGATTTACGCGTGTTCCGAGGAAATTTCTAATTCGTCAATGTTCTCTAGATATAGGAAGCGTCCTCCCGGATGTGGTTGCCGTGGCAACGGTAGATTCGCATTCCTCACACAAATGTGTTGGCCAAGAATTTTAATCATGCATAGACAGAGAGGTATGTGTGAGTTATGATTTGAGCGTCAAGACGAGAGTTACTTTCACATATTTTTCATACATTCAACGTAGTTTAATGTCCTATATTATTATTCCTATACTGGGTGACTAAAACATTCATTCTTACTTTCCTTACTTTAGGAAAGTAGAGTATGTTATGTAAAAAAAAAATTATCATCAAACACTGACTTCAGTATCTCGATGGATAAGGCGGCAAACTCATAATCTCGTACACTGGAGATTTGTGGTCCGAGTCTTTAGTATGGCAATATTTAATATGCGAGTTTAGGACTTAGGTAACTGTGACATCAACATTTTGGTGAACACAAATACAACTATTTATACATCAAACTATGTCAAAGTCTTTGTACTATGTTGTTAAACAGATAAAAAGTAGTTCCAGGTCCAATTTATCTCTCTTTAAGGGAAAATTACTTCTTAATAAGAGAAACCTGGCTATAAGAGAACGAATCCCGGTTCCTTGAGTTTTCTTATATCCCTTTACTGATAATTCATATTTTTTCCGACCAGAATAGCTATACAGAAAATTGTTTCTGGAAGGGTTAATACCCCATCAAACCTTCCATCACCATCATGGACACGGAAATTAAGTAAGTGGAGCATTTTGCTTTGTTCTAAAGTTAGGGCCAGATCCCTCTTTTTCCCGCAGATCTAGTTGATTCGCTCCGGAAACACCGTGTATAAAATATCGATAGCAAATTTCCAATACATCTCTAGCTTTCACTTCTCCACTGGTGAAAGAGAACCACCAACCACCAGCGGTCACCACAGATGAAAGCTAACCACCACATTGGTGGACGAAGAAAATTGCAACTCTTTCATACATCAGAAGTGCATGAGTCAAGTAGTCTGGTAATCCAGGTAGCGTAGGGATCTGTTGATTCTCATACATCAGAGTTGCATGAGTCAAGTAGTCTGGTAATCCAGGTAGCGTAGGGATCTGTTGATTCTCATACATCAGAGTTGCATGAGTCAAGTAGTCTGGTAATCCAGGTAGCGTAGGGATCTGTTGATTCTCATACATCAGAGTTGCATGAGTCAAGTAGTCTGGTAATCCAGGTAGCGTAGGGATCTGTTGATTCTCATACATCAGAGTTGCATGAGTCAAGTAGTCTGGTAATCCAGGTAGCGTAGGGATCTGTTGATTCTCATACATCAGAGTTGCATGAGTCAAGTAGTCTGGTAATCCAGGTAGCGTAGGCATGCGTTGATTCGAATCTTACCCAGTGCATGCATTTTTCTTTATTAATTTGAGTATGTTAGGAGGTAGAAAATGCTTTGAGCATGAACCTCGCCTGGTGGTTACATTCCAGGGGGTCCCCCCCCTGGAGGAGGGCGGGGGAGGGGGAATCAACTTCAATATCCAATATTCATGTCAGATTTCCTTGCTTCGACGACGGTGAGCTTATACATGTACAATTGTACATAGATGAGAAATTGCAATTTGTCACTTTTATAGATAAAAAAAAATCTTTCGGATCTCCCCTCTACCCCTCTGTCAAAGTTCAAACTTTCTCATTTCTCCCTCTCTCTCTCTCTCTTTCATTTATCTTTCTATCTCCTTCTTCCTAATACTATTTTCAATTATCTCACTTAATTTTTTAAAGATCTGCTGTTGTTATTAAGCCTTTAGCGCCTCAAGCGGTATAAACTCCGAGCAATGCAGTTAGGTGACTTATAATTAAAATAATATTAACACTCTTTAGTGGAAGGTAACCACCAAGCGAGGTTAATGCTCAAAGCATTTTCTACCACCTAACCCTCAGAGTCTTATAATTATGTGGCCACAAACTCAAATGAATGAGGAAAATTTATGCACTAGGTGGGATTCGAACCAACGAATCCCTACGCTACCTGCATTACCAGACTACCGCATTCAACCACTTGACTACCAGTGCACTTGAAGCAAGCCAGAGGAATCCCCATCTCCCCGCGGGAACACAAATTACCTCGCCGCGCTCGTCAAGAGATAATAAGGATCACGAATCCGAGCCAGAGTGACGTAACCTGGCCCCGCCCACCCTTCTAATCCCCCAGACGTACATCTATTAGGCAATTATGCTGCCTCGGAACAAAGAGAGTTATACAACCACAGCGTCTGAGATGTGTGTGCAAGATATGAGGGTAATTATTCGCGAAATTAGAATAGCAAATCGCGAATTTTACGTATGTATCTAGGACGCCCCCCCCCCCTCCCCCCTCTCGATTAAGTCAATATCGTTTTGGGTAGAGAATCTGCACACGATGTAAATGGAAGTTGCGGAAATTTCGTCTTTTTTTTATTATGAAGAACAAATATGAAGGTGCACTGGTAGTCAAGTGGTTGGTTGGTTCGAATCGCACGCAGAGTATGAGTTTTTCCTCATTCATTTGAGTTTGTGACAACATAATAATAAGCCTCTGAGGGTTATGTGGTAGAAAATGCTTTGAGCATTAACCTCGCCTGGTGGTTACCTTCCACTAAATAGTGTTATTATTGTCAATATCGTTGGATATGGAATCTGCACACGATGTAAATGGAACTTGCGGAAATTTCGTGGTTTTTTTTTTTTTTTTTTTTTTGAAGAACAAATGTAATTTCGGTTCGGAGGAAGAGATTGGCGGTGAATTCGTTTTTTTTTTTTTTTTTAAATCACATTACTTTGAAAATCAAACAGAAACACACGCATCAACCATACAGCTATAATGCACAAATTAAAAAAAAGTAAATCAAGCTATCATATTTGTGTTAATAACTTTCGCGGTATCACAACTTCTCACACTCGCTTTACAAAATCTTCGCTGAAACAGTGACTTGAACCACCGATCTCCAGGTTACAAATCCGCCGCCTAATCGATCAAGCTACTGAATACTATGCACAAAGAACACATACAGAAAAATTACACAAGTTCAGTGCACATGCACATGCACATACACATGCACATATTGCGCCCTACCTCAGCGCCACCTCACACGCGGTGAAAGCAAGACGCATAATAATAATAATAATAATAGCCGCACTCATACGTAACTCGCTACAGTCTCATGGCGGAGAATTGACCGATTGACCGCACGTCTGCTAACGGTCAATCTTGAGGCTCGGGTAAGGAGCCAGGACTGAAATATTGGCCATTTCTGAAGTATGCTACGAAGAGCTGGCCAAACTGAAGGAACGAATTTGCGTCGAATTTGGCCCGCGCAAATTTGACGCATCGCGAAATTTGTGAGGGACACAAAATGAGCCAAAAGACCACCTAGATTTTTTTTGCTGAAAATATTGGTGCTTTACAGTTTTTTTGTATCCATGAACAGCCTATCCATAACTCTATATTATAATAATAAATGTTTAGAAATGCAAAAACAGAATTGTTTTTGCACTTGCAGCTGTATGCAAAATTAAACTTGAAAATAAAAAAAAGCTTGTCTCGTTTTTTTATTCCCCAAAAAAAAAAGTATCCCGGCATTCCCGGCCTTGGAACAGTTTTATGCAATTCCAAATCGAGTGGTTTCGAAGGAGTCGGAAAGAACCGGTTTAGGCTGCTAATGCATTTGACATTTGAATAAAACAAGCCACTCAACATTCAATTACTTATTTGTTATTTTTTAAATAATAAAATTTAAAATATATTTGCCAAACATTTTCTTTACAACGTCAACAGTGAGTGTATTTTGCGTAAAAATTATATTTAATGTAACCTATCAAATGTTTTTCGGGCTGTTTGAGTAGGAAAAAAATTCTTACATTTCTGATGAAATCACATTTTTTACAACGAGAAGAAATATTATATTAATAATACTCTTTAGTGGAAGGTAACCACCAAACGAGGTTAACAAACTCAAATTAACGAGGAAAAATTCATGCACTAGGTGGGATTCTAACCAACGGATCCCTACGCTAACTCAGTACGATCCCCAGCGGAGAACGATTTTTTCTGCTCTGTCCACTCATACCTCGTGAGGAAAAATGATTAGCTGCTTTAATGTGAGGAGCGACCAGGGGCGGAATTCGAGGAATATATAAGGATATTCAAGAAAAAGGATAATTCTACGCTACCCATTAAAATTGTGATATAATAGTACAAACTAACACCTTTGTTTATTTATTCTCAAACCGCGGGCAGACGCGAGCATTCAGTATTTAAGAGAGAGAGATAGGTTTGGACAGCTCTTCTCTAGAGCCTAGATTATTATGTATCGTGTCTAGTACCTGATATGTCTACCAGCTCTACTCTACAACTTTCATAAATGGACTCATCGGTCTACGGCCAGTCCTCATCCTGATATTTCGTCTATCTAGAAGTCTGTAGGTTCGAATCCCAACCAACACATGAATTTATCAATTTATCTCCTTTACTTGAGACGTTGTTGACCACAACATAATGGCACTAAAAAAACTGCAGTAATAGGTCTCATTAAATTATCACATAAATAAATAAACTTTCACTCTTCCTACGGGTGCACTAGTAGTCAAATGGTTAACTCGCTAGGCTGGTAATCTAGGTAGCGTAGGGATCCGTTGGTTCGAATCCCACCCAGTGCATGAATTTTTCCTCATTCATTTGAGTTTGTGACAAAATAAAAATAAGACTCTAAGGGTAAGGTGGTAGAAAATGCTTTGAGCATTAACCTCGCCTGGTGATTACCTTCCACTAAAGAATGTTGTTGTTGTTGTTATTATTATTATTATTATTACAGCTACCAGGTTCTAAATGTACACAATATATGTATGTTTGTATACCTACGTTACTGTTTCCCAGCAGAATAAACAAACGTTCAAAAACGTAAAAAAATGCAATAAAATTCAAAATTATTACGTGGATGATATACAAAAAACATTCCTGCAATATTTCACTATTAGAACATATTGGAAATGGGCGAAAAAAAATTGCAGCGTTTCATGTGGGCAGTTTTTCGCAGTGTTTATTGAATCGCGATTTTCTAGGAACTATTTTTTTTTTTTTTTTTTGGTTGTTTGGCAGTGGACCAAAATTAGGGTCCATACAGCCACCGTTTATTATAATAATGAGACATGTACAAACTTAAGACAGTGTTTCACAGATATTAAAAAGGGTAATCAATGAAAGAAAACAAGAATAGAATAAAATTATAGTAAAAGAAACGGAATTAATTGAATTAAGCATAAAAATACCTAACTAGTTTAGGGATAAAATAAAATCGTAAAGAAAAAATAAATTTTTATATCTTAAATTGATAATAATATATAGGCACCTAAGTATTGGGGTTAGGAAAGGGATTCGAACCCGTAGCTTGTGGTTTTATGCTTTCATGAAAATTATTATTATGGTTTGTTTATTTTTAAATCAATATTAACGTGACCTATGGTTTAATTCCACATTTAAGTATAAACCTATAGATAGTAGGGTAGAGTTTTTCGTCAGTTATTAGTTGGTTGTAGTTAAAAGGGTGTATAATTCTTTTTTCAATTTTCTTAAAAAATATCTTTCTCTCAGCGTCGAAACTCTTACACACCATTATCAAATGCTCCATATTTTCTCTCTCGCCGCATACTTCACAAATGTTGGTATCTTTTAATCTTATTTTGTAGAGATAATCGGCACATATGACATGGTTCGTCCTTAGTCTATTGAAAGTCACTATAAACTTTCTCGGTAAATTTGTTTTGGTAAACCAGGGCTTTTTAGTAATTAAATCAAAATTTCGTTTGTAAAAGAGACCTTTGCCATTAATTTTATTGGATAACTTTAGTAATGAATTTTTATTTTCCTCGGTATGGCATTTTATATCACTTGAAGGTAAGGAAAGCTTTTTTAATTGGCCATGAAGGGCCGCTTGTCTAGCTAGGGCGTCCGCCTTTTGGTTGCCCTTCACACCCTCGTGGCCTTTCACCCATGCTATCTTGATTGTTTTCGTCGAAGTGGTAAGAGCGTAATTTTTGATCACTTCGAGATGAATATGGGAAAGCGAACTGTTAAGGCAATTTTTTGTTAATTTTTGCACAGCACTATGGCAGTCTGTCAATATAAGTATATTATTTTCGTTTAAGTTAGCGGCGTACTTTACAGCCTCCAGGATACCTATCATTTCAGCGGAGTAGGTTGATGTTGCTGGGTTGAGCTTGAAACAGGCACTACTCATTCTAACAGGGTCAAACCAGGCGGCGCCCACTTCATCTTTTTTCTTGGACGCATCAGTGTAGATAGTGTAAGCACCTGGCCATTTTTCTTGAATTTCATTTTGAAGTACTGAGTCCTGACAACTTGCTGGATATGATCTATATTCCTCTAAGGTTAAGTGTTCGAGGAAAATATGGCTTAAATGGTACTCCTGCGCGTAAAGAAGAGGTTTCTCATTAATGAAGATTTCTCTTCCGTACTGATGGGAGATAGAACAGTAATAATCTACTATGAGGGGGATGGGTTTTTTCTTACAATTTCTAGAAGTTAGATGCGTGATGACTAAATAATTTATTTTATCTGCAATTTGCTTTTGACTAGAGATGCACTTAAGAATGAATCGGTTAACAAGTTTTATTATTCTGTCGGTCATGGGTTCTTCTCTGCACTCTAGCAAAATATTATCAATAGGAGTACTATTTAGGTATCCCATAGCTAGTCTCAGAGCCTGATTTTGGGTTTTATTCAGGGGAAATAGTTTGGAATAGCATGACTGTGAGTAAAAAACCGAGCCAAAATCTAGAGTGGAACGAATGGTTGCCTTATAGAAATTTAATGCAACAGTGGGGCTCATTCCCCAGTGTTTGTTACAAATCATTGTCATGATGTTTAGATATTTATTAGATTTTTTAATTAATAAATCTATGTGGGGTTGCCAATTTAATTTTATATCCATAAGAAGACCTAAAAAACGGACTCGTTTTTTTATCTCGATTTGTAACTCTTTTGCATTTATTAAATTAGGTAAAATAGATATTTTTCTTTTTGTAGTAAAGAAACAAGCTTCAGTTTTCGTGGTAGAAAGGGTTAATCCAATATTTTGCATGAAAGTGTTGGCATAGTTTATTCCATTTATGGAGTTTTGTATACAGTTTTCTATATTTTTATCTGTTACGTACATACAAAAATCATCGACGAATTGTACGAGTGATACATTGGGTGGAAGTTCTTCCTCTACGTCATAAATATAAATAGAATATAAAGGACAACTCAGGATATCTCCTTGTCCTAGTCCCAGGTAAGCGGATTGGGGACCCAGTAATTCGTTATCGACTCTCAAAAATAATTTACGAAGGTAGATTATTTCGTAAATTATATTTTGCATTCTCTTAGGTAATTTTATTTTTTGCAATTTTCGCATTAGTATAGGTATTTGTACGTTAGAATATGCCCCGACTATATCATAAAAAACAGCTAGCGTTGATTTCTGTTCCAAAAAGCCTTGATTTATGTCTAAAATAAGGGAGGCTTGAGCTTCTTGAATTGATCGTGATTTTCGGAACCCATATTGAGATCTAGGTAGTATGTTATTGTTTTCAAGCCACCAGTCCATTCTCAGTTTTACCATGCGCTCGAAAGTTTTTAGAAAACATGATGCCAATGCTATGGGTCTATAAGATGAATGGGATTCGGGAGTTTTTCCAGGCTTGAGGAAAGGAACGACGGTAATATCCCGCCACTGTTCAGGAATCTTAGCTTTCTCCCAAATATCATTGTAGATATGTAATAATTGTTTTTTACTTGAGTCGGAAAGATTTTCGATCATAGGGTAGTGTACATTATCTGGGCCAGGGGCTGTGTTCAGACCTGATTTTATCGCAGCGGTCAGTTCGATGAGAGAAAATTTTTCATTCATTTCTTCTGAATTGTCTTCGCGGTTTAAAGTCGGGTCAATCGGTAAATCTAGGGGCACATATGCGGGGGCTAATGAATTTAACAAATCCTCTGACCAATCTCCTTTTTTTATAGGTAGCCTATTCGATGTTTTTCTGTTTTTCAATTTTTTAATACAATTCCAAATATCGGACATCTTTGTGTGCCTATTTAGTTTATTCGTAAAACTTACCCAGGCTTTCCGTGATTCTGATCTACACACCTTTTTACAGCGAGCGTCGGCTTTCTTGTATTCGATCAGGTTGGCTATTGAAGGGAGATCTCTGTAAATCTTTAGTTTTTCTTTTCTATTTAATACTACTTCTTCACAGGCTTGGCTCCACCACGGTTTCCGGAACTTTTCATTGGCATTAAAGTATTTAATTTTTGGCATCGACAGTTCACACGCCCGCTCGCAATTTTCATAGAATAAATCGTAAGACAAATAATCATCAGTATGTTCTACAAGGGTAGTGAAATTTGTCATTTCTTGTTTGTAGGTATCCCAGTTTGCCTTTCTAACATTCCATTTTCTTATTGGTTGTTTTAATAGTGAGCTGCTACATATTAGGGAATTTGAGTCTAAAGTCAGTGGATAGTGATTAGAACCTATAGTGTCGTCAAAAGTGGCACATGTAAACTTGTGAGATATGTCAGGGGTGGTGAAAAATAAATCAATGACACTCTTATTTACCTGGCAGGCCGTCCCTAACGTGGTAGGTTTTCCATCATTCAAAATTACTAAATTATACAAACCCACAGCATCAAAAAGTTCTATACCTTTTCGATCTATTTTATCGCAGCCCCAGGCGGTGTGATGGCAATTTGTATCCGCGCCAATAACGAGAGGACCCTGAAAACTACTGAAAAATTTGACCCAATCTTGAGATTTAATATTATTTACAGGATTATTATAAAAGGATATATACGTAATATTAGAACCTTCAAATTTTATTTTAACTGCTAGAGCAAGAACATTAGGAATTCTATAAAAATTGGTAATTTCTGTAAAATGAATATTATTTCTAATAAAAATAGCGATTCCTGATCGGGCGTCCGATCGATCTTCTCTAATCACATTATAACCAGTAAAATTGAAATATTTTCCTGGTTTAAACCAGGTCTCATTAATAAGAGCAACTGAGATATTGTTTTGATATAAAAACATCTCAAAGCTCTTTTTATTAGCTAGAACGGATCTAGCATTCCAGTGCATGACTTTGAATGAACTATAATTGTTCATCATCAGAGCTTGAAATAATGTCGGTTGTGACCGCCCGATCCAAGTTTTTAGCTGAACTGTTTGAAAGTTCTTTTTGTATAATACATGTTAAATCATGAGAGGAGATTTTTTTACTTGTACCTACTAGGCCTACTGAGTTTTTAATAACTTTGCATATAAAGTCAGATAATATATTTACATTTTCGAACTCCAAGGTTTCTCTCTTTTGTTTGAGGTCGTTTTTACTGTTGGAATTCAGACACACTCCATTGGGGAATTGATTTTGATCATACCTAAACTCTTTCGCCACTCTCTGACATTCTTGTGTGAACTTCCGCTGCTGGGGGGACTCCTGCAGGCGGGCTCGCTTCTCTCTAGGGGGGGGAGGAGGTGACGAAAAAATTTCTCTTCTCGCACTTGATAAACGCCTGATGGCCTTTTGAACGGGGAGGGAAGAAGTCCTTGTGTTACCATCTGTAGACGAAGGCTGAGTTGGCTCTCTTAAACGGTGGGACACGGCTGAATAGCTTGTGGAGAGTTTAGTTTTGGCTTCAAAGAAAGTTATGTTCTCATCTACCATCAAGTTTTTAATAAGTTTTTGTTTATCAAATTCCGGACAGACATTATTTTTAAAGTTAGCTCGGGCTGAATGGGAGCCTTTGCAGTGTAGGCATTTGCGGTTACTTTGGTCAGAAGTGCAATTGACATCCGCGTGGTTTTCTGCACACAGACTACAACGAATGGAAGCTTTGCATATCTTAGCAGTATGTCCGTATCTTAAACAATTTGTACATTGTAGAACCTTAGGGACGAATTTTTCTACTTCACACCTAACGTAGAATATTGATACATGAGTAGGAATTGATTGGGCACGGAATGTTACCTGTATAGTTCCAGTTGGTACGTAGTTGTCTGTGTCTCCTTCGATAACTTTTCTGTTGTATCTATGAACTTTTGTCACCTTTGCATCACGGGAGTATAATGGGGTAATTTCGGTCAGTAAATCCTCTTCAGATAGGTTTCTATCGACATTTCTTATTATTCCTTGACGAAAAAGAATAAATCTTGGGATATAAGCTCTCACTTTTTCGTTTTTTAATTCACTAGATTTAATAATTTTATTAGCGTTATTTCTTGATTGTACTTGAATTTTTATTCTATTGATTCCATTTTTGGATAGTGACAAAATTTCAACTTCCGGAAAATGTTTTTTAAGGAGCTTTCCTAAACTCATAGGGTGCATTCGGGCTATACCGGCTTTATTAGTATCTAAACTTTCGAGAAAAATGAAGTAAGGGCCTTGATCTTGGTCTTCGTAAAAATAATCAATGTTATCTGCTTTATTTGAACTATTGTCCGTATTATGACTATTGCCTGCATTAATATTATTATGAATATTTGCTAAATTATCTGAATTATTTTCCATGTCAATGTCTTTAGTCTGATCATTATCATTTTCCGGAGGGCTTCCCAGCCCTCCACTGTTAACACTCATCACAGAAAACTAAGTCACACTCTTGAATTATT
This sequence comes from Bactericera cockerelli, assembly GCA_024516035.1. Classification (NCBI taxonomy): domain Eukaryota; kingdom Metazoa; phylum Arthropoda; class Insecta; order Hemiptera; family Triozidae; genus Bactericera; species Bactericera cockerelli. The sequence continues at coordinate 1,816,008 of CM044956.1, read as the reverse complement.
AACTTGCATAAAGTTTTAAAATTAATTAGGTGCAATTGACTCGGAAGATTAGAAATTTTGTTTACGTAATCACTGGTAGATACGATGCGCATTCACCGGAGATGGTTATAAGGTGTTCTAGGAACTAAGTTGCCAATAAACAATTGCGATTATGTTCGCATTCCGCTATGAGCAGTCTTACTTTGTTTTTCATACAAAATATGTTCGCTGAGTGAAATACCAACGATATGATATGAAGTTTTACTTCCGAGAACATCTGAATACACTTAAGTGCCTGAATTAGAGGAACGCCAGCTGTTTTTCCCTTTACAGTAAAATGTATCTCAGCAATGCTAATTTAACTACCACAAGGAGCAGAACTGGCCAAGTTAGAGGATAGTAAAGTTGGCAGTTAAAAACATAGAAAATGAGGATAGTACCATATAACTTAGGCTCAAACAAGATATCACTACCTTCATAGTCTAGGGGTGGAATTAATACACGTTTTTCTAATACCTCTGTGGCGCTAAGTCACGGATTGCGTACTGTGTAAGATAGGGAAATCCAACACTTGACAATGACTTGTGATATAGAATTTGTCTATTAATTTTGCCCTAAACCTTTTCAGATAGGAGCTCTCTCTGAAACTTGGCCCTTTCTTCAAAGGTATTTTTTAAGGGGATCTAAATACACGGAAGGCCACAGTTAGAGGACGCAAGCTGTTCTCCCCAGAATTTCATGAATATTCGAGAATGTAAGAAGAATCACGTGATTTCAATCAAACAGATTATAAGTAAGTATTTGAAGAAAATCGGTCGACAATTCTTGAGATACAGTACAACTGCTTTTGTAAGGAAAATCGCCAATTTTTTTAGTATTTTGAGAAGAAAAAAAATATTCACGAGGAAGTAGTGTGTCCATCAGTTTTTTTTACACAGAAGAAACAGTGGGTAGGGTAACTGCTTGTTTTTTCTTTGATCGAGTAGGAATATTTCCTTTCACATGGTTCCGAGTTGGGACTTCTCAGAAGTACACCAATCCACTGTAAGGAATTTACTTAGGTGGTGTGGTGGTCCAGCCTCAGTGGTCGAGTCATTGTTCCTGGTGGGTCGGGAGTTCGAACCACCAGTGAGCCAGACTAATAATAAATAAATAAATGTGTTTCTTTGTGTTTTCATATCACATATTTAGTGTGTAGCGCAGAATTAAAGGGAGTATCCATATCTTTAATATCAATATCCTTATTTTTGCCTATAACTAAGTACCTTTCAAACGTCAAATTTAGTTTTTGATTGTTTGATTGTTAAAACGAAGATTTTGGTGTTTTAAGACACAGAATTTTTTTCTGCTTTCTGGAATACGACCCAGGTCACCAGCGCCCAGACGATCCTGTATTCGCCAATCAAGAAACCAACACGTATGACAGCCTCCCGCCTGCAACCACTACAGCGCAGATCATACTGCGAATCGTTCGCCGTTCTAAATTCGCGCAAATGTCACGGCCATGCGCAGATATGAGAGAAAACCTTGCAATATTTAATTACCAATAAACCGAAAGTTCAATATTTTGCTGCACGCCACCTCCACAGCGAGAGAGAGACGCTATACTATCTATCTATAGCTCTATACTATCTATCTATAGCTCTATACATATAGGAATAAATTGCGCAACTTGGTTGAGCAGTCGTCAAACATAAGTGGAACCTTTGCCTGGTCCTCTACAGGCACTACTGGGTACAAAACTGCATATACTCTAAAGTCCGATTAATAATAATATCAATCTTTAGTGGAAGGGAACCACCAGGCCAGGTTAATGCTCAAAGCATTTTCTACCACCTAACCCTCGGAGTCTTATTATTATGTGGTCACACACACTCAAATTAATGAGGAAAAATTAATGTACTGAGTGGGATTCGAACAAACGGATCCCTATTCATGTACATCTAGTGTAACTTCTCACTTTTCTGTTTATACTGATTAAAATAGAGATTTAGTTAATGGCATGGATATTCAGAACTATTACCTGCTGATAAGAGCAAATAAGAGCGGTCCAGGTATGTTCTGATATTCATGTACATACATCTAGTACTTCTCACTTTTCTGTTTATACTGATTATATTATGCTCCCTGGATTATCAGACTTGCGCGTTAACCACTTGACCACCAGTGCGATGATTCAGTGGTACATGTATAGATTTTAGGTATCATATTTGAGTTAATCACTATTGTGATATCACATTTACTTGAACGCATCACAATGGTAAATTTTTACCGTACTCGGGACTCGAACCACCGACCTCCAGGTTACAAGACAGCCGCCCTATCAGTCAAGCTACTGAGGTCGGTTTCCTAATCGGAATCCCACCCAATGCATGAATTTTTCCTCGTTCATTTGAGTATTTGAACACATTATGTAGAATGCCGAAGGCATTATCTTCGCCCCAGGTGACAAGACAACTGTAAATTTAAATTTAATTATATTTTTTTATATTTTATTTTGTAAATATTGTAGTTTTTTTCTCTGTTAATAATTTATTGTTGATTGTTTTGTATAAAAAAATAAAGTGTAAATAAATCTAAAAAAAAAAAAAAAAACATTATCACCACCTTTGGATCAACTTTGTTTATTATTATTGTAAATTGTAATAATATGTTCTTTGTATAAAAATATAGATAAAGCATGATCTGTTTTATAAATAATAATAAGACTCTGAGGGTTAGGTGGTGGAAAATGCTTTGAGCAATAACCTCGCCTGGTGGTTACCTTCCACTAATTATTAACAGTTTGAATACAAGAGATACCAGGGCTTGCGTGACTGTACCAGATAGCTATTTATCTTTATCAATGGAAAGCATCATTGACATGGTGGCATAGAATTGACATAATGTTCATCTCGATGGCATTTATGATAGTGGCATTTGTATTATGAGTAACACTTTTGCAAGATAAGAACAAAGGATATTAATCCTGGGGAATAGAACTGATTACTGGGTCGACTTGTAACCTGGAGGTCGATGGTTCAAGTCGGTAATCATTCTCATTGATTGTTGATTATTAAAATTATTTTCAAGTAGTTTAGCTTAAGTGTGAACACAAAGGTACTAATTTGTATTAGGGTTGGTTGGAAGAGATTGCCATGGGTAATACACTAATACCCCGCCCTTTCGCTAGGACATATTGTGTGTATATATTTCAGGTTATAAAATCTAAAACGTCCAGAAATATGAAAAAAATTGAAATCGGAAGAATTTTTTTAAATACAAAAACGAACACAATACTTCCGTTTTTAATATAAGCAATCCTCGGAAGTAAATAACATAGTCGAAGAGATATATACTGTTCTATGAGCCTACACAACATCGCTCTCCCTGTACAGAGCAGGAAGGGCCAATGAAAGAGGAGAGAAAGATAGTCCCTCTGTGACCCTTCTATTCATATGGTCGCTATCAGTTAGCGCTCTGGTCCCCTAGCTCCTTATCAGACCGACATAAATAACACATTCATGTGTATGTATATACAGGGTGATCATAAAGTCTTACTCTGGCAGCCATCCTGTACATTTGTAGAGTAAGCGCAAAATTAATACTATCGGATAAAGTTAATAATAATAATACTCTTTAGTGGAAGGTAACCACCAGACGAGGTTAATGCTCAAAGCATTTTTTACCATCTAACCCTCGGAGTCTTGTTATTATGTGGTCACAAACTCAAATAAATGAGACAAAATTCATGCATTGGGTAATTCGAACCAACGGATCTCTACGCTACCTGGATTACCAGACCAGCGCCTGAACAACTTGACTACCAATGCACGGTATTAAGTTAAGTATGTTGTTCAGTCGAACCTGGATATAAGAGAACTCAAGGGACCGTGATTTTTTCTCTCTCATATCCAGGTTCCTGGTACTCAAGTGGTTAATGTCACAGTCAGGTGGTTTTTGTCATTTATAGACAGGTAAATTTGACCTGGAAATCATTCTCTTGTATCCAGGTTTATCTTTAATCCAGTTCTCTTATATCCCAGGTTCAACTGTATGGAAACTTCTCTTGTATCCAGGTTTATCTTTAATCCAGTTCTCTTATATCCCAGGTTCAAATGTATGGAAACTTCTCTTGTATCCAGGTTTATCTTTAATCTAGTTCTCTTATATCCCAGGTTCAAATGTATGGAAACTTCTCTTTTTTTTTCTTTTTTTTTTTTCCTTTTTTTTCAAACCTAAGCAAGGTTTTTTCATTTTATGTATATAATCTTAAGAATATTAAATGTATGTACAAAATGTCTGTTTAAATTTGAAAATAAACGAGACCTTGTTTAGACTGCTGGAATAAAGGGACTTTTTAGTCTCACCTCGGCAGTATAAACAAGGTAATTTCTATTCTATTCTATTTTATCCAGGTTTATCTTTAATCCAGTTCACTTATATCCCAGGTTCAACTGTACGGAAACTTGGCGCTTCATTTTCTCTCGAGTGGAATTCCAAGATCCTGGAAGCTTCCGGAACAAATCTCGCTCGAATTGTTCGGATCACGTTCTGGAAACTGGGAGTAGAGGAATCACTTTGTTCGGCGGGGCTCCTACATAGCCCCTATATAGGAGCCCAGGATCTCAGGAGTAGAAAAAGAACGCAGGAAACACTTTGAGAACAATATTATAACACAAAGAAATCACACACCATATTAGTACCATATCATATTTCCTAGAGATAGGTAATAACACTAATAACAATAGTAACACGAATTACACATCTCATCCATCAAATTACCATAAACATACAAAATCCAATATTTAATAGTACAATTTCATATTTAGTAAAATATTACTTCCGAAAAAATTTAAAATCGGAAGTATTGTGTTCGTTGGATAGGTGATTATTCAAATTTGGATAGGTGACGCCTCGGGATGCTCGCCGGCCTTACTCAGGCTGGGTGAGGTCAATGTGGGTAGCTGGTTTGTAGGTTTCCTGCGAATGGAGCTTAAAATCCCCGTTGTAATATGACCATGTAGTTTAACCCAGATAACGCGGTAGATTTTTTTGTCTCTTTCATCCATTGAAATTTACAGCTATCCAAACTTTCTTATCAGAGTCACACGCAAGAATAAATCAAAATAAAAGTGGTGTCCTTATCACTAGGACTCTAAACAAAGAGTTTGAGGTGTCGCCAACTATCCCCAACAAGTTGAATTAATTAGAAAAATCCACAGCGTCCTTCTGGAAGGACGTCAGCCCCATCTGGGTTAATTTTAACGCAAATTAAAATAATATCTAGCATAGGGTCTGTCCGCATATTGACGTAAAAAAAAAAAAAAAAAAACAAGAAAAGGCCAAATTAATTCTTTAATTAGAGTTTAATGCCGCTTTCAACTGCGTGGTCATATCACAATAAAGATGTTACTTCCATTCGTAAGAAACTCACAAACCTGCTACCCACATTAACCTCACCCATCCTGGGGATTGTGCCGGAATGCCAGCATCACGAAGTGTTCACCTCGCTGGACGTTGCTTAACTTCGGTGATCCTACGAGAACCGGTGCAGTCAACGCGCCATCGACGCTGGCTAAAGTCCACATTTGACGTCACATAAAACACTGCCTCACTACTTCCCGGATCAGGAACGCCACTCCGCGCGTTGCTGAAATGTCACGAGATATTGCGCGTTGCCTTGAGACAGGATCACAAGGACTAGGTATTGCGTGCCAAGTTCTGTTGTGCCCGTGCGGTGTACGGTTTCAGCCATGCCTGACGCTTATCAAGCACGGGGTGAGGAATTAATCTAGATTTTTTTATCCTCCAAAATCGGGGTTTCTAGGAACGTAACATTTTCAAGTTATCCTAATTCTGTTGATCAAAATTGTGATATCATAATTTTGCTCTAACTCACTTTACTAAATTTATGCTGAACTTGGGACTTGAACCACCGACCTCCAGATTACAAGTCCGTCGTTTTATCGATCAAGCTACTGAGGTCGGTTTCGAAACGTAATATGTTTCCATATTACCTTTAATTATTGTTATATTTTTATAATCATCTTCTTCTTCTTTCACTTTGCCTTTTCCCAAACCTACTTGGGGTCGGCATTTGTTCCATGAATCATGTCCTTCCATATCTTTCTACTTTGTGCGTCCTCTTTTCTCCAGTTTTTTTCTCTTAGGTCTTCTTCAACTTTGTCTCTCCATCTCATCTTTGGTCTTCCTCTCTTTCTTTTACCGCCTATTTGAAGTTCTTGTATTCTCTTACTCACATAGTTTTCGTCTCTTCGCTCTATATGTCCGAACCATCTCAGCCTACTCTCTTGTATTTTCTTTGCCAGAGGTCCTACTTTCACTGTACCCCTAGTGCGCTCATTTCTCACCCTATCTCTCCTTGTTATTCCACACATCCATCGTAACATTTTCATTTCAGCAACCTCCAACTTTCTCTCTTGCGCTTTTGTTATAGACCAGGTTTCTGCACTGTACATCAACGCTGGTCTAACTACTCTTTTATACAGTCTCCCTTTCATTTTTACGCTCACTCTCTTATCACACAACACTCCACTCAATTTTCTCCAATTCATCCATCCACAATTCACTCTATGATTTATCTCACTCGCCAGCTCTCCATTCTTTTCCAGGACCGACCCCAGGTACTTGAATTTGTCCACTGCAGGTAGGACCTGATCCTCAAGTTTTATTTCTGATCCTCCTCTCTCTTTTGTTGTCATATATTCCGTCTTTTCTCTGCTTACTCTCAAACCTCTGCTTTCAAATACTTTTCTCCATTTTTCCAACTCTCTCTCTAACTTTTTCCTTGAGAACTCACATATCACAATATCATCTGCAAACATCATATTCCAAGGGGCTTCGCCCCTAACATCCTCAGTCAAAACATCCATAACCATATCAAACAGATAAGGGCTCATAACTGACCCCTGATGAAGACCCACACGTACCTCAAAACCAACTGTAACCCCTACACTACTCCTTATAACTGTCTCTATTCCTTCATACATTTCCTGAACCAACCGCACATATTTCTCAGGCACTCCTTTCACACGCATACACCTCCACACTTCCTGTCTGGGCACTCTATCATAAGCTTTCTCTAGGTCTATGAAAGCAGCATGGATATCACGCTGCATTTCACGACATTTCTCCATCACTCTTCTCATGGCAAACACAGCATCAGTCGTTCCTCTTCCAGGCATAAATCCAAATTGTTCTTCACTTATACTTGTCTCTTCTCTCAGCCTTGTCTCAACTATCCTTTCCCAAATTTTCATAGTGTGAGACATCAGCTTAATACCTCTGTAATTTCCACACTCTTGTACATCCCCTATTCCTTTAAATATTGGTACAAGCACACTTTTCCTCCACTCATTTGGTATCTTTTCTTGTTCCATCATTTTTCTCATAAGATCATACAGTAAGTCAATTCCTTCTTCACCCAGCCTCTTCCACCGGTATTTCATCTGCTCCCACTGCTTTCCCATTTTTCATCTTTCTTAGCGCACTTTTCACTTCTTCTCTAGTCACTTCTCTTACCATTCCTTTGTTCTTAATGCCATCTTCAAATATATCTCTCGGATTCTCCTCATTTAGTAAATTCTCATAGTATTCCTTCCATCTTCCTCTAATATTCTCATATGTTTGTAACACATTCCCTTCTCTATCTTTAATCTGCTTGATGACCGTCAGATCTTTTGACGCTCTGTCCTTGGCCTTTGCTATTCTCAACAGTTCTCTCTCCCCCTCATTGTTCTCGATATTTCTGAAGCCTGATTCTATCGCTTCAGCTTTCGCTTTAGCCACTGCTCTCTTTGCATTTTTCTTTGCTATCATATACTCTCTCTTGTCAGTAGCACTTCCTGATAGATCCCACTTTTTCTTTGCTACTTTCTTTGCCTTAATCACCTCTTGTACCTGACTAGTCCACCACCACGTTTCTTTATTTTCTGGTATTCCCTTTCCTGATGTTTTTCCTAATACTTCTTCGCCTATCCTCCTTATCATGCCACTGTTGCTATTCCACCATTCATTTACATCCTCTTTCACACAAAATTCTCTCAACACTCTTTCTTTAAAATCCTGACTCAACTGTTCTTCTTTTAACTTCCACCATTTGATTTTTCTTTCACTCTTCTTTGTTTGCTTGGGTTTTTTCGATATATCGATGTTACAGTCTATCACCAGTAACCTGTGTTGTGGTGCCACACTCTCTCCGTTGATAACTTTACAATTTTTAATTTCTCTTTGATATTCCCTCCTACACAATATATAGTCCATCTGACTTTTACGTCCACCACTCTTGTATGTAATAAGTTGTTCATCTGGCTTTCTGAAACAGGTATTCATAATTTTAAGGTCAAACGCTCTAGCATGCTGAATTATCATATCCCCCTCACTATTTCTTTCCCCAAAAGCAAAACCCCCATGTACAGACTCTTCATCATTCTCTCTCTTCCCTACGTGTCCATTCAGATCTCCACAAACATACATCCTATCACTACTCGGAATAGCCATCACTAGTTCATCTAGGTCTCTCCAAAACGCTTCTTTCTCAGTATCCTCACATCCTACTTGTGGCGCATACACACTTACCACTTTACATTGATCCCCCCAATCGCTAATATAAAGCCATAAAATTGTCGTTAGGAAGGCATCCAGCCATAAAAAACGTGCTCCACCCTACAAACCTCAACCATGAGGTTGAACAATGCCGACCCCAAAAGCAACATAAGCTAATATGGGATAAAGGCAAGGGAGATATATATAAAGCCGTAAAATTGTGCCACAACCAACCGACCACAACCCTGAGGTTGAACAATGCCGAAGAAGGTTTGTGAAGAGGCAAAGTGAAAGAATAACAATAATAATATCGCCTTGTTCATAACTGCCCGATTAGGACTATTAAGTTCCATTATTCCAGCAGTAAGCCCAAGACGTATTATTATGTGGTAAAAATCCCAAATGGGAGGAAAACTTGTCATGTCCCGGCTGGGTTTCGAACCCGCGACCTATGGAATCTCTGGATTCACAGAGTGCCGCCTTAACCACTGAGCTACCGGGAAGATATTTTTATAATCATAAAAGTCTCATCTAGACAGTGTTTTCATATTTACGGCAATAACAAGATAGAAGACAGATCTCAGAACAACACAGACCAGCCTGATGAAATTCCCTGTGTGGGATTCGAACCCCGAGTCTGCTGTCTGAGTGACCTGGGTGCTACTGAGGTGGATTTTAGAATAATCAATAGTACATTTATGTACTTATAAAGCTCACCGTGGCCGAATTATGAAACAGGATTAAATATCTAGGATTTGTTAACCCACGCCACCAACAGGTGATAATAATAATAATTATCTTTATTTCTTTATCTTTTGCATATACATTTTTGTGTTCGCATGAAGTACTAGTGTACTTTTCGGGAGTACATACGTATAATGATATACACAATAATAATTATGTAGATGAGCTGTGATTAATTCTTCACAAGAAGGCATATTAAGAGCAAAACAGGATTATATTAATCCTGTTTTGGATTATACTAACTAATCCTGTTTCACAATAATTGCGCGATCGATAAGGCAGCGGACTTGTAACCTGGAGGTTGGTGGTTCCAGTAAAAGTACCTATGGCTAAGATTTACTAAAGCGTTTTTGCCTGTGCATGTTCATTGCATGTTGATATTGTTGATACTGTCAAAAAGAAAGAAGAAAAAATGGAGTGCCACAATGGAGGAGAATGCCACATGCATCATCACCACTCTCCATCTGTTTGTAATATTTTTTTATTAATGTTTATTGTGGAAAAAATGTAAATAAAGCTTGATCTGAATTGCATTTTGTTCATAAACACATAAATCTGAATTGTTCACACAGAGATAAACATGGATAAAAAATGAAAATAAATAGACAGAGATTCCGGACCCGTCACCCAGATGTCAGGGCCGTGTGACATTGCATAATGCACCACTCGAGATGCATTTCACTGTCAGAGTGTCTCTCTCGCGATGCAGTTCTCCCGTGGGAAAATATGCAGCTTTTCCTCAAGAACGTCGCCACGACACGGCGAACCAAATGCACTTTGCATCGCGCTCTACTCTGAGCGGATTTGCAGTATGCGAACTGTGGGAGAAGAGGAGGAGAGGAAGAACGTAGTAGAAAAGATAGGGATTAAAATAAATGAAGGTTGTTGGGAAGACATTGCCACTAACCGACTGCCTCTCTAGACAGCTTGATCCAGAAGGGATCTACGAATTTCCTCGAGAAAAAGCACCTCCCCCATCAATACTTTCTCTTAAATTAGTCATTACCCAAGTCTTTCTATGAAGACACTTACTATAAGTGAAAGTCATATATGTTACTAATTTCATATATGTTACTAATTCACCAAGAATAATTATTTATTTGCTCAGATATGACAAAACTTTGGCCCTATGACAGTGGTAGTCCAAAATCAACTGTCAATAGTATATGTAGTGCTTTATTTTGGGTATATAAACTTACTGCTTGAGACAGGGAGTACCATAATGCTAACAAAAACAATACGGAAATAACTATAAAACAGTTATTAGTAATAAGTTTCAGTTTGTATATGATAACTTAGTACATGCAAACAAAATTCTCATTTGTACACAAGACAAATTAAGTCCTGCAATCACAGGTTATTTTGACTAGCAGAATTCATTTGGCAGAGAAAGGGTTCTGAAACTCTAACAAATTGTTGGAAACAATATCAAGAACGTAGAAAAAAACCGACCAGTGTTTGAAGACAGAGAACACACATTAGATAACTTCCCGGCAATAGAATCAAATTTACCACGATCAAAGATAAACCCGTCAGAAAACGAAAGGATATTGTGTTTCTCCATTCCAAGAGTGCATAACTGCATATTGGATTTCAATAGGGAATGTTCCTATCAACAAGTATGAAGATCTACTTGCTGATAGGAACACCTCAAACATTATACCAACGCACTCCACATTAATAGAAATCCACAACACCACACCACAAATGTACCAACACTACCAACTACCAACACACTCTAGATAACCACATCATGCGATTTTGCCTACGACCAAACAAAGCTATCAGTACAATGGCGTAATCAAAATCCACAGCTTACATCTCGACGGCGAAGATTGAATTGTAAATCATTATTGATTTGATCGATACAAAAGTTAAATCACAATGGCGTTCGGGATAAAATTTCACTTTTAAATTCATCAGGGGAACCAATTATTGGCGAAGATGTAAAAACGTCTGAACTTTCGATTGCAACTGAGTGCCAACTTATAAGTAAGAGGGCTATTGACAGTGCCGGATTAAGGCTTCGCGGGGCCCTTGGCAATTTCAAGGCGCGGGGCCCCAAAATTGTACTGAGTTTATGATAAAATACTATTTTTAGAACCTTGAAATCGAAGCCAAGTAGTGTCCTGAGCACCAATCTATAATAGTATCCAAAACGACGTTTATAACACCCGAAGGCAACATTTTTTCCGAATATAGTAGGAATATCTAAATATGTATTATGAAAAGAATATGTGAAGAAATATGTCATTAGGTAAGATGTGTAGAAAGTAGATCATCTATTACTATGAAGATTTTATCGCTAATAGTATTGAATGCTACTTTTTGTAAAGGTAACTTTCCAAATTAATTCCAAGCAATCAAAAGACACTTCGAAAATGCCCAAAGATTTTTTTTCTTGCATGTCTTGGAAAACAATCCAAACCATCAAGATAAGTAAATTTGACGGCGCCGCAGGCGAAATTTTTGCAAAGTTATGGGGTAAAGTACTTGGAAAATAAATACAAAACGATATCTTGAAAAATTCATTAAGAGGGCCGCAGGCGACTATAATGAAGATCATTAGTTAAGATGTCGATAAAGCCGATCACTCAGCACTCAGATGGCACCAGGTTGGATGGCAGAGATTAACTAAGGCGATAATCACATCCTTTGTCAATATTATTCTTTTCAAATACGAGTAATTATATTATATTATATAAAGAGCCGCAGGCAAAAGGTATAGAGATCTACTAATTTTCATATACGTGGTCGATATTAAGGGGGGGCCCGTGGTTTTTCTTTTAATATTTTGCTCAACTGGCTGTGATTTTATTTAATACAAGCGTGCAGGACGAGGCATGGCCGTGAAAGCAAAAAATCCTTTTTCGCCAATGGCAGGTGTTGTAGTGGGAATTTCGAAAAATCCCGTCTTTTTGCACATCTAGACTATAAGACAAAGCTACCTACCAAATTTCAGCTTCCTAGGACTTAAGGTTTGGGCTGTAGAGCGATGATCAGTCAGTGGTCAGTCAGTCAGTGACTTTGACATTTATATATTAAGATTAAAATCCAGAAAAACCGAGTTAAAATTCATTCAAAAACACTTATAATTTATGTAAGCTGCCCGAAACGCGGGACCCCCAAAATCGTGGAGAACTTGGCATCTAACAAATCATACATATTGGTAGGTAATCCGCTAATGTCTATGTGGTTGATCATTGTTTATTCAAGGAATAGATAATAATAGGGAGCACCGCGCTTTTCTTTCAATTTATGTACTTTTCTGTGAGTGTGTGATTTCAGTTTTTTTTTTTTTTTTTTTTTTTTAATTGGGGTTTAACGTCGCTTTCAACTGCCATGGTCATATCACGACGGGGTTTTACCCTCCATTCGCAGGAAACTCACAAACCTGCTTCTCACATTGACCTCACCCAGCCTGAGTGGGGCCGGGAAAAGCCAGCGTCACGAGAATTAGAATTTGAATGGTCACCCATCCAAGTCTTAACCTCGCTGGATGTCGCTTAACTTCGGTGTTCTGGAGGGAACCGGTGTATTCAACATGCCATCGACGCTGGCTTATTTCACTTTTATTTCTTCTTCTTCTTCTTCTTACTCATTATCCAAAAGTACCTAGAGTAAGCTTTTAAAAAACGCATAATACCTAGTGTAAGCTTTTTAAAAAACTGATAATATCTAGTGTAAGCTGCTCAAGCGCGGGGCCCCCTAAAGCGCGGGGCCCTTGGCATCTGCCAAATCCGCCATATGGGTAATCCGGCATTGGCTATTGAGATATTCTTTCTGCTAATGGCTCAAAGTTGGCTAGAACATATCAACAATCACAGCGCTTGCCCTTAAAAATAAATAAAAAATAGCGTTTCATAGCCTATGTACAGCAGTTACTGTAGACGCTTTAGGTCTATGTGGTAGATTGCCCACCCCGCAGTATGTCTCCCCTCTGATGAGCGAGAAGTAGTAGCCAGTATGAGAATCTGGACCTGGGCAACGAGGTCACTTGTAAGTCGAACCACTGACCTCCACGTTCCCGAGTCCACTGCTTCAACGATCAAGACACTGAAGTCGGTTCCAATCTATGATTATATGAGCAGTGAGCTTTGATCACAAACCAACTCACTGCAGATAACTACTATTTCAATGCACCAAGAACTGCCGCATCTGATCGTAAAACAAGTAACTGCTCTAATAAACCTCCTATTTCAGCACCGTAATACTGCACCAGTGCACACCATTAGATTTCTTCAGATCGGAGTCTCGTTTAGGTTCGATTGTAAGGCTATACCTGCAACCTTTGACCTTCCCCAGACGCAGTCACGTCTGAATGATGGAACACGCTCACTGTAGGCGAATGTCGGGTCGTGGGAATTTCACTTGCAGACGAAACCGTCTGACAACGTCGCGGTATCTGGATCACGCAACTCTCCAACTTTCAACCCTTCACATCTCTGGGTACTCTGACTATCACTACTCTAATCTGGAGGTCGGTGGTTCAAGTCCCAATTTCAGCGTAGATTTAGTAAAGCGAGTTTGAGTAGTTGTGACTCACGAAAGTGATTAACACAATTAATATGATAACTAATCAATCTATTATAATAATAACACTCTTTAGTGGAAAGTAACCACCAGGCGAGGTTAATGCTCAAAGCATTTTCTACCACCTAACCCTCATGGTCTTATTATTACGTGGTCACAATCAGCTTTTCATAAGGAAATATTTAAAATCTCTATCTAATGAAAGGCAATGCATTGAGTGTCTAGTAGGGTTAGGTAAAATACATAGAAAGCCATGCCTCAGGAATATAGTATGGTTAGGGATAATACTTAGAAAGCAATGCCTCGGGTTTATACTAGGGTTAGGTAAAATACATAGAATGCCATGCCAAATTCAATGATACCTATTAGCTGTTTCTATTATAAAATTTATGCTAAGCCTAAACTATGTAGGTATTGTAGGTATATAAAACTCATGTAAAAAATGTAAGCAACGGGAGAGAATTCGGTGTTGATAAAACCATGAGCGGGAGAGAACTCGTGGTACCTACCTGACCAAAACTTGGGTCGGGAGAGAACTCGGTGACGTCCGAACAAAGCAATGCAAAACCCGAGTTGCGTGATTCTGCAGAGCAATGAGTGGAGCTATTCAGTTCACAATCCACATCAACCTCTGGTAACTTTCACAAAGCGAAACCTATCGTTGAGTCTCGCGTAGGAACTGATGGAAGGAATCGACAGAGAATTGCCTATCAGTCCTATCACAGAGCATGGACAAAGTTCGACGGTGTCTACACAGCTCATAGATTTAGAAAGTAGATAACGAACTCTGGTCGAGAACTGAAGCACCCCTTCTGCATAGGAAATACCATACAACTGCCTCAATAGAGAATTTAAACCCGCAACTTTTGGATGAAACAACAGATTACCTCTTGAGCGCAGAGGTCGGCCTGTACACTTGGACATCAGTAATAATCTATATGTACATATAGTATCCACGAATGCACAGACTCCTGGGTGCCAATCTGTCTGTCACGCACAGCAATGATGAAGCACCCAGAAAATTGAACATAGATCCAACATACAGAGCGACATGTCGACCCGATGAATGAGAAGAGCATAGGAAAAACCGTGGAATAATAATTACAATGCAGCTATGTAAAATATTGTACACATACCACGGCAACGAACTTCTAGCATAGAACGTATGGAAAATATAATCATGGATCATAAAAAAAAAATGGAAACATGGATGTCTAAAACAATATAAAACCATAGAAAATAATTACATAAACATAATAAAAGAACATGAATTATGTACAAAATGTACGTAAATATATACTGAACTATGTAATTCTATAAGAGTATGTACCAAAAATAAAACAAAAACATAGAGAACATATAAAACTACAACATGTACTGAACTATGTAAAACTGTGTGCCATGTTCATGGAGACGAGCGGTAGATAGTTTCGCGATGCTCACTAGAGCGTGGCGAGGAGGACGTTAGCCCCCCTTCAATCATTAAAATACACAACATTAATAATCTAGAACACGAGATGGTTATGATGGCAAGCATGGAAACGATGAAAATAAATCCAATCCACTTATCGACAACGTGGGCCATATCGACATTGTGAAACAAACCAAACAGACATTGAAAGAACCTAACCTACCACAACAACTAACTATCAAAAATAAAACTGACTCACAACTGATCAAACTCGCTTCACTGAATCCGGGACTTGAACCACCGATCTCCAGGTTACAAGTCCGCCGTCTTATAGAGGTCGGTAAAATAAATCAGCCAACTGTAACTATAATTGATGTGAGTGTCCCTCACCTGTCTTTTTTGCACATTTTAATGCAGCACTATGAACAAATAGAAGAATGCCTTCTCTTTTGGGAAACTCTGTCTAAAGTGTGGTTGAAATTATCAAATTAAAAAATCCAGAAATTGGTAAGGAATAGAACTCAGGATTACCAGACTCAAACCAGACAATTGTGAATGAGACTGAAGAGAATTCAGACGACCTCACAATACAGCACTTTTCATTGACATTCTACTTATACTCAACAGGCGCGGCCGGTGGGAAAAAATTCTGGGGTCGCTGCCACATAAACCGGACAAAAATGGGATTTATAGAGTCGTTTTCTAATATCTAAAGAGTTTGATTTTGTTTACCATGCTAATCATTAAAATTATATAAAAAATATTCTAGAAATGTGTAATGATCTTCATTGTATACGAGCTATGAGGACTTGAGAAAATCCTCTTTTGTCGTTTTCGTCCAGAGGTGCTGCAGTTCCGCAGCTCTTTAGCACCGGCCGCCCCTGGTACTCAATGACAAACTCCAGACAGCCAAGTCAGGGACACCTGTTGCACCCTCGACATTTCGTGTTCTAACCTCCGACAGCGAAAAAGTGAAACAGGACACTTTCTACTTGAGACAGTTACAAACTTCTTCTTGAAGTTTTCTTCATAAAAAAACTTGTGAATTAATGCAGCTCATTTTCTCCAGAGAAACATTTTTAATGATTAAAGTTTCAATTTTCCAGATCAAGTAAGACAAAACTGTGCTTGTATGCATTACGGATTGTCTGGTTGTATATTCCTGATATCTGCCCTACATAAAACGTCCATTCATTGATGTAGAACAGATTCTGTTATAAAAGTTCGCCAAATTTTAGTTGAATATTCATTGACTAATTGTTTTCTTTTATGTACGAGTATAAGTCTGTAAAATTATCAAGTAAAAAAGTTTTGTTTATAAAAACATTACAAATGGTTCTTCCAGACAAATTAAAATCTGACAAAAGAAGTAGTTATTGAAATGTTTCATAAAAAAATACATAATTTTCAAAACTATCCAAGATATCTCCAATGCAAAATTCACGAGTCACAAATTATGGGTATGATGGCAGAGATTGCCTCAGGCAATAATCACGCCCTTTGTCAATATTATTCTTGTCAAATAAAGTTATTATTAATATAAATATCAAACTATCGATGAAAAGTCTTCCAGCAGTCATTAAAATCCCCAAACCTCTAAGCAAGCATGAGAAAACCATTAAGCCTAACACAAGCAATCATTCTGTTCGGAAAACAATCACTTCTAGAATGATTGGAATTCCCAACACATTCTTTGGCATTGATAAGGTACATGAGCAACATACATTTCTGTATCATTAGGTACTAGGACAATAACAAAACAATTGAGATAAAACAGGATGAATACAAGTCAAGACAATAACAAATGATAAAACATTCGAAGAAGTTACCAAGGTGTGTCGCGTGACGAAACCAGACCTCACGCATTAATTCACGTTCCAAAAATTCACTTTTTAATAACTTTAGTGAAAGCACACGAAATAAGTGACACGATTTTGCACCAACAAGCATAATCATATAGAACTGTTGGCTCTCAAGCTATTCTCAAGAATCAGCTCCAATGATTTTAATGAATTGGAACGTTCCCAAGTGTGACTAAGAATCCAATACTGTGCTGTACAAAATCCAGCTGTAAAAAGAACATGAGGGAAATTAGGATTTTTCCTGGATTTTCGTTGACAATATGGTAAGATATCTCTCAATAGTCAGTAAAATCCCTCATACCTAAATAGAAGATATATCCCTGATCGATCACATTTTGTGAAAAAGCGCTCTTTCTATTCCATTCTACAATACGCTTATAACTCGCCTTTCAATAGAATGATGAGAGCAGCTTATACATCATCTATTGATGTCTTCTTAAAAAATTGATGTGATATTTACTGTGATCTATTATAGCTCTAAATTTGTCTACTTGATTTTACCTTGTCTTTCATTCTATTATTTAATTTTGCTATTATCTTTACATTTATTTTAACTACATTTTTGACACTGTGATATATTTAATTTTATTGACATATTTTTTTACATTTATTGTTGTGTTTATGTGTTTATATATTGACATTTGTAAATAGGACTAGCTCCGTTAATAAACACCCGTTTACCGGGCTTATTATAATATGAATAATCCCTTTACTCATTTTAACGTCATACAATGGCCCTGGTGTCAGTGCACTTTCCATTTCATCAGAACGACCCAGACTTCACCAGTTGCATCAAAAGACCATTATAACACAAGCTCCAGTATGCTCCACATTCACGATCTCGCATACATCACATCTCTCATAGGGGTTCTTATTCATTGCAGCAACAATTAGAAACCTAGACAATCCTATTCATTGCAGCAACAATTAAAGACCTAGACAAGGCAGATCTTTCATCAAGCGAGAGTTTTATTGTGAGGGGGTGGGGCGCCACATAACTGGAACATTCCCATGACATTTCGTGTCTTCGTCAATGTTGCGAACATCGGACTCACATGCTCGCAACATTGACGAATAATTGACTCGCACGCTGCGCTGATTGGCACTATCATTAATTTTGATTCATTGCGAAGAATTTCCAAAACGTCTTCATCAAGATAGTGAATTATCGTGTTTGCTTCAGCGTTCGATTGATGGGATTGCACAGTATCGCCATTCTGTTGTGTTTTATGATTTCTAGGATTTGTTCAGAAGTTGAGTTTCTTGCTAATGATGAGACAGGTATTTTTTGAGCTTCACAAGGTAAGAATCATGTGTAGATCTTTACCAAACTCTTCGTTCATACATTGATAATTCGTTCCAACAAGATTTGGGACACCAATCCCAACATCCTGACTTGGTATCCATCGAACACTTGGCTACTGTTGATTATAAATGTTCACTTCGGCTATTGTACATTAAGCATGATGAAGTAAATTGTTCAACACATATTAAAACCTTTTGCTAAAGATTTGGTAGAAAATACAAGTTATTTCTTAAAATATAAAGGAAATAAGAATAAATCACATTCAAAAGAATTTTAATGAACCCAATTTCTCCAATAAGCCACACACAGAGAGAGCTCTTTGGTTTCAGATCTCAAGAAATCATTTCAGTCACCGGAAGTTCCTGATTCGCTTTTTCAGCCAGAGGTCCGTGATCGTGCCTGTAATCGGTTCTTTCGAATTAGACGGCAGAAAAGAAAGTCTCAAATCTACCGGTATTTAATTGTTATAATCAGACATCCGTTTGGAAATGGTATGTTGGCTCTATCTATGTATCCTGTACAGACGGAGGCAAGTGGCACACGTGAAGATTACCATAATCACACAATATACTGCCAGTACGGCCTATTCAAGTATATTATCATACATTTCCTGTGCGGTTTAGGTAACGCAAACATGCAATTTGACTCAATTGGAACGTATTTCTCTTTTAGGGACAGACAAACTAGCCAGGCAAGTGCTCCAAAGAACCACTCGACACCTTGCACTGCCCCAATATGCAATTCTTCGCACTGGTTCGATGAATTAATCATTCGCGCGTGTTGCATTTTTAATTAAAACTGCTGACAGGAGAGCATTATGCAAATCTCATTTGCATTGTTCATTCCAAGATTATTTCATGGAATCGAACTGATTGAGTTAGACGGAATTGCCCCTTCCAGACTGTCACTGATACTTTGTGTAAATTTCTTCCGACGATAGATAATGCATTACAAAAACAAAAATACTGAGAATCTGATTTTAGTCCGTCAACAAGGTTGAAAATGCTAATTATCTAACATAACATTTTTCAATATAAAAAATAATATTAAAATTCAAAGTATCTATGTACGTTATTTAGCCAGTTTTTCAGGATACTTGATTAAGGCAGGACAAAGCCAGGTTAGTATTTTTTGCAGTATTTTCGGGAATTTTCACGTCGAAATTCATCGAACACTTTCTACTGCTACTTCTGAGTGTTATACTGACACATATTCATATGTCAGAAGAAATTCGTATGCTCCTAAGGAGGAGATAAGGGTCGGTTTCGATTTGATTATCCTTTTTCATAATACGCCTCCTTATAGCTCCACAGGGGTATTACAAAAAAAGTCTACTAATTCCGCCCTAGAATATTTTCATACCCAGCCGGGCTTCGAACACAGATCATCGGCGTGCAAGCCACGATCCACGTAATCTAAACTCTTCTAGAAAGTCGGACTCCTATCAGTTGGGATATGAGTTGTGGTGTCTAGAAGGTACTACGGTATCGCGTATACATTCCTCACTGGATAACGGTACCCGGCTGGTATTTGATTGAGAGCTCGGTGTGTTAACATTCCAGCGGAGTGCACCAAGGCTTGGTTCTGGGTCCCCTGAGGACACTTCAGGGGCTCAGAAAGGATTAGGTTACTTCCGCCAGGATCCTTGACGGGTACAGGCATTATATCTTTGACGGGCGCCCTTGAATTCTTAGATAAGAATATTTTATGTACATGTCTATTGAAGGGCGCCCTTGGAATTTCTTAGATATAAAGGATATTTGTTCATGTTTTTTATTATATTTTTTGACGAATTCTTAGATAAAGGATATTAATCATTTTTTTTATATCTTTTGACGTATTCTTAGATAAATGACATTTTTTCATATTTATTTTTTATGTTCTGACGAATTCAGATAAAGGATCATTTTCATGTTTTTTTATATACATATCTACTGACAATTTTTTAGATAAAAGATATTTCATCAATTTTTTTTATATATTTTTTGACGAGTTGCCATTGGAATTCTCAGAAGAAAGATATTTTATTATGATCTATATTCCGTGTTCTCTTTTTTCCTTTGCCTTTTCCTAACCTACTTGGGGTCGCATTTCCTTCCATCCATATCTTACTATTTAGCGCGTCCTCAGTTTTCTCTCTTAGTCTTTTTCAACTTGTCTCCCATCTAATCTTCGGTCTCCCCGCTCTTCTTTTACCGCCTTTCCCTAACCATTTCGAGTCACATACTTTTCATATCTTTTCCCTAGATGTCAAAAAAATTTAGATTAGGAATTTAAAATCTTTTCATTGAAATCAAATAATGCCTTCAGCCTTAAGGATATTTTTCTTGGAACCCCTACATTTTTTGACAGGACCCTTTAGATAAAGAATATTATACACAACGAATATTTTATCAAATCTATCTAACGTGATATTTAATAATCTTTTAACGGGACCCTTGGTTGCAGGATAGAGTGTCCTTTACATAAAAAAAATTGACAGGGGCTTCGACATGACTTTCGATAGAGAGGAGATTTGAAAACATTTATATCTGTTTAGCAATGTTGCTTGTCAAGATAAGTCTTAAGAATCTTTATTATGTCCCCAGATAACGGATATTTTTATAATTTTAACTGGAATTTCAAGATAGGGTACATCTTCTTTAACCTTTCACGTGGAAAGCTAGTCGAATGTAAATAATTTTGAGTAAACAATATGAATCATACATGGATTTATTCATAAAATTGCAAAGTTCTGCCAACAGTACCGACCTCAGTAGCTGATCGATAAGGCGGCGGACTCGTAACCTGGAGGTCGGTGCTTCGAGTCCCAAATATCGTAAGGCAAGATTGATTAATAAATACTATTGTGTACGTTTTGATAATATGAAAGAAAAAATTGGTTGGATTTAAATTTTTCTCATATTTTTTATATAAAAAAGTTCACCAATTTTTTAAACAAAACTGCTACTTTAGAAGCCAGTGCAATTGCATTGTAGCTTTCTTTTTTATTTTTTTATTTTATTTGACAGTTGACTAAGTAGTGCATCTAGCCCAGTTTTTGTACTAACAACGGGCATGAATTTATTTTGCATTAAAACCAAGAAAAATAACAACAGAGAAGAAAAATGAAAACAAATGTTTCATACCTCTTGGATTTGAACTTAGATTCTTACTTAGGCAACCACTGAAATGTAAAACTTACGTAGAAATCACAAGATTTAATAATAAAAGTCCTTAAAGCTTAAACCTACTAGAATCACAGATTTAAGTACACTGAAAATCTAACACTTCTAACACGTGAAAATTCCCATGACACAAAATTTGAAAACCCGTAACATTACTCTTCCGAAAAATTAATTCCATAAACGTTGTACTAAAATATTTGATTTTTTATTTTTAAATTATCTTTTGCCCTTACAAACAAGTTTCTTACGAATTTCACTAAAGACAAAGAGGAAAAAAGTGACATTTTAAACAATACAGTAAAAAGTTAAAATATTTTTAATATTATTACTGAAGGATTTACCGAGACTTACTATATTTTCAATGTTTCATCCAGAGTACCTGAAGAAAATCCACAGAATTGGTAGCACTAACCGTCATCGAAACCAAAAATAAATTAAAAAAACACCAAACACGGGACAACTAAAAAAAAAGAAAAACCGCCAATAGAAAAACCGAAAAAAAATTACAGAAAAAATTGTTTATTTCTCTACATTTAATATAAAAAATCGTCTTGACTCTGCACGAAGTGTTTGAAATGAAAGTTGGTAGACGTGTCAGGCAGAATTCTTTCATTACATTTTTTTACGAACAAGTACGAACATTCACGAGTAAAAAAAAAATACGAACAGAAGGTCACTTCAGCGTGAGAGCAACGAACCAGTGTATGTTTCTCTATGAACGTTATCTAGTTGTTCGTTATTTAGTGATTTGCCTTTTGGCAAATTGGCAATGTTCTCGAACAAAAAGTAGTCAAAAATCTCGACGGTTAAGTAGGATCCACTACTTTGCTGATACCGCTGAGGTGAAAACCAAACACTCACGGGAGTCGAACAGACCACATGAGGCCACAGCAAGAGCCAACACGGAACTGAATGGTAAAGTGGATATTTTTGAAAGTGAATGGAGAGAGGAAGCCAGTGGAATGGAAGATACGCGAACGTATCCTTCTTACTTTAGTTTATAAAATGGTAAGCAGAAGCAGTTGAAGTGTACACAAGAGTGTTGGACTCAATAAAAATCAACGTTAAATAGAGAAGAAAATGTTCGCTGCGATTGTTTCTGTTTATACTGATTAAAATAGAGAGGTTAGTTGATGGCATGGATATTCAGAACTATTACCTGCTGATGAGAGCAAATAAGCTCGAAACAGCTGTCCAGGTATGTCCTGATATTCATTGTATATCTAATACAACTTCTCACTTTTCTGTTTATACTGATACTGATATACTGATTGTAAATATTGAACAAAAAAACGAGATGATTCGCCAGAACAAATAAGAAACAGTACATTTGGGAATTTATTTAAAAAAAAAATTACATTGAAAATTAATTCTACAGCTTTTTAAAACTTACATTTAAAAACTAATATTTTCAACATTTGAACCCACACACCCAGAATCTACAAAACAAAAAAGTGTACATTTAACATACAAACAGCACAAGAATCTACAACATTCAACACACAAACAGCACAAGAATCTACAACATTCAACACACAAACAGCACAAGAGTCTACAACATTCAACACACAAACAGCACAAGAATCTACAACATTCAACACACAAACAGCACAAGAGTCTACAAATTCAACACACAAACAGCACAAGAATCTACAACATTCAACACAAACAGCAAAAGAGTCTACAACATTCAACACACAAACAGCACAAGAGTCAACAACATTCAACACACTAACATAAGAATGTACCACAACAGAACCATTCACATGTATGAATATGGGAACTGAGATCGACTAGTTTACATTGCAACCTGTTCTGCAGAGTGGAGTATGAATTTAGAAAGTAGCAAGCTAGCAAGCCGAGGCAACGAACTTTCTGTAGGACTAGGCGGCTCATGGAACACTCGAAAACGACGCTAGGATACTACGTAATGGTAGCATGATTGATTTCCTCTCACAGATATATGCAAATTCAGGCCAACTTTATGCTAATATGAAAATCCAGCCACACGCGTTATTAGCATAGTATTATCTCACAGGGCATTCAACCGATACATCTCTGACACTATTAGAATTTTAAGATACGCCACAGGTATACTTAGAACTGGAAAAAGAATTCGCAATGATCTGCCAAGGATGGAATGCTAACGTCTTCTAATATTATTATGAACGTCATGTTGAAATAAGTGAGAATGGCAACCGATTGTGACAGAATAGGTTGTTTATTTTATGATTTCTGTAATTTGACTGAAGTAAACTGAAGTTTATAGTGGTGAATTCTAACACCAGGAGCATACCAGAAATGGTACTAAGTAATGAAAACAATATGAAAGATCTATTGGAAGTAAAACACTATCGAGTATGTTCGAGACCAGTTCTAGCATCAGCAACTCCACATCATTCCAGCTGGGAACAACACTTCAGCCATACAACATTCTTGAAAGCAGGATCAAACGACCTGTCACACAAGCCGTCCTGGTTGGAGCTAGGTATAATTGCCGAGCTTATCGTTTGTTCTTATTACTTCTCGAATGACCCACTCACTCCTCTCGCAAGTAACAAGCAATGGCGAATATCGCAACTAGGAGAACGTAACGGCAACAGCTTTGAGCCCGGCTATTAGATGTTCAATAGAACATGGACGACGGTAATAAGGCGCACAATATGATTCGCATTCCTGCATGATATCCCAGGAAGATTGAAGGCTGGCGATGCTGAAGAAATAGACGCAGAGGTTGAGCATTACACAAGGCAAGTCCACTACAGCTGATGAGGACTTAAAGAAACATTTATGAACAAATTATGTGCTAATAGTCACTCAGGAGCGTCATCATGTTCTGGCGATTTCAGTGGATGTCTTTATGTTTAGGTATCAAAAACAGTCAAACCATGTCATTGACATTGATACGAATAGCACTGGGGCTTGGAACCACCATCCTATTGATTAAGAAAAGGCTATGCTCTCCGTATAATTCAAAAAGCTCTGAGAATATTCATATTGGCTTAGGCTTTTGAGCCTGCTCTCTACAGTTCAGAACTTAATACTCCACAGAGCCATACTTGACGATCACGTGCTGCATATTATCATTGATGTCTTAACGTGCAAATGCCTTCCCTGCACAAAATAGCGCTTTCCGCAAACAAAATTCCAATGAAAATGAAATCTACATAATTTCCGACGCGACGATGGGGATAGAAATGTGAACATCGCATCCAGTATTGAACTTCCGCGTCCTGACCTAACCCAAGCTTTTTCACTTTAGACATTTCAGCTTTTTGTTTTACTTGCTTACGAAGGGAACTTTCGCTTACAGCACGTCGGTATCGTAAATAGGTGAAATAGTTTCGTTTCGAGGATCAGATTTTTTTTCTATATTAGCCAGCTTAAATCCAATAAATAAAAGAACAACTTCAGCTGTTATCTTTGACACACAACTGGTTCCTTTTGCAAATTACAGACAAAAACATCATGGCTTTTGTTCCACTATTTAAAACTTATTTTTCAATTTGGTTGGATGAATGAATCAATGAGAGTTACATCATTTGAAAAAGCAAGAAAGAAGTACACCGTATTAGGAAAAGGCAAGTGTTCATGGAAAATATTCGTCATGAGGCGCGAATCTAACCCGAAACCAATAGGTTCAGAGCCAAGCACGTTATCTATTTTACAGACTTCGAATTTTTTCACACTACTCAATCAGTGCGGTTAACTTTCTTAGTAGTATTTCTATTTTAATTTATTTAGGAGGAAATTAATAGATAAAATTGTGATCTCAAGTCATGACTTAAACAATAGTTTCTCCATTTAAAACAAAACCCAAAATCTTGACTTAGCTCCCACGAGGTATTACAAAAACGTCTATTGATTGCGCCTTTAATGTTCCTTCTTGAAGGAAAAAAATTCGCGGAATTGTATTGAAGCAAAATTTCAGACATCTTTCAGCAATGTTTGCCAGGTGAATAGGGGTTACGAGCATAATGCCAGAGTAAGATAAAATTAATGGTTGTGTCAGTAACATTTTCAAGGGGGAGGAAATCGGTATGACCTAGTATTCAAAAAGTGAATGTTTTCTGTGCACACAACTTCTGCTGCTAATGTTTCGCAATGTTGGCTCTAAGGGCAAAGTTGTAAAACAGGATTTGGACTTAAGCTTGGTTCGGATTAGGCTGTAATAAGTAACAAGTTGTGCTCAGTATTAATACCTTTGACTTTAGTCTTGTGTCTGTCTTTAGCGAATAGAGAAGGACCTCTTACCCAACATTTGAGGGTTGCATAGAAAAAAATCATGTTCTTTGGTTCTGTAAAACCTCCTTAAGTTAATTATTCACACTAATTCGAACCTATTCACACTTAGGCCAAATTATGAAACAGGTTTGTTAATCTATAGCGGACACAATCCCTTAAATTTCAACTTGACAACAATTGTAGAGGTCACATCTAAGTCGGGCTTTGTACTGTATCGGAGCTGTAGTCACCTTCTCACGGAAATTCATGCTCTTGATAGAATCTCGTATCTCTTTAGAGATGACTTGCGTACCATAGCCCGCATAGGGCATTCCTGTAAAACTGGGACGTCATAAACTGGTAGTCAAGTGGTTAACGCGCTAGTCTGGTAATCCAGGTAGCGTAGGAATCCGTTTGTTCGAATCCCACCCAGTGCATGAATTTCCCTTCGCTCAAGTTCTTACAGTGCAAGAAAAGGTAATTTTAAAAACTGGAACAAATAACTTTTTTTCTTTTTAATTTGGGTTTTCAACTGCATGGTCATATCACGACGGGGTTGTTACCTTCTATTCGCAGGATACTCACAAACCTGCTACCTACATTAACCTCACCCACCTGGTCGGGGCGGAACGCCAGCATCACGAAGTCTTTCACCTCGCTACACATTGCTGAACTTCGGTGATCCTACGACATCCTGTACATTCAACGCGCCATCGACGCTGGCCAGGAAACTTTGATTCCAATTTCGGAAAATAGCATGGAAAGGGAAACGCCTCGAGCCTGGTGCACCATGTGTGTCGAGAGAAGAATGACAACATGTTTATGTAAGTATGCATTTTATTAAATTGAATTTCCAATATTTTCCAGAACGTTCCACTGCCTTACAACTGTACAAGGACGCAGTATGATCTCTTGATAGGGAGATGGGTACTCCGATAAAATCGGAAACCCGATAGCGACTTGACAGGATTTTGTTACGAGCATGAAACAGCTCGAGTTTCGGGATGTGTGAATCACACGGACGCGCAAGTCCAAGGATTCCGTACAAATGAGAAACCGTGCTATGTGAATAGTGCTATGTGAATCACCACGTGTCCATGAATTACCTATTGAAAAAAAAGTAATTGTGTCACGGTGTGAACTTATAAAGACTCAATGGTATAGAACTTACAAAGAACGTCTCGGATTATGTGACAAAAAAATAGGTTAAAAAAACCGCCCCGCGGAATCGAACCCAGGTCACATGCTACAATGCCTAGCGCGCTAACTCACATCTGCCACGGTGACTACTGTATAACATTGCAAGTTGAAAGCGATGTTAAATTTTTTTAAAAAAACGCTAGACATACGAGTCTCAACCATTGGGTACATTTTCATCTTTACTATTCAAGGTCCAAAACCCAACTGACCAAATTTCGTATTGTGCCCATGACACATACCTTCTCTCTATAACACCTCTACAATTCAAACTTCGCCATTGGCGCATGACACACACTTTCCCACTTCCTCGCCTTTACAATTCAATATTTCGTTACATAATTTCTTTACAATTCGTTACATAATTTCGTTACATAATTTCGTCACATAATTTTGTTATGTGCCAGAGCAAAGACATGAAAATGTCAAAACTCAAAGAGATGAAACGAATTCAGAAGAAAATTTCAAGATGTTTCTTTATTTACAACAAAATTAAGTTGTAGGAAAATTTATTCAACTATAATTACATACTCGTAAGTTAGGTAACGAATGTTTTTAAATTAAAATAACAACTAATTTTTTACTCGATCAATAAAAGACAGGGGAAAGAAATGGAAATTGCTCCAAAATTTGAGCAGATATCTTGCAAAAAACGGGACATCATCAGAACTCAGCAAGATAAGGACAAAGGAACAAGAAGCCTAGTACAAGAAGCATAATATCCACAGCAGAAAAATACAGGCTTACTACAACATATAAAAGTGTATCTACAATAGACATAAAATATATAATTTTATCAATGTACAAGTTGCCAACTACAAAGTGTTTCTATGTATAGATGTATTTATCAATGTACTATCTACAAATGCATCTATCAATGTACAACTACAAATGCATTTATCAATGTACCAACTACAAATACATTTATCAATGTACCAACTACAAATGCATTTATCAATGTACCAACTACAAGTGCATTTGTAGATGTATTTATCAATGCCCAAAAACAAGTGCCTCCATAGATGGGGCCTATTTGTTATCAAAGCTGAAACCAGCGAAAATGTGGGCATACTGTTATCAATGAATAATATTGAGTGCAAAGCAAGCAACGGCAAAAGAGAATATAAACATCAAAAACAAAATTAAGGAAACATCAATCATATCAACAAATACGACTGGATATCTTTACGAATTTCGGATTAATGATCTTTGAGGCTTCCATAACCTTTTCGAAAGATACATAAAAATTTATCAAAAATACACTGTCAATCATGGACACAATACTTCCTCGTGATTGGTTCACATTGTAGACACTTGGCAATTTTGATATTTTATACTAAATCACTTATATCTGCGAAACTACTTAACGAATTTTCTTCAAATTTGTTTAATATGGTAGAATACCGTTGATCAAGGTAGGGCATTCTCCATTAGATCACGCTGTAAGGATAGGCAAGGGCACGTTCATTCACCCCAGAAACCAAAGTCCTGGCTCTTTTTGTGTCGTAGAGCCGGCTGTCGTACATAGGGCAAGAGCAAATGTCGCTGCACGTTATGAAATACTTACCTGAGCCTTTGCACAGAATTTTTAACTTGAAAATGGTTCAATATTTACCTGAAATCAGAAGAAAAGATTTCATTTAATTAAAAATACACTTGGCAATTTCGAGATTTTATACTAAATCAATTGTATCTCCAAAACAGCTTAACCAATTTTTTCAAATTTATTTTCAATAGTATAATAAAGCACAAATACAGCTTCTTTGGCGTAATGATTGTACTGCTCGTAGTCCAGAGATCCTGAGTTCGATCCCCGGTTCGAGTAGACTTTTCGAAGAAAATTCTCTTCCCTCCGAACACGTGAGGCTGGCATTTCCGGCCCTCCCCAAGATGGGTGAGATTAATATGGGTAGCTGGTACAATTCTCAGCGAATGGAGGGTAACACCCCCGTCCACATCAGAACGTAAAAACCAAATAAAATCGTTTGCGTTAGGAAGGGCATCCAGTCATGAAAAACGTGCTTCACCCTACCCGTAGTCCAGAGTTCCCGAGTTCAACTCCCGGCTGGGGCAGACTTTTCGAAGAAAATTCTGTTCCATCCAAACACGTGAGGCTGCCATTTCCGGCCCTACCCAGGCTGGGTGAGGTTAATGTGGGTAGCTGGTACGATTCCCAGCGAATGGAGGGTAAAACCCCCGTCCTGACTATCTATCTCAGTCAGGACGTTAAAATCAAATAGAATCAACTGGTCACAATAGATCTAATTAGGTCGCAGTGTTAATTGTAAGGGTTTCACTGAAAACCCTGCAACCAGGTCAGATAATAATAAAAAAATACCAACCTAAACCATGAGGTTGAACAATGCCGACGCCAATAGCAACATAAGCTATTATGGGATAAAGGCAACGGAGATATATAATAATAAAGCACAAATCTTGTTTTAAAGAAACAGTATTTTGTAACTATATCTGTTTGGTACATTAAATTTGATCCTCATTCATTAGGAGACCCCGTAATGTCCACAAATATTAGGTTCACTCGCAGAAGACAAGACTCTGAGGTAACAGACAACAAACTAACTGAGTCATTAAGACAAGCACGTACCGTACAGAGTCATTGCAGGCTGATTTGGACTAATGACCTAAAGTAAGACGGAGTGAGTAGAGAGTGAGTCGCAGAGTGAGTCGAGAGTGAGTCGCAGGGTGAGTCAGAGAGTAAGTCGGAGAGTGGGTCGGGAGTGAGTCGAGAGTGAGTCGTAGAGTGAGTCGGTTTTATAGCTGAGGATCACCAGGATTGATCTACCACCGTTCAGGCGTAAAGCTTCTAGTTTTTACTGTGAATCAGGCGCTTCTTTTCTATTGCTTGTGATTAAGGGTTAAGCCCTGTCTCTAGGATCTGGGAGATCTGATTGATCACCATCCGTACAATAAAAGAAGTGGTTATCATATTTGTGTTAATGATAATCACTTTCGTAAACTCGCTTTACTAAATCTTTGCTGAACTTGGGACTTGAACCACCGACCTCCAGGTTACAAGCTCGCCACCTTATCAATGAAGCTACTGTTCAAGTCCCGGTTTCAGAGTATATTTAATAAAGCGAGTTTGAGTAGTTGTGACATCACAAAAGTGACTAATACAAATATGATTTTATTTTTTTCATTTTCAAACGGCATTTCTTTAGAAGAGCCTAAAGCTCTAGTGCAAATTGTTTAATTGCTTCTGCAGTGGTCGAAGACTTCCTTTTGCTATTAAAAAAGCGACTGCAAATCTCAGCAACCACATGCTCTCTCATTATGCCCATATCAGGAAGCGTTAATCCATTAAAGGTAATTAAAGAAAAAGAACACATCACTCTGAAGACAAGTCAGAAATACATTTTTCTGTCCTCAAAATGTCAAATCTGTGTTTGTCACATCATAAAATCTCACCACTTGTCACCTGATTGATTTGGCATCCAGTGCTGAGTACTTGTAGATTCTCACACTTGTCCAAGTTCCCACCGTCGACATAAATAATAATAAATATCAACTAAAATGCTTCTTTTCCTACGGAATTACATAAATCCAATGACTACATCATGATGGACACAAGATAAAGCAAAGAAACGGACCTGGCTTGGAGTAAATTAGCGGATATGAAAGCCCATAAAGTATCGCTTCTACACAACGTAGGATTGTCTGTCATTACCTGGAGTAAAGACGTAAAATAAATATCAGATTGCATAGATA
Source organism: Bactericera cockerelli (assembly GCA_024516035.1). Lineage (NCBI taxonomy): Eukaryota > Metazoa > Arthropoda > Insecta > Hemiptera > Triozidae > Bactericera > Bactericera cockerelli. Next base: position 1,785,309 of record CM044956.1, on the reverse strand, counting down.
TGGATCGAGCGCTACGTAATGGCAAGTTTATAATGGGCCGTGGAGGATTGCACAGGAATTCTGATAACTTTTGAACCATCTCGCTCTGAGCTATCTCACGGACACGGAATTATTAATTATTATATCAGGCAAATTGAGCAACTGAAAGCGCAAAAATACCAAAAGAAAGATCTTTAAAATACTTTTACCTAGGCGTTGACATAACTCATGGGCACTGAACGCTACCATTACGCTATAGGACTATAGCTGAAGCAAAAATTTGCATAGTCTGCATCGTAATTGTTACATTACCAAACAAGATGAAATTAAGGGCCAAATTAACAGTACGCAATCTGAGACTTCATTCCGCCCTAAAAGGATTTAAATAGTCGTAACAAACTTCCTACATTAACAATCCGACTGTAGTTCTTGGGTTGAAAAATGACAGTATTTTACTTTTAATAGAAAATCTCAGAATCTTATCAAGAGCTCAAGAATGAGAAGATTCCACGGGTCTTCACGAGTCTTCTTCCCAAACATCCTTTCACTTCTAAGGATAGCTCACGGCTGATTGAGGTCGCGTCAGAAACTACCTGTGACCATCAAGCCAGCCATTCCAACTATGAAACCTTTGCAACAGTTTATGTCATATGAATGACACAAGTTACTCTCTTTGATCAAATGAGGAAAATATTGCGGATATACAGTTATGTATTCCAAAAAGCCTATGCTTTGAACAAGAAAAGTAGTCACCTAGCGGTAGCAAACTCGGCTTGCACTCCAGGTGACCCGGGTTCAAATCTCTGCGAGGTCAGAATTTCTTCGACTCTGTACTTTGAATGTCAGGGCCTATCCTTGTGAGAAAAATTGGGGTAGTTGTAGAGAGGGCAACGAACAGTGGCGGCATTTTCTTGACCAATAAAACTTTGAAACGTTCTGGTGGTACTTTGATAGGATCCTTGAAACAAATGATCCTAACTTTACAAAAATCTTTCATTTCCGTTGTCTCCTATTGGAAGTTGGTTACTTTAACTTAACCAGTGGAAGCTAGGGGCAGAATTTAGATAAGCCCCACTGTCCCTCAACTCGGGCTATAGTGCACTGGTTAAACTCCCACTTGAGGGGCTGCCTGGCTCAAGTTTTAACCTCAAGTTTTTAAAACTTTAATCTTGTTACATAATTTGGCTCTAAGATGCGATGATCTGGTATGTTCATGGAATACGTCTTGTCTTGAAAATTTCATATAATGGAAATTTCATCTTTGAAATAAGAATAGAAGATGTTTCAGGCATTTAAAGCTTCAGTTGCCCTCTTGTTGCAATGCTCGGTATTAGTTTTTAACTTAGTACTTACTAACTTGCCTTTGGCATCTCATTAACCATTCAAATCTCAAATTGCCAGTTCTTTACAGCTTGAACTGCTGTATCATTGCATATTTAGAGTTTCTCTCTAATTTTAACTAATATTATATTAGTTTATAACTAATATAAAATGACAGCTCAGAATTGTTTTCATTACTGACTTGTAGTTTTAGTCGGTCATTAAGAATCCGCACAACACTCAACCTTATAACAATAATAACACTCTTTAGTGGAAGGTAACCACCAGGCGAGGTTAATGCTCAAAGCATTTTCTACCACCTGACCCTCAGAGTTTTATTATTTTGTGGTCACAAACTCAAATACATGAGGAAAAATTCATGCATTAGGTGGGATTTGAACCAACGGATTCCTACGCTACCTGGATTACCAGACTAGCGTGTTAACCACTTGACTACGAGTGCAGTCGACTTACTGCTATGATTATGAAAATTGAACATGTACAAAATCACAACACGAGAGTAAGAGTCATGCATGGATTCGCAACTTCATGGTTCCACGTTAGGGGTAATGGTCAATCGCGAATAGTTTCAGTCAATGCAGGCATAGAGACAAAAGTGATGGTAATTCTGCACCATGATGCAACAACAGACCAGCATGACTGAAATGCTTCGTAAATCAGAACCAAGTATCTGATGGCCAATTGTTCATAGACTCAATGTGTTCATCATTTATGTTGCATCACTAATAATTAATAACCAGGATCAGGCGCGGCCGGTGCTCAGGAGCTGCGGAACTGCAGCACCCTCAGACGAAAAAAAGAGATGATTTTCTCAAGTCTTAGATCGTACACAATGAAAATGAGTACACATTTCAAGAAAAGTTAATGCATTTTTTTCCCTCTTCATTCTGAATTTTTTATTCTGTATTTTATCGTATGTATCATGTACACACGGTATTATTATTATTATTATTATGATTGGCATGGTAAACGAAGTGGAACTTTTTAGATACATACTAATAGAGTGAGTCTAAAATTTCCGCCCCTACCCAGGCTGGGTGAGGTTCATGTGGGTAGCTCGTACGATCCCCAGCGAATGAAGTATAAAACCCCCGTCCTAATCCAGGACGTTATATCAAATAGAATCGTTGGAAGGGCATCCAGCCATAAAACCAAAACCAACCAACCTCAACCATGCGGTTGAACAACGTCGACCCTGCTTAAGCGGAATAAGACAGATTAAAAGAACAAGAAGAAGAGTGACTCTAACAAAACCATTGTAGTCCGGTTTATGTGGCAGCACCCCCCGAAAATTTTCCCACCGGCCGCGCCTGACCAAGATGATAATACTCATGCGTATTTGTCATAATTATCTCGTTGCAATTTATGGCTTGGTAGCAAATGCGATAGTGTAAACATTGCTTCTGAATCCAGACTGGTTGGGAGAAGAAGATATGGCCAAAATGACATATACATAAATCACAAGGTACACTTTAATCTGATCTATGTACGAGATGCCAATGTAAACGCAATTGCGTGTTATAGTTATGATACATGACCTTGCTCAGCTTTCAGACATCCCAAATCTCGTGATTCGTAACTTTTTGTCCTCTCTCTGCCCCTACTTCTGGTTTCTTCCTCAGCCTTTACGCCTATCTATTCAAAGTCTGTTGTTTTTTTTATGAGATTTTTATCGGAGCTATGTCTCAAGCAAGGTATTTTGGCCAGTAATATTGTAGGAAATAATGCTTGAGACATTGCTCAGACGGCTTTTTCTGTTCATAAGCGCGGCTGCTTTCCATGTTAGCTCCCTCTGAAAAGTGCTGTCCTAGCGAGTGGTCACGCTTCGTGACTCGGTCACGTTGCGTGAACCAGCGAGTCTTGACTCGCTTGCTAGATGCGTAGAAAACGCGAGTTGGCCAAGGATGCCAAGGAAAGTAGACCAAGGCGTGCTGGAATGCCATCAGGCTGGGTGGAAGAGCACCTACCTTGCCGTCTGGTATAGGTTCCATTGTTACGGTTCCCTCGATATAGCCCGCGACGTATAGTCAGTTTCTTCAGCATAATTTATGATTATTATCAACATGAACATTGTTTTTCACTGATAGCAACATGGAGGTATAAGTAAATAGAGACGTCATAACTTATATCCCATGGGTACTAAAAAATATGTACTATCAAAGACTATCCAATATGGCTACCGCTATTACCTTCAAAAGCATGTGTGAGATTATTATTATTATTTTCTTAAATATCATTGCGATTTCCTCTGGTAAAACTAACAAATATGACCGATTCTACGGGACACGTTTGCAGCATTACGACTTACGAGTTCTTCATTACTTATTTCTACATGGTTAGCCACTCATATTATCATCAATACCATAATATTTGATCACCATATTATCACTGGTAGTCGTCAAGAGGTTAACGCGCTAGGCTGGTAATCCAGGTAGTGCAGGAATCCGTTGGTTCGAATCCTACCCAGTACATGAATTTTTCCTTATTATTTTGAGTTTGTGACCGCATAATAATAAGACTCTGAGGGCTAGGTGGTAGAAAATGTTTTGAGCATTAACCTCGCCTGGTGGTCACCTACTACCAAAGAGTATTATAATTATAATTATCACAAATACCATCACATTTGATCACCATGTTATCAATAACAACAACATATTCTTTATAAATAAGATATACATTGTTGTTACTGATCTATCTTGGTTCTCCTAGACACATTTCTCTTTGCGTTGGAGAAAATCAAATTCCTTCACTTCTGTGCAGGAGCAACGACCTTCAGGTGTGTGTGTGTGTGTGTGTGTGTGTGTGAAGAGAGAGAGAGAGAGAGAGAGAGAGAGAGAGAGAGAGAGTGTGTGTGTGTGTGTAAGAGAGAGAGAGAGAGAGAGAGAAAGAGTGTGTGTGTGAGAGAGAGAGTGTGCGTGTGTGTGTGTGAGAGAGTGTGAGTGGGTGTGAGAGTGGGTGTGTGTGAGAGAGAGTGTGTGAGTGGGTGTGTGAGAGAGAGAGTGTTAGTGTGTTTGAAGCAGCGGACACCTATACTACCTGAAGAACTGGAATTGCGCTTGCACCACTTCGACCAACAATGTCTTCAATAACTTTATTCACGATATATGTAACCTCAGATGAAATCCCTCTAAACAACCAAATTGATTTAGTCTGGTATCCAGGTAGCGTAGGTATCTGTTGGTTCGAATCCCACCCAGTGCATAATTTTTTCCTAGTTAATTTGAGTTTGCGACCACATAATAATAAGACTCTGAGGGCTAGGTGGCAGAAAATGCTTTGAGCATTAATCTTGCCTGGTGGTTATCTTCCACTAAAGAGTGTTATTATTACAGGGTGGTCCAGAAAGTTTGCACCAAAATGATAGGGGTAATAAAAGAGACCATTTCCAACAAAAACATTCCCGAACATTTTCCTTTATTTTTTGTCGTTTTCAAAATGGCGGCCAAAACGTGTGTTTTTCAAATATGTGCGTTCAGAACGTTGACAGCCTAAATGAGCATGATCATTAAAACATTGAACGGGTTAATTTAACTTATTTTAATTAAAATTTTATTTTCAATTCAAAAATGCAATCCGTTTTTTTCTAGGTGGTACAGAAAAAAATAAAAAAATCAAAAACCAACCAAAGTCGGAATATTTGAAAAACACACGTTTTGGCCGCCATTTTGAAAACGATAAAAAATAAAGGAAAATGTCCGGGAATATTTTTGTTGGAAATGGTTTCTTTTATTACCCCTATCATTTTGGTGCAAACTTTTTGGACCACCCTGTATAATAATAAAAAAATCCCAAATGGGAAGATAACTTGTCATGTCCCGGCTGGGTTTCGAACCCAGCCGGAATCTCGGGACTCACAGAGTGCCGCCTTTACCACTGAGCTACCGGGACAGACTTTAAAGTTTCATCCGCCAAGCTCTGGTGAATGGATGGTTTGGCGTACGCTGTGTCTTGTAACCTAAACTGCAGGAGTTCTTCGTGTCATCATATAGGTATACCTCCTCATATAGGTATACCTCCTCATTTTTGTAACACGTAAAAGTTACGGAACAGTGAAACTTTCAGTTCACCTCAGAGGGTCAAATAGATGTCTCGGACATTAAGGCATCCAGTAACCTGCATGCTGACTGGGTCATCACGGAATTATGAATGTATAATGATAATAATCATAATCTATCACACCTGGGAGGTCCTAGTACAACATATTACATTATGTGATATGTGTGCTACCCCATCAACCAGGGTTGGATATAAATAAGTATTATTTGCTGTCCCCGTAGCTCAGTGGTAAAGGCGGCACTGTGTGAATCCAGAGATTCCAGAGGTCGCGGGTTCGAAACCCAGCCGGAACAAGACAAGTTATCCTCGGGATTTTTACCACATAATAATTCGCTTTGGGCTTACTGCTGGAATAATGGAACTTATTAGTCCAAATCGGGCAGTATAAATAAGCCGATATTATTATTATTATTTATTTGTAGGGAGGAAGGGGCAGATAAATACTTCTAAAAAGGCTACCTTTGATTATTTAGGATTGTGACTGCTACAAGTTACAATTACAACCCACCTACGTAACTTGATCGTTAAGACGGCGGACTTGTAATCTTGAGGTCGGTGGTTCAAGTCCCAAGCTAAGCAAAGATTTAGTAAAGTGAGTTTGTGTAGTTGTGACATCTCGATTGTGATCAACACAAATATGATAACTGATAACTTACAACAATAACAACAAAAAACTTTGTGACTTTTATAGTAACAGTTATATGTTGTACTAGGACTAGCTGTTATAGTAGTTATACTGAAAAACCATTGGTAGACTGTTACCAAACTCTGTTCCTCATGATAGAAACCATCTCATTAACGTGAAATATTTATTCATTTATCTTCATTGGTTTTTTTCTTTTCTTTTTTTGGTGGCGTTTGTGGGGCGTTTGTCGATTTACGCCTACCATAATCCGCCCACTCATTGGTTCGAACCCTCAGTTACCACGTCATCGAGACAGTACTCATAAAATTCTTCTGTCTGCCTGCGTCGATGCAACGTTAAATAAATCAGATTCTCTATCCAACACTAAAGCTAAGAAACGTTCAGCGAGGTTAGAACTAGGCTTGTTGACCATTGAAATTCGTACACTTGTGATGATTGTCGGTGGGGATGAGGTTATTGCGGATGGCTGGTTTGTGAGGGTAAAACCCCCATCTCGAATGAGTGGCAAGGATTATACGAGCTGATATATTATTGCCTTATCATCTCACTTTTCTGTTTATACTAATTAAAATAGAGAGGTTAGTTGATGGCATGGATATTCAAAACAATTACCTGCTGATGAGAGCAAATAAGCTCGAAACAGCTGTCCAGGTACGTTCTGATATTCATGTACATCTAGTACAACTTCTCACTTTTCTGATTATACTGATACTGATAACTGCCCGATTAGGATGATTGAACCCAAATATTCCAACTGTAAGCCCAACACGTATTATTATGTGGTCACAACCCCAAGCAGGAGGATAACTTGTCCCGGCTGGGTTTCGAACTAGCGACCACTGGATTACCAGACCGACGCTACGACTTGACCACTGAGCTACTGGCAGGTGTGTGTGTGTGTGTGTGTGTGTGTGTGCACGAGTTAGTATGGGGAAAGCAAGGGCTATTATCAGCATGGGTTCAGGAAGGTGAGCACGCCATAGGTTAGAACAATTAGGCGGGCGGGAATACCCAGCCGTCGTGAGTGTGTGGATGTGTTATGAGTATATGTACGTATACATGATTGTGTTATGAGTATATGTACGTATACATGATTGTGTTATGAGTATATGTACGTATACATGATTGTGTTATGAGTATATGTACGTATACATGATTGTGTTATGAGTATATGTACGTATACATGATTGTGTTATGAGTATATGTACGTATACATGGTTGTGTTATGAGTATATGTACGTATACATGATTGTGTTATGAGTATATGTACGCATACATGGTTGTGTTATGAGTATATGTACGTATACATGGTTGTGTTATGAGTATATGTACGTCTACATGATTGTGTTATGAGTATATGTACGTATACATGATTGTGTTATGAGTATATGTACGTATACATGGTTGTGTTATGAGTATATGTACGTATACATGATTGTGTTATGAGAATATGTACGTATACATGATTGTGTTATGAGTATATGTACGTATACAATTATACATGGTTGTGTTATGAGTATATGTACGTATACATGATTGTGTTATGAGAATATGTACGTATACATGATTGTGTTATGAGTATATGTACGTATACATGATTGTGTTATGAGAATATGTACGTATACATGATTGTGTTATGAGAATATGTACGTATACATGATTGTGTTATGAGTATATGTACGTATTGTACGTATACATGATTGTGTTATGAGTATATGTACGTATACATGATTGGGTTATGAGTATATGTACGTATACATGATTGTGTTATGAGTATATGTACGTATACATGATTGTGTTATGAGTATATGTACGTATACATGATTGTGTTATGAGTATAATATATGTACGTATACATGATTGGGGAACCCTACTTACCTGTGTGGAGCTCTGGAGAGGTAAACATGTGGACAGTCAGACGAAAAAGTGTCATATCAGTATAAACAGAAGAGTGAGAAGTTGTACTAGATGTAGATGAATATAAGAACATATACCTGGACAGCTGTTTCGAGATTATCCATATGGCATATCCAACATGTTACACAAGATAAACACCACTACATATGATTGATAACAAAAATCATAGTCATAACTGACCTCAGCAGCTCGAACGATAGTATGGAAAATATTTAGTAAAGTTAAGACGTTTGTGTGGATCACAATCACTCAAACTCGCTTTACTAAGGGCGGAATTAATTTGTAATATTTCTGTGGCGCTAAGTCTCGGATTGCGTACTGACTTAAGTTATCGATTTCGTCAATTAACTTCGCCCAAAATATTTGCTAAGCTCGGGACTTGAACCACCGACCTCCAAGTTACGAGTCCGCCGCCGCCTTATCGATCATCCTACTGAGGTCGGTGAAAATATTTAGTAAAGCGAGTAGTCACTGTGGCAGAGCGAGTTAGCGCGCTAGGCATTGCACACATGGTGACCTGGGTTCGATTCCCAGCGGGGGAGGATTTTTTCTGCTCTGTACTTGGATGTTCGGGGTCCACTCATACCTCGTGAGGAAAAATGAGTAGTTACTTGTATGAGTAACGACCAGTGGCGGCATTACCAGACTAAAAGAAATTTATGTAATAGAATAATTCGAAATGTAAAGGAGGCTCTTAGTAATGCTGCGCTACCCACAAAAATTGTGAAGAGGCCTTGTGCTTCACCACAAAGAAATTCGTACAATACAATACAAAATATTTAGTAAAGCGAGTTCAAGTACTTGTGACATTATACGTTTGTGATTAATACAAAAAAGAACTTTTTGATTTTTCTGTGACATTTTCTAAAACACTGCATCCGGAAAGGAAAACAATGATACTGTTTTCGCGGCAAAAAGCTACACAAAAATGAAGTACACTGAAAAATATTTACATGCATATAAGTGCTTTGTTTTTTTCCTACGTAAAAAACACGTGATATATGGTTTGAAAATGACATGAAGATTTATGCTTGCTAGACGTATTGTACGAGTAAATAAGGAAGTATTTTTATTTACAGGCTTGTTTTTATTTATTACATACAAATCAAATTATTTTATTTCTGATACATATATGCAAACATACAAATATGTCTGACATTTTATTCTTTCAAATAACATCTCTTTATTCCTCGTACATTTCAGTAGGCAGATATACTAAATATATCAGCGACTTTCATCATTAACCTCTCCCAGGCTGGGTGAGGTTAATGTGGGTAGGTGGTACAATTCCCAGAGATTGAAGGAAAAAAATGATTTCCAGCATCTTTCAGTTCTTTAAGATCTTTTGGTTTTTACCCAAATCAATAATATAAAAATCAATGCTGTCTCCAAAGACATTTCGTTAAACGCGATGCACAGTTCGAGAGAATGTCTGATGTTAAAATTCATACATTCTGCATCAAGACCAACATATTCTTGCTGATTGGATGTGATCTTAGAAACATTAATTGATGAGTATCACAATGAATGAGGTTTTATTTTCTTAGCCTTTAATGGAATTAAAAATTATTTTTTAAAATTCAGTTCGGAAAATATAGGCATTTCAAAACCACTACAATCAGAAAAGTGAGAAGTTGTACAGGTGTTCATAACCAATGGCGGATCCAGTATGAAATCATGACGTCAAACTAACCAGTCCACAGTCAGTATTTTTCATCAAGTTTTCATTCGCATAAGAACTTTAATAATTTAATGTTTTTAATGGGTGTAGTGCCTTGACTTTCAAATGTCAGCAAATACTATCCTAACTTATTTCCGACATGACATCACCACAACAGATATGAGTTATGAGACATTGGCTCAGGGGGTCCATATAATCCTTCCACCACCGTGAAATAGGTGAGCCTATCTTACAAGGACATGAAATTATTAGAGAGGTTAGTTGATGGCATGGCTATTCAGTACTATTACCTGCTGATGAGAGCCAATAAGCTAGAAACAGCTGTACATGTAGTACAACTTCTCACTTTTCTGTTTAAACTGATTGTACTGATTAATATTTTTTTTTCGTCCAACTGAAGCTCATTGGAGAAATGTGTAAGTGTATTTAGTGGTGTTCGGACAGTCGAGCCTCGATGAAAGATTTCTTTCTCTTAAAGAGAGGTTAATTAGACCTGGAAATTGTTCTCTTATATCCAGGTTTGACTGTAATCCCATTTTCTAGTGGGGAACACGGGCAGGACTTTCACAAAAAAAAAAAAAAAATGACAGACAGGTAGGTAATCTATTACTTCCATCTATTATTACTAATCTATATGAAATACCCCTGCGAGTAGAGGTATTTCACCCCTACTCGCGGATCACATTCACGCAGCTACTCAATTGTCCTCACGAGGTCCACACAAGTGCAGAGCCAACGAAATCGAACCCCGGTCACCAGCGTGCAAACCTCCATCGACAACCACCAACATCCGAACTCAGTAGCTTGCTCAAAGAGGGCAGAGGTCCTCATAACCCAGAGGTCAATGGTTCGAGTCCGAGGCATGGAGAATTTAAGTAAGGCTGGGTTGAGTGATTGTGATAGCACTCTTGTGATTATCACAAACGTGTTAATCAGTCTACAGCATTATTATTATGACATTATTTATTAACAGGATATATATGTACAAACAAATAATGAAAAAAATAAAATGCTAATTGACAACAATATAAACAAGAAAAAGATCAACAATATATGTACATAAAATATATACAGATGTCCTAAATAAAGGGAGTGGTTATTGCGCATGACAATTTCTTCCACTCAACCCTTATTATATGTTGAACTTGTGTTGTAAGACACAAAGCAAGGTGTTCTGAGGTCAGGAATTTCCAACACGTAATGCGTGTTGTTGATTAAGATTCCTGGAATGGTAAATTAGTCATGAGTACTAACTCGGTATTGTCCTAATACTACTTACAATGAACTATTTTGTAATTAGGTAAGAAGAGTAACGAGCAGTGGTGGTTTATTAATTCTTTAACTAACGGATTACACCCGCCGCTTCGCCGCCGGTCTAATGTTTGTATATGGACATAAGGAAAGGTTTTATCCACGCATATGGGCATATACAGAGGGTTTGGGCGCAAATGCGTGTCACCCTAGTAAACTGGACGACACCATGATACCTGATGGAGAGGCTGGGGGACTATAAAAGGGAGCAGACCAGAGCAAAGTTCTAAACGGCCTCGCTAACTGGAAGTTCTTAAAGGGTTCTATTAAATTAAAAGCCTTAAATGTCCGCACAATGGTTGGTCCCGCGTATCATTGGTTCTGTGGGCTAGGACAAGTCGGGTAAATCCTGGCGAGAGACCATCATCTTCGTCAGCTACGCCGCTACTAAAAATATAACAACAACATCGAGAGAAACTAGCTGGAGACCATCACTCCTCCATGCTGCAGCCAAGCTAGGTATTACAACTACAGCATGATAAAAAGACAATAAACCTGTGCAAAGAACTTTAGAATGAGCCCGAGCAGATCTTGTTGGATATTTGAGAGCACCGAAAATTTGATAATTCCACTCCAAAGCTCGGTGAGCACTTCAACACCTTTTCTGCGAACATTTTCTTCGACTGAACTTTCCACAAGCGGAAAGGTACTTCACTTAGGCTGTCAATTGTCAAAGGACAAGAAACAAGATGTCATTTATTACGGCAACGCGCAAAATTAATCACTTTTCTATCTCTTTTCTCTTCGTTCTCTTTCTCACTTTTTTAACAATATGAGGGGAAGGGGACGGAGGGAGAGAGAGAAGGAGGAGATATTGGACCCCCTCCAAAAAAAAATCCTGGATACGGACAGCCTTGAATGAGTGTATTTTTTTGTTTTTTTTTATATTCACTTGAAATTCATTTTCACCCAAGGTTTTCGACGGCCTTGAATGAGTGTATTTTTTTTTTATATATTCACTTGAAATTCATTTTCACCCAAGGTTTTCAGTCAGCTAACGCTTTTGCGTCTACATTCCTAACTCCCCGAGCGCGAACTAATTGCACAAGTTGCATGACACGCGGCATACTCGTGGCCCTGAGTCAGCACAAATGCTGAAGCACACATACATACATACATTGTCACAGACTCGTGACCTTGAGTCTGCACAAATGCTGAAGCGTACATTGTCAGCATGGATGCTAATCGAAAAGGTCTTGTGTGAAAAAGTTGCAGCTTGGAAAATTCCAGAACTTTCTGCACACGTGGTGGTGGTTACCTTCCAGTACAAAGTATTATTATTACACGTCGCTGACTGGAAAGGAAAGTTTTGAATTAGAAGGGGTCACTTGCAAATGGATTCTTTTTTTAAATGACTGATACTAAAGGAATGATACCAGAAAAAGCCATTTCCGCCATCTAATTCACGAAAAACGAACGCAAAATACCTTAAAAAACCTTTTAAAGTTGGCGAACCGGGAACAAGCGCATACTTATTTGTGACGTCATATTTACATAGTTAGATTTTTCAGTTTACACATTCTTACGGGGTTTTTTTTCTAGCAAGGATTTCATCTTGTTCTGGGCTTTGGACACCTTTGTCGCTTATAATAAATTCTATTTAATTTGTCAGAAATCGTTTTGTGTCGAAACGTTCTGAATCGTTTCGTGTATTTAGATTTCAAATTTCTACTGTTTGACGTAAAATTTCACAAGGTTCCTTGGCTCGGAAAATAAAAATACCAGGGGAATCCTGGTAATCCTCCTTGAACTCTTTCAATAAAGCCAATAAAAAAAATAAGAGCAAGTGATCCATTGCCTTTATTTATGCTCTTGGTTGAGGCTAGAAAGTCCCACTAGACCGACAGTTTTTGAAAAGCTTTGTAGACTTTCCTTGCTTGCCTTGCATTGCTTGAAAGAAGGTTGATGTCTTGTTTCTTGTTGTTGAAAGTTTTGACGAAAAGTGTATGTACAATTGTACATACGAGTGATTATGTTTCTCTTGCTTTGTTGTTGTTCTTTTATTGTTGTTGTTAATGTTTGTGCAAGACCCAACCCTGGCAATCTCTTCCACTTGTAGGTGGGCATCTTCCTCCAGTTCCATTATTTTCGGCATGAAGGATGGAGAGTTGCTTTCTGCGTGGGTTTCGCATTCACGTGTTTGAGTGTTCTTGTTCATATCTATGTTATCTTGAACTAGCGCCTCTCAACATGGGTCGCGTTCATGGCTGACCAGAGCTCATAAATTTCTCAAATATTGATATTGGATAGAAGCTTCTTGGAGATTTGGGATTTTATTTTTCAATCAATCAATCAATGTTTCCAGTTTTAAAATATTCTACGGGCTAGAAGTGTTTCAAATCAAAATCTGCGACCGTTGGCGTTGATTCCGCCCGACGTTTTTTTGATTCATGGGCCGAAAGAAAAATGAGCGCCATGTTGAGACTAGCTGTGTACCCGCGGGCCTCAAGCAGGGAGGCAGGGAGGCTTATCTTGCTGCTACTTCCGCTGAAGCGTCCGGTACCGCTTTGATATCTTTGGGAGTGTGTGTGTGTGTGTGTGTGTGTGTGGAAAACATCATTGAATAAAAAGAATTAGATTTGGTCATTCAAATTTAACATCTGTTCATCTAATGAAGAAAGAAGATCCAAGTATAAAAATGTATAGAACATTGATTTTATTTTATTTATTTTTACTAAACTACATATTAAAATTATTCTAACTTTCACATAAATAAAAATATTTATCGATGCGATGGCGCGTTGAATGCACCGGTTCTCTTAGGATCATCGAAGTCAAACAACGTCCAGGGAGGTGAAGACTTCGTGATATAGGCAATCCGGCCCAACCCAGACTGGGTGAGGTTAATGTGGGTAACAGATTTGTGAGTTTCCTGCGAATGGAGGGTGAAACCCACATCGTGATATGACTATGCAGTTGAAAACGACGTTCAACCCATTTTTTTTAAACTATTTATTCATATCCTTAACTTTCGAATCTCTGAAACCATGCTGTATTTGAGGCTGAATTTTTTTTTTTCAAATTTAAAATAAAAAATATTTAAAAAAAAAAAATAAATAAATACAATAATGGCTAGACATACTATGTTACTTGATATATTTTTCATAATAGGTTTTTGAAAAAGTTTTTAATTTTAAAATAAAAAATATAGATCCTAAACCTCCAGGGTTGACCTCCTCTTTTTCACATCTAGGTCATTTGAATCGAGGACTGTAACATTTAACCTCAATTAGGACAATAAGCTGCACTCCGACACAATCATCATCAGTACGATAGGAGAGGGGGCAGAATTTTCCGGGCAACAATCACGGAGGCCAAGTTCAAACTAAAATCCCTTTCTCTGACCTTCTCCCCTTGACACGCTCCTATCCCCCTCCGTTTGACAGCCTCTCGTCCTCCTCTTTATTTCCTTCCTAAAGAGAAATTCTCCTCCTCTTCTATGAGTCCTCCTCCCTGAAAAGAACCTCCTATCCCCTTCTATTTGAGAACCTTCCCTGCTCCTCCATGAGTACACCTCCCTGATGAGAACCTCCTATTCCCCTCCATTTGAGAACCTCCACTTTTCCACCTCCCTAATGACACCCTCCCCTCCTCCTTGGTTTGTGTAAAAGCTTTCCGATGCATATGTCGTCCGGTGACTGGTGGGTATGGCTGTCACGTGATTGACCCTTAGTGGAAACAATATCCCCTCTTTCTTTATCTCTCCCTTTCCTGATTATCTTCCCAATCTAGCGTTCTCTCTCTCTCTCTCTCTTCTTCCTCCCTACTATTCGTTCCCTTGTTCCTTCATCCATCTGTCATCGTGGCCGAGTGGAGTAGCGTACTCGACGTGCAAGCACGGTGACCTGGGTTCGAATCCAGGCAGAATAGAAAATGTTCTATTCTGTGCTTTGAATGACCACAGTATGAAGTTAATGAACAAAATAATAAAATAAAAAGGGTTCTTTATCGCGAGCCATGAACAGGTTTACTTTAGATGGGGCATTCCGACATAAAATGTGGAAGTACGAGTGCCAGAACCAACCAACCTCGACCCTGAGGAATAGGATGACCAATCCCAATCTCGACCCTGAGGAATAGGATGACCAATCCCAACCTCGACCCTGAGGAATAGGATGACCAATCCCAACCTCGACCCTGAGGAATAGGATGACCAATCCCAACCTCGACTTCAACAATCTGACGAAAAGAATAGAGAACAAGGAACAGAATACCAATAATTCGACATTGTAAAACGGACAATAATTTTCGAAACTTCTGTTGACTTAGTTAGAGACAAGCGATCTCTAACTAAGTCAACAGAATTCTTTGTAGTTTTCTTCTGGTATGAACAAGAATTTTAAAATGCATTCGTGTAAAATTTTACGAGGGTTGAAAAATAATGTGTCGAAAATTACGACCACTTTTAATCACTGTCGATGTTCTCAGTTTATTCAACGTGTCACTAATAATTCTGGGATTAATGAACTCAAACTTCAAGAAAAAGATATGTTCAGAAAAGAAAAAAAAAAATTAACTTCATTTAATGAGACGTTTAAAAAAAAAAAAAAAAAAAAAAAACGAAATCTTCAGACAATATCATTGCGATTTGCCAAACTTTTTTCATCATGGACGAATTTCTGATTCCACAAAACTGAATGAGACTTAATTACAAACTAGTCAGGAAACCAAGATTTATGGCCGCCCGGTGAGGTATTGACCCAGCCTGAGGTTGCACCAAGACCATTTTGTGGTTATCTACAATCTCCCCGACACCAACTGGTGGTTTGAAACCACCACTAATTGATCAAGTCAAATCAAACAAAATCTGGTAAAAAAAATTCGCCTCTTGTATGGCCCCCCGAATAGCGAGATGGTCCTTGAAATGAAGATGGTCGAAAAAATTGGAAGGTTTCTTGTGCGAGACACGAGACATACAGTCAAAAAGAATTTTAACGTACGTACGGCGACTTCTGAAGAAAGGAAGGCGCGTCGAATAAACCAGGTCTCATTTATCACTGAAGTTAAGCAACATACAGCGAGACTAGGACTTGGATGGGTGACCAACATTCAGATTTGAACGCTTGTGATGCTAGCTATTGCCGGCCCCATTCAGGCAGGGTGAGATCAATTTCAGTAGGTGGATTGTGAGTTTCCAGCGAATGAAGAGTAAAATCCTTTATTTTGTAACAAAAAACCGGGATTCTGTGCGAAATTTGCGGAATAGAGACACGTATGCTCTGGTGGTTACTAATAAAAATTATAATAATGCTGGTGGTTAATCATTCATTACCTAATCAAGTAAATGTAAACAGAGAGTTGCATTTTTCAAACGCATTTGGCGTTCGGTTCACTTGAGTGACGTATAGCTCAACACTGCATATATTAATTTACATAGACTTGCAATAGAGAACATGAATACGTAATATCTTCACGAGACATGAGGGTCGCTAAATGTACCATGCAGATTATACAAATATGTTAGGTGGAAGAGATTGCCATAGGCCATAACCCCGCCCTTTCCCTTTGGTTATGACTTAATATACTTATGTATACAGGGCTTCCATAAAGTCTCACCCATTACTGGGTTTCTCGGAAACAAATCAAAATATCGAAAACCCACATTCCTTTTCAGGGGGATTCATTTTCAGCAACAACAAAAAATTGCCCATACGGCCCCAGTCAGGCTGGCAAGTGGGCATGGACCAACTATAAAATCGGCTGTATACGACTTGGGTACAGACCTTTTTTTATCCTTCTACTTGGGTACAGGACAAAACACAAGATATCCGACTTGGGTAACGGGTGGTTTTTTTATTCATTACAAAAGGAGCACATAAAAATTTATATAAAAATTATACCTTCCTACAAATCTCTCACTTGGTCTACAAATTTTGAGGAGGGAATTTTCTTAATGGATATTTGACATGGCCTTTCCAAATAAAATGTTGATGGTATGATAAAAAAAAAAGTGTACCTAATAAATGTTGTGTTTCGTTAGCCGGCTAGGATAGCTTGGCGACCCGGTCTAACCCTGCGCTAATTTCAACCTAACCTAAGCCCCTCACCCAACCATCTTACCCGACAAACTGAAGTCAGTGATCTACCGTGCAATCTCACCTTGTTAACTTTACCTGGGTCATTTTCATTTATCTTGGGCATATCAAGTCCGCAACCTTTCTCCTTTAATAAATGTGAAAATAATAGGGATATATGACTAAAATCTATTTGATCACATAGGAAACAATTTTTTTTATAAATTACAATAATAAATTGTCTTTTAAACTAATGTGGAGACTCAAAATTGCCAGTTATGTAAGTAACGTTCATGATATTTTAGGTGTCCCTTAGTCTAAGATTTTACTGTGTCTGATAGAAAAAAATGCATTTCTCCCCATTATTTTCACCAAAATCCAATATTAATGAGAAAAATACAGTTTATTTAGGATGTGACCATTAGTTTTCATAAAAATAATAATGTTCACCTCATTCTACAGACGTGTAAAGTTGTGTCCCTACGAAGAAAAAAAAATCTCCGTCATGAATGTTACCCCCAAAAAAATGTAAACCATTTTGAAAAACCCTTTGAATGAGAAGCTAGCAGCTGCCGCCATTTTGCTTCTTACAGATGACATTGTTTTTATTTTGAAATTTCCTGTCAGTTGGATGTTGGATGCAGTACAGTGAGGGACAATGGTGGGTCTAATTTTTTTTGACAAGAACGTTACGCGGTTTTTAAAATAAATTGTAATGATTCTTTAATATATAATGTATTTCTTTAATTCTTCTGCATGTCCTCTTTCCAATCAAATATTTTTTTTTGTAAAGTGAATATTCTTTTATTGAGAAAAGATTGTTTTAGTGGCGTGTTACTCATGAACGTTACCGTCATGAACGTTACCCGTGGTCATGAACGTTACGTAGTACGTTAAGTTTTTGTAATTTTGTGTGAAGAGGTAACTGCTAGAAATATTCTAAATGAAAGTTTTTGCTCAAAGGTATTTGTCTTAGTCTTCTGAGCCTAAAAATTGTTTAGGAAAAAGGTAACGTTCATGACTTGAAAAAATCCAATTGCCCAAGATAAATGAAAATGACCCACCTAACCCTACCTAACTACGAAACTCCTCTAACAAAAAATTCACTTACGCATCATAATAATCTAAAACCTATATACTTAATTTCTATGTACTAATATTTTACCTGCTTTTATCTGGTACCCAAGTAGTACATCTTCCGTACCCAACTAGTAATTTTTGCCTGCGTGTTTGGTACCAAAGTAGTAGTTCTGTACCCAAGTAGTAAACACCGATAAAATCTTAAATAAAATGAACTGAACAAAAAACTGTACGAAGCATGCATACGAGTATACGATGGAAATACGTTGTAAAATTCCTAAATTATTATTATGCATAAATAACATTTTTATTTGGAAAATCTCCTACATTGGGTGGGATTCGAACCAACGAATCCCCACGATACCTAATAGATCTCCAGACTACCGCTTCTACCACCGGACCAAAAATGTAAATGTATATTGTAGTAAAGTTATCTGATTTGTGTTAATCACTTTCGTGATTTCAAAACTACTCAAACTCGCTGCTGAATTTCTACCGTAATAGGTACTCGAACCACCGACCTCCAGTTTACAAGGCCATCGCCTTATCGATCAAGCTAGTGAGGCCGGTGTTAATGTATATTGTAGTGTCATTGTACCAATATAGCAACACTACGGATCTCAATAATATCAAAACACGCGCAAAAAATAACCTTGAACTCTGTTCAGACATCATCCGGAAACTTGCAGGTGGCGACAGCATGTCCAACATCCTCCAATTACATCAGGCATACATGACTAACATAACACATAGGGAGACTGGCAGGTATACTGGCATACATGACTAACATAACACATAGGGAGACTGGCAGTCAATTTCCAGTCTGGCACCATCCATCAATCCCCAGGACCACCCTTCGAATCCTTCGGGTGACACTTTAAAAAAAGAAAGAAAAAAAAGGTAATTGTGTTCCGAAACCGCTTTCGCATTACTTCACAATACTCTACGTTTACATCCATGCCATTCCGGAAACGGAAAAACTCGGCCAGAATTTTCCGCTTCCGCCGAGATTCGAACCCGCAACCTCCAGCTCAGCAACCAATGCTCTTAACCACTGAGCCACGGAGGCCCCTCTGGTGACACGAACTGCCCCCAGCATCCCCCTCATGAGGACAAGTCTCACCATCCCTCAGTGTGCCTTCGCAGTGTTGCGAGACAAAGACACTCGGTGGGTTCCCGGTTCAACAGAAACCAGTCAAGTAATACTCATAATAATACTCTTTAGTGGAAGGTAACCACCAGGTGAGGTTAATGCTCAAAGCTTTTTCTACCACCTAACCCTCAGAGTCTTATTATTAGGTGGTCACAAACTCAAATTAATGAGGAAAAAATCGTGCACTGGGTGGGATTCGAACCAACGGATCCCTACGCTACCTGGATTACCAGACTAGCGCGTTAACCACTTGACTACAGGTGCACAAGTACCTACTCGACGTCCACAGAGGAAACCACCGGAAGTCACCACTGTCAACACTGTGCACAACCGAAAATTATGAGTCCTACAATCATTGGATTGAATTATGGCCCTCAATGAACCATACTCTCAGCATGGATGTTGTCGTGCTGTCTCTACATTGGACAGTATGTGTGCAATTTGCACATCCTGCACCGGATTGCAGGATTTCATAATCACAATTGTCTGGATTGGTTCCAAATAGTCAAATTTGTCAAGCAGATAAGTTTGCGAATAATCCACGCAATGGAATGAAGAAAGAGCTATAAAAGTTCTTTATTATTAAGAAGCGCGGCAGTGCCCCGCCCCGCGAAGTCAAAAAGTAAGAAGAGCGACATTTCACGCCCTTGTACTTGAATAACCACAAGCTATGTAGAAAAACAGATTTCTATTATGGAAAGAGGCAAGCTTTCTAATGAAGATTAAAATAAGAATCATCAAAATCGCTTGAGTTAAACTAGCCAGCTTCGACAGCACGTTGAATACACCAGTTCTCATTCAGTCACTGAAGTTAAGCAACGTCCTGCGAGGCTAAGACTTGGATGGGTGTGCATTCAAATTCAAACCCTCGTGATGCTGGTTGTCCCCATTCAGGCTGGATGAGGTTCATTTCTGGAGCTGGTTTGTGAGTTTCCAGCGAATGAAGGTAAAACCCCCGTCGTGATATAACCATGCAGTTGAAAGCGACGTTTAATAAAAAAAAGAAGAGAATATTGCGTTTGTCCCCTCCAAATTTAAAAACATAAATGACCTTACAAGTAGGTAAAGGTCAACTATAACCTCCTGAGACCTGGGCATGTTTTCCCGAAAGTACTGATTTAGACCTGGATGTACTGTTAAAAGTACATAAGACAGATACTGCTTGAGTCCTCGGCATGTATTCCAGAAAGTACTGATTAAGACCTGGCGTACTTTTAAAAGTACATGGAATTTTCAAAAATTCCCGACGGTTTTTGAGAGAAGATAGTAGTGTGAAGTGAAGTTGTCTTATGTACTTTTAAAAGCACATTTAGCGCGAACTACCTGCTCCAGCAGAGTTAAAGCGCCTAATAAAAAAAAAAAAAAAAAAAAAAAGCACATTCAGGTCTCAGGAGGATAAGGAACTAGAGTCCTACATCCAATCTTCCAATGATTGAGGAGTAAGCCCTCAACACCCATCTCTTCCCTCCCAATGATTTATCATTTTACTATCCAATGAATTAGCATTGTGTTTTGGATAACCACTCCAAAACAAAATGGTAAGGAAATCGGAAATGAGGAATCTCGTCTTCAGAGACAAAGAAGAGGGCACTAAGGAAGCAACTGGCTGAATCATTGATGAGAGTGATGAGACAGCAGACAGCCATTTGCAAAGCCCTACACCCACCCCTTCCCGCTGATGTCAAAGGCCCCTCCAAAGCACTCTAGACAAACCCCTTCCCTTTAGCGCGCGAATAGCTCAGTGGTTAAGCACTCGCTTGCCATACGGAAGGTCCCGGGTTCGATCCCCCGTGCCGACAAAAAATTGTATTCGTAATTTGATTACAATTGATTGTAAGGGATACCTTCCAGTGCGCTCGTGTTGACCCAGGACCTAATTGGGAAGTATTGTGCCACTTCTCGCCCATCAGAGGGGAGGCATACTACGGGATGGGCACTAATTGGGCAGGCTACAACACAGACCACAAGCGTCTACAGTAGCTCCTGTTTCATGGCTACGAAATAAAAACGGCTGTGAAACACTCATCTTTAAAAAAAATAATAATAATAAAAATAAAAAAAAATAGGGATGAAGGCCCCTCCTAACCACTACACCCACCCTACATGACGAAGGCCCACACAAAGCACTACATGACGAAGGCCCCTCCAAAACCCTCTGGATCTACTCCATTCCTCCTAATGCCAAGGGCCCCTCCAAACCCCGAGACTCGCCCGTGCCTTCCTAGAGGTCCCTCCTTATCCGAAAGCGAATTTCCCTCCCAAAGTACATTGACCTCCTTCCCCTAGCCCTAGAAGAAGGTGATTACTACCGCAACAATATTGTTCCACAGATTTCTCTATTCCACACATGTTTCTGTTTTGTCTTCTCAAAGTTCAATCACGTCTTTTGTATTTTGCGGCTGGTGTATGTCTGGCCAGACAGGCTCCGTGGCGTAACGGTTGTGACTACTGCCCGTAAACCAGAGATCCTGAGTTCGATTCCCGGTTGGAGCAGACTTTTCGAACAGAAAATTCTTTTCAGCCCTACCGAGGATTGGTGAGGTTAAGGTGAATTATCATATTGGATATCAATCATCATATTAAGGGTACAAATCTTTGGAGGGAAACCTCACTTCACTCCATTCACAGTTCTGAGTTTTTTTCAGGGGGAGAAGGCTAAGATTTCAATTGAATGAAATGTCCAAGACCATGTAGAACATGTAGATTTATGTAGATGTACTACAAAAAGAGCCAGTCAGGTTTTTGTGCAATGAATATTTATATTAATGGAAGAAATGAATGAATGAAGGGTCAACTGCTTCTGCCCTATACAGGATGTCCAGGAGACATTCTAATATGTATTAAAATAATCTAAGGTAATTTTTCAAAAAAAAAAAAAAAAAAACACTAAATAAAATGTTTCCACCTGAAAAATAAACTTGAAATTGGTTATGTCACAAACCGCGATATTACGTCACTCAGACAGACTTAGCTTCATTTGTCTCACCCAGCCTGTGTTGGGCCGAGTATGTGTTGGGCCAAGTACAATAGGGTCTAAATCTCAGTGGTCACCCGGTCACCAGTTGAAATGGTGTTATTGGTGTATTCACCGTACCATAAACGCCGGCTAACTATCAATATTACGAGTATTTAAAAGGTCAATTACCTTGGAACCACTCTTTGGCTCTTGGCGGGGTACCATCCAGTAGGTCTATAATATTACACATATACTCGTATACATATATGTATGTATGTACGAATTTCTTTGTGGTGAAGCACAAGGCCTCTTCACAATTTTTGTGGGTAGCGCAGCATTACTAAGAGCCTCCTTTACATTTCGAATTATTCTATTACATTAATTTCTTTTTACCTTGGTAATGCCGCCACTGGTCGTTACTCATACAAGTAACTACTCATTTTTCCTCACAAGGTATGAGTGGACCCCGAACATCCAAGTACAGAGCAGAAAAATTCCTGCCCCGCTGGGGATCGAACCCAGGTCACCGTGTGTGCAATGCCTAGCGCGCTAACTCACTCTGCCACGGTGACTACTCAATGTACATAATATTAATGTATATTCATGTTTCTCAAGTCCGAAATTGACTTTTCCACGTCTAGAAGTGGAAAAGTAACGACTTCTATTTGCACAATTGTATCAATGGCCGGCCTGTCGGGGGGCCCTAATGAACCACTTATGACTAACACTGGGCCCTCCGCCAGCGGCCTTGAAGTGGTCCAGAGGTTCCCAACTAGAGGACCGCGGGTTCAAGACCAGTTAGTCGAGAAAATGTTCTGGCAAAGTGTTATATCATATTTGTGTTAATCACTTTCGTGATGTCACAACTACTCAAACTCGCTTGACTAAACTTTGCTGAACTTGGGACTTGAACCACCGACCTCCAGGTTACAAGTCCGCCGCGAGATCGATGAAGCTAGTGAGGCCTGTTTTGATGTATATTGTAGTGTCATTGTACCAATAGCAACAGTAAGGATCTCAATAATATCAAAACACGCGCAAAGGTGTTCTAGCAAGGTGTCGGCAGGAAGAGCATATTATAGCTTATGCAAAAAAGATGCCTTTGAACTACTGATGTAATTTTTCATTATAATTTTTTTCAAGAAAAATAAATTTTAAAATTCACGTTAAAATCAGCCAAAAAAACTCAAAATTATTCTAGCCTTTGGGACCATTGATAACATCATTTCGATTTGTTCACTCCACCAGAACCTTCAGTTGAGAAGCTCCGCTCCAAACAACAGGATGTCGCATATTATGATACGACTTGAGTATTGTTATCCCTGTGTGAGTGTTTGTTTCTCTGTGTGTGTGAGTGTGTGTGTGTGTGTGTGTGTGTGTGTATGTGTGTGTGTGTGTGTGTGTGTGTGTGTGTGAGAGAGAGAGAGAGAGAGAGAGAGAGGGGGAGAGAGAGAGAGGGAGAGAGAGAGAAAGAAAGAGAGAGAGAAAGAAAGAGAGAGAGAAAGAAAGAGAGAGAGAAAGAAAGAGAGTGTATGTGTGTGTGTGTTCAATTTCCACCACACACAGTCCAATACGTGGTTTCACTTGGCTCTTAACATTCAATTAGGGATTAGGGACACGCAAAGATCTTTTTTTTGACATTGGTAGGCACGAAGACCTATAATACGACGTATAAATATTATTTTCTTGTATTATATATTTATGTAGCTCATCGAGGTTAACAAAAATATTATAGTATGAAAAGTTTCAAACTATTATCTTTACACCAATTACAAAAGGTAAAAAGAAATCACTAATGACAGAAATCACTACGATTTGAAAAACCCCTCTTTTTTCGTTTTCGTCTGGGGGTGCTGCAGTTCCGCAGCTCCTTAGCACCGGCCGCGCCTGTCTGCACAAATACGTCATACGTCAGAATCAGATTGTGCGCTTACATTGAAGTCAGCAGCAGAATTTTTGCGGTTTTTCCTCCTACATACATACATTAGCTTACATAGTTTCTAGAGAACGCCAGCACTAAATTACAGGTTGGAATGTGATTGTTCAATTTGATAATGCTCAAAGTATGAAAAGTAGAGAGGCATACAATGGTAAAACAATACATTGTTATGAATTGTTTCAGTTGACCGGAGGTACATACCAGTACATCTGAAAAAGAAAAACTTTCAGTTTTCAGATAAAGTCTAAAGGCCGAATTTTTAAACAGGAGAAAGTTTTTCTAAAAGTATATTTGTGCCGATCACTTTCGTGATATCACACAACTACTCAAACTCGCTTTACTAAATCTACGCTGAATCCGGGACTTGAACCACCGACCTCCAGGTTACAAGTCCGCCGTCTTATCGATCAAGCCACTGAGGTCGGTTAAGATGCGCCAGAATGTCCCTCAAGACGGACTATAGTGTGCTGTGATTGGTCGAAACTTCGACTTTAGACTTGAGGGAGGGCGTGGCTTATATTTAATTCTTATTTATAATACGGCCCTAAGAAGTGGTAATAAAAAAATGGTATAGCGTTTTCAGACATTTCCAAATGGCGTTTTATTTAGAGAATGGCGAAAGCAAGGTAGCTAAAAGTGCCTTTTGTGTATGGGCAAGAGGCAACAAGATATCAACAACAATCCCCTCGTCTGTGGTGGACATTTTTACAGCAGTACACCTTTTTTTTTAAAGAAATTAGGATGCATATATTTTTGCTACAAAAGGCTTAAATACTTCAGGACAACTTGAATGATCGTGCATGGGCTTTATGTTAGGGCAAACAGCTTGACCGTGTATGGTCGGCTTTGAAGTTGCTGTGGATGCACCCGCGGACAAGCCACTTACTCATGGTGCGATAAATTGAGGAGACGAGAAGACAAGCCACTTACCCACGATGCGGTAAATTGAGGAGACGAGAAGACAAGCCACTTACCCACGATGTGTTGGGTTCAGGAAAACGAAAAGACAAGCCACTTATGCACGGTGCGATAGATTCAGGAGACGAGAAGACAAGCCACTTATGCACGATGTGTTGGGTTCAGGAAAACGAGAAGACAAGCCACTTACTCACGATGTGTTGGGTTCAGGAAAACGAAAAGACAAGCCACTTACCCACGATGTGTTGGGTTCAGGAAAACGAAAAGACAAGCCACTTACGCACGATGTGTTGGATTCAGGAAAACGAAAAAAGAAGTCACTTACCCACGATGCGGTGGATTCAGGAAAACGAAAAAATAAGCCACTTACCCACGATGCGGTGGATTCAGGAGACGCCAAAACTCTTGAACTAGAAAAGAAAACTACACACGCTTCCGCCGATGTATTCGCCTGATTGGGATTCAGGTTGCACGGGAGAGCCACATCTCGAATGAATGGAAAGAGAGAGAGAGAGAGAGAGAGAGAGAGAGAGAGAGAGAGAGAGAGAGTGAGAGTGAGAGAGAGAGAGAGAGAGAGAGATGACTCTTGTGGACTGGACAATTGTCCATTGTTTTTGGTGAATTTCAACAGGGTGTCGCGGAAGACAAAGACAGAAGCTCGAAGTAAAGGAAAAGAAAATCGCGTGTATTTTGCTCTTGTCGGTCCAAAAATCAGCTGGGTGCTGGGTGGAACTTGATCATTTTCATACAGATCGAATAGGAATAAGGACTTCCTTAAAAGGATTAGATTAACTAATCCTACACTATCCCTTAACACCCCGGGAATTTCAACCTATCACAGCGCATTTATATCAGCTGTTAAGTGATAGTGGCTTGGATTAACAAATCCTACATATTTAATCCCGTTTCATAATTCGGCTCTTATTTTCCGTATCCCTTCTCCTATAAATTCGCCACGATATTAATACAATGTATTTTAAATGTATATCAAATTTACTTTTATCTTTATCTTAATTGTAAACATATACAGTAATGTATAAATATACAGTAAATTGATTGATTGATACATCTCTCATCGAAAGAAACTTCAGAGTTTCTGAAAAATACTCGAGATTTTCAGAATAAATCTTTGGCTGTCTATCGGATAATAATGATTTCCTTTTGTTATTCAGAGAAGCAAGCAAACAAGAAGGTCAGAAATGAGAGGACGAGGAAAGTTCCCAAGAGACATTTTCACAATAGACATCAATCAAATGAGACTGGAGCAGACTTCAGAAGAGTATTGGGAGACGCGCTAAGCTGGATGGATAATAATAACACTCTTTAGTGGAATGTAACCACCAGGCAACGTTAATGCTGAAAGCATTCTCTACCTAACCCTCAGAGTCTTATTATTATGTGGTCACAAACTGAAATGAACTTTAAACAGGAAAAAAATAAACAAAATATATACATATGTCCTAACTAAAGGACGGGTTTATTGCCTATGGCAATCTCTCCCACCCAACCCTTTGTGTCCGCGCAATAAGTTTGAGCCTAGTGGTTTCAATTTTCAACAGACGGCTTTAACAATCACATAACTCCTACGCACGCTGTATACAAGAGAATGTAATCAATTTTTAATTAAAATAATCATAGGCGAAATATTACAAGGTGCTATTACTCATGAACATCATGATGACGTGATAGAGGCTGTAACAGTTATGG
Source organism: Bactericera cockerelli (assembly GCA_024516035.1). Taxonomy (NCBI): domain Eukaryota; kingdom Metazoa; phylum Arthropoda; class Insecta; order Hemiptera; family Triozidae; genus Bactericera; species Bactericera cockerelli. Next base: position 1,758,611 of record CM044956.1, on the reverse strand, counting down.
TAAAACTAGAACAACATTAACCCCGTTAATATGTTAAATTTAAAAAAAAAACAATGATTCCTCGTGCATGGCAATCGTTATTTTCGACTTTGCACAAACTTTAGTTGAATTTCGTTCAGTAGTTTCAGAGATTTGCGCGTTGCAAAAAAGGCAAATGACAGATAGACAAACAAACCAAGGTTATTCAGAAGTTTATGAAATGTCTAGAAACATAAAAATAAAAAATTGATATCGGAGCAATTTTTTTTTTTGACGAAAAAGAACACCATACTTTTAAGGGTTGGGTGGAACATATTGCCATAGGCAATAAGCCCCGTGCCAGCCTCCGTGGCGTAACGGTTGTGACTACTGCCCGTAGTCCAGAGATCCTGATTTCGATCTCCGATCGGAGCAGATTTTTCGCACAGAAAATTCTGTTCCCTCCGTACATATGAGGCTGGCATTTCCGGCCTACCCAGGCTGGTTGAGGTTAATGTGGGTAGCTGGTGCGATTCCCAGCGAATGTTGGTGTTGCTGGTAGCCATAGCAACCAGAGTAATGGAAAAGTTGGTGTCTCTGGTAGCCATAGCAACCAGAGTAATGGAAATGTTGGTGTTGCTAGTAGCCATAGAGACCAGAGTAATGGAAATTTTGGTGTTGATGGTAACCATAGCAACCAAAGTAATGGAAATGTTGGTATTGCTTATAGCCATAGCAACCTGAGTAATGGAAATGTTGGTGTTGCTGGTAGCCATAGCAACCAGAGTAATGGAAATGTTGGTGTTGCTGGTAGCCATAGCAACCAGAGTAATGGAAATGTTGGTGTTGCTGGTAGCCATAGCAACCAGAGTAATGGAAATGTTGGTGTTGCTGGTAGCCATAGCAACCAGAGTAATGGAAATGTTGGTGTTGCTGGTAGCCATAGCAACCAGAGTAATGGAAATGTTGGTGTTGCTGGTAGCCATAGCAACCAGAGTAATGGAAATGTTGGTGTTGCTGGTAGCCATAGCAACCTGAGTAATGGAAATGTTGGTGTTGCTGGTAACCATAGCAACCAGAGAAATGGAAATGTTGGTGATCCTGGTAGCCATAGCAACCTGAGTAATGGAAATGTTGGTGTTGCTGGTAGCCATAGCAACCAGAGTAATGGAAATGTTGGTGTTGCTGGTAGCCATAACAACCAGAGTAATGGAAATGCTGGTGTTGTTTGTATGGACAAAACCCTGAAAAAGGAGAGAGAAAAATAAGAAGAAAAAAGCACCTAACTTTAATGAATATGAAAAAGAAAAGCTTCTACTTTTAATGAATATGAAAAAGGAAAGCTCCTACCTTTAATGAAAAGGAAAAAGAAAAGCTCCTACCTTTAATGAAAAGGAAAAAGAAAAGCTCCTACCTTTAATGGAAAGGAAAAAGAAAAGCTCCTACCTTTAATGAAAAGGAAAAAGAAAAGCTCCTACCTTTAATGAAAGGAAAAAGAGCTCCTTCCATGAATATTTTCTTTTTTACTTATTTATTTTGTCATTTGTTTGTTTTTTCTTAATTTTATACTGTTAACATTATACTTTGTCCTCCTAATAAAGCATACTATAATAATAATAATAATAATGAAAGGGGAAAAATAGCTCCTACCTTTAATGGAAAGAAAAAGAAAAGCTCCTACCTTTAATGAAAAGGAAAAAAAAGCTCTTACCTTTAATGAAAAGAAAAAGAAAAGCTCCTACCTTTAATGAAAGGGAAAAGAAAAGCTCCTACCTTTAATGAAAAAGAAAAAGAAAAGCTCCTACCTTTAATGAAAAGGACAAAGAAAAGCTCCTACCTTTAATGAAAAAGAAAAAGAAAAGCTCCTACCTTTAATGAAAAGGACAAAGAAAAGCTCCTACCTTTAATGAAAAGGAAAAAGAAAACCACTTACCTTTAATGAATATTTTCTTTTTTACTTATTTATTTTGTCATTTCTTTATTTTATACTGTTAACATTGTACTTTGTCCTCCTAATAAAGCATACTATAATAATAATAATAATGAAAGGGAAAAAAGCTCCTACCTTTAATGACCTGCACGTTCTCGCCCATCTGGAAGCTGACTGTGACCCCCGGGTTCACGTGGAAGTGCACCACGTGCTGCTGGGGGGAGCTCGGGGGTTCGAACCCCGGGCCGAAGTGGAAAGTGGCCGCGCCGGAGGAGGGCTGCGGCCCGGCCGGACTCGGGTAGCTCCAGTGGTAGTGGAAGTGCTGCGTGGCCACTGTGCTGGTCACCTGGGGGCCAACCAGGGGGGGAGTCAAGAGAAATGATAATAGGCAATAAAGCCAGCGATGTAGGAATTGATATTTCAATATAACTCCTGTTGAATTAGATAGGTTTATTTTTAGTTCGGTAACAATTTAGTTTATAGGTAGTTTAAAAATGGATTCGCATTCCGTAAATTGAAATAATAATAACAATAACAATAAGTGACCAAACATATGCTTTGCATAATTGGCCACTTAAACTTGCCATGTTCTTGATTTTCATTTTATTGATAAGTTATTTTTTGCATTTTAATTTTATTTACGAAGATGAAAGAATTTGTTGAATAAAAATTAATTTTTTGAAAGTACTGAAAAAAAAAAAAAAAAAAAAAAAAATACAGTCTAACATGCATACAAGAGAAACCTCGATATAAGAGATAATACGTCGATACGAAGGAAAATGGAAACTTTATAAATAATAAAAAAAAAAATATAGATGAAAATATACACAATGGCTTGCTGCACTACCCACAAAAAGTGTTAAGAGATTTGCTTCACCCAAAAGAAATCATAGTGTAAATTAACACATTTCAAACAGGATATAAGAGTGAGATTTTTAGGTTTGTTACCTCTCTCAAGGGAAAATAACTTCTTTAAATATGAGAAACCTGGATTTTAAGAGAAAGATTTCCAGGTCAAAATTACCTCTCTACGGGAAAATAACCTCTTTATAAGAGAAACCTTGATATAAGAGAAAAATATCCCAAAAACTGTACCGCCTTTTCGATTTTGAGAGAAGGTGGCTTTTTAGTTGATGGGAATACTACACCCCAACACTGCGATCTGATTAGATTTATTGTAACCAGTTGATTCTATTTGGTTTTAACGTCCTTGAGACAGTTAGGACGGGGATTTTACCCTTCATTCACTGGGAATCGTACCAGCTACTCACATTAACCTCACGCTGCCTGGGTAGGGCCAGAAGTGCCAGCTCAGAGGGAACAGAATTTTCGGTCGGAAAATTCTGCTCTCAACCGGGAATCGGACTCAGGATCTGTGGACTAAGGGCATAGTCACATCATAATTACCTTGTTGTTGTTGTGCACAACCTGGTGATTGTGGTTGTTGTTGTGGACGTGACAGCTGTTGTTGTTATTGTTGTTGTTGTTGTTGTTGGAGAAGCGATGTCGGGCAGGCGCAGGCATTGCCGTCACCTCTGCCACAGGCAGGGCCCCACACGCGGCTGGGTCCGGTGCGGTGTCTTCCTCATGAACTTTCACCATGTCCTGGCAACACGGAAAACACAAGTTCTCTTCATTATTAGTGCCTAGCTAGATTTTATTTTTACTTCCGAGAAATTTCTAGTATTAGAAATCCAAAGTATTTTGACGGTGGGGCGGGGCGCTCCTTAATATTAGGTTTATAACCGAAACCTCATGCGTGATGCTGGCCCCCCCCTATGCCTGTGTGAGATTAATTTGAGTAGCTAGTTTGTGAGTTTCCAGCGAATGGAGGATAAAACCTCCGTCTTGATAGGACTGATGACTATGCAGTTCTAAGCGACGTTAAAATAAAAAATATACCTGGGCTGCCTGGAATAATTTGAACGTTTGTTAATAGTAATAGTCACTTAAAGTCAAAACTGGATATGAGAACGAGGGTTACCGAAATTCGGAAAAAATTGTATCCAGTTTTCCCTTTTATTAAGTTTTCTTTTTCTTGTTGGTGGGGCCTACGCTACGGCACTGCCATTTCTCAGCTAGCAGGTAGCGTGCGGTGTAGGTTGCATATTCAAAAACAAATCACGGGCTGTAGAAATGTAACTACGGCACTGACGTATCTCTAGCAAGGAAGGGCTTGCAGTTAGCGTGCGGTGTAGGTTGCATATTCAATAACAAATCAGGGGCTGTGGAAATGTAGCTACGGCACTGACGTATCTCTAGCAAGGAAGAGCTAGCGGGCGGTGCAGGTTGCATATTCAATAACAAATCAGGGGCTGTGGAAATGTAGCTACGGCACTGACGTATCTCTAGCAAGGAAGAGCTAGCGGGCGGTGCAGGTTGCATATTCAATAACAAATCAGGGGCTGTGGAAATGTAGCTACGGCACTGACGTATCTCTAGCAAGGAAGGGCTTGCAGGTGGCGTGCGGTGCAGATTGCATATTCATTAATTAAGCGGGAGCTCGCGGCGAAAACGTCAAGGGTCGCGGACACAAGGGAACTATAACTATCTGCTATTGATTGGCTCTGAGGACGAAGCACTGAGGAGAGAGAGAAAGAGAGAGAGAGAGACAGAGAGAGAGAGACAGAGAGAGGGAGGAGAGAGAGTGAAAGAGAGAAGTGAGAGGGAGAGAGAAAAAGGAGAGCGAAATGGAGAAGAGAGAGAGGAAAGGGGGAGGAGAGAAATAGGAATATTTGTACTGGATAGTTATTATAGGAAGAGAAGGAGAGAGAGAAATTGAAAATAAGTATAAATCAGGAAGGTAGAGAGAGAATAATTAGGTACTCGTACAGTAGAAGGGAGAGAGCGATAGGAGAGTGTACGTACACTGAGTACAGTCCTCTGTACACTTGCAATTCCTAGAGAGAGATAGAGAGGGTGGAAGCGAGTCTTCAAGGAGGGAGATAAAGTAGAGAGAGAGGGGGTGGAAGTGAGTCTTAAAAGAGGGACAGATTTGGGAGGGAGATAAAGTAGAGAGAGGGTGGAAGTGAGTCTTCCAGGAGGGAGATAAAGTAGAGAGAGAGGGTAGAAGTGAGTCTTTGAGTAGGGAGATAAAGTAAAGAGAGAGAGAGGGTGGAAGTGAGTCTTCAAAGAGTGAGATAAAGTAAAGGGAGAGGGTGGGAGATATAGTAGAGGGAGTGAGAGTAGTAAATAATGTTTTCCCTGCTTTTTGTCCGGGGCCACCTGTCCATCAGAATGAATATTAATTTATTTTCATCAACTCAAAAAAAAGGAGTGGTGAGCTCAGAGAAGATTTGGTGGAATTGTGGTGTACTTTTGGTAGATTGTAGGGGTAGTTTTAGTGGAACGGTGGAGTAGTTTTGGTAGATTGGAGGGGTAGTTTTGGTGGAGTAGTTGTGATGGTATTGTGGTGTCGTTTTGGTGGAATGGTGGAGTAGTTCCGGTAGATTGGAGGAGTAGTTTTGATGAAATTGTGGAGTAGTTTTGGTAGATTAGAGGAGCAGTTTTTGGTGGAGTAGGTGAAATAATGTAGTAGTTAGGGCGGTATGGGGAGAGACAAAAAGGAGATAGAGTAGGTCAAACTACCATCCCTCTTGCTCCTGGCTCTATGAAAGGTATCAGCGCAATCCATCACTCTCACTAATTGACTGCAACACAAAGTTGGGCGATGGTAGGTTAGCTAACATGATGGGGGGTGTTGGTGGGGACGTAGGTATTGAAAGGGCAATCGAGACTCAGAGACGCCTCTCTGGGGGGTGGTTCTGGGGATTGGGAACTAAATTAAATACAATGTTCATGGTTGTGTTTATCACAAGAAAAATATCGGCTCAAACTGAAACTTATTACCGTTTTCGGGTGATTTAATTAATTTAATCGACTCCGAACATCCAGTTTACGAGTCCACTGCCTTGTCGTTCGAGCGATGGACTTTCTGTAGGAACTACATTAGAGAAGTTATCATAAATTTTTGTCGGCGCGGGGGTTCGTACCCGGGACCTTCCGCATGGCAAGCGAGTGCTTAACCACTGAGCTATTCGTGCGCTCATAGGAATTACATACTAGGAGGTACTAGATAAACTAGAACATTAGAAAGACTCAAACCAGCGTCAATGTGTGTAAGGGCATCCACGCCATATACTTCTAAATCATTTGCCAAAACTGAAATGTCAAATTTCAAGCATAAGGGAAGCTGAAAATGTCAACCATTTTGGATAGGGCAAACGAAAAGAGTACCCGTTAGCTTCCAAATGGGGACAAAACTATTTTTTATGCCCCCATCAAACGAAAGATGCGTGCTTCAAACAATATGTGATAGTAGTATTATTACCTGTTACCAATGTTTATTATTATTTTTTATCTATAGTCACTTATTGTTTTATAAGTTTTACTTAATCTATGTTTTTTCATTGTACTGACATGTATTTATGTTTTATTTTACACTGGGCTTGACAAGTAAATATACAATTACAAAAAAAATGCAGGTTATTGAAATTTTGTTTGTTATCATAATAAAAATAATATGATTTTTTTTAAAAAGAATAACTAATGGCAGTCTTCGAATTATTATTTAATACTGTAACTAGGAGCCACATTATGAAACCGGATTAAAGTTAAGCTAAGCCAGGCACGCCTTCAACTCGCTGTTTCAACCAATCACAGTGCACTAAAGTCCGAGTGTGTTTTTAGCGCACAAATGTCGCACTAAAAACACCATTTTTCGTAAAAATATAATATAATATCACCTTATTTATACCGCCCGATTAGGACTATTAAAGTCTCGTTATTCCAGCAGTAAGCTTAAGACGTATTATTATGTGGTAAAAATACCAAACGGGAGGATAACTTGTCATGTCCCGGCTGGGTTTCGAACCAACGACCTTCGGAATCTCTGGATTCAAAGAGTGCAACCTTTACGACTGAGCTACCGGGACAGACAATAATGTCCACTTCGATTAAATCTAATCCTGTTGTATAATTCGGCCCTAGGAATGGTTGAGTCAGGGAAAGCGACTAAGGTCATTGACCCCGTCAGCAGCAGAACAGTCAGCAAGTGTCGACACTCTGAGACTCTCGGGCTGTTCGCTTTCCAGGATTACTTCTCTCTCTCTCTCTCTCTCTCTCTCTCTCTCTCTCTCTCTCTCTCTCTCTCTCTCTCTCTCTCTCTCTCTCTCTCTCTCTCTCTCTCTCTCTCTTCTCTCTCTCTCTCTCTCTCTCTCTCTCTCTCTCTCTCTCTCTCTCTCTCTCTCTCTCTCTCTCTCTCTCTCGTGCAGACAGAGACAGAGAATGGAAAGGGGTTGAGGGCAGAGGGTTAAAGGGGTTGAGGGCAGAGGGTTAAAGGGGTTGAGGGCAAAGAGAAGAATAGAAAAGAAAAAAAAAGAGAGGGAAAAAAGAAGAAGAGAAATGATAGAGGTAAAGAAGAAGAAACAGACAGAGACAGTAAGGAGGAGAAGTGGGAGGAGCAGAAAAATTGAGAGAGAGGGGGAGAGAAAAGAGGGAGAGAGAGAGAGAGAGAGAGAGAGAGAGAGAGAGATTTGATTTTTAAAAAATCATTTATTTATATTTTTATTTTTTTATTATTACAAAAATTACATCGAGAGGAATAGAAGGAAGAGAAAGAGGAAGGTAATAAAAGAAAGACATTAAGTGAGTGTGAGAGAGAGAAAGAGAGAGAGAGAGAGAGAGAGAGAGGGGGGGGGGGGGAGGGGAAACATATAGAAAAAGTAGAGAGGGAGAGAAAAGAGAAAAAAATATTAAGAAGAATCTTTCGAGAAAGGGAGGATTTTTAAGGAGGGGATGGGGAATGTAAGGGGAGAGAGGAAGAGAGAGAGGTAGAGAGGGAGAGAGAGGAGCGGAGGGTAGAGAGGGAGAGAAGAGAGGGAGAGAAGAGAGGAAGAAAAAAGGGGGAGAGGACGAGAAGAGAATAAGAGAGGGGGAGATAAGAGAGAGGGGGAGAAGAGAGGGGGAGAGAAGAGAGGAGAAGAGAGAAGCAACTCTGAACTCGTAAAACTTATTCATTGAGCAAACTTGGAAAACGGCGTGTATTTCTGCATGTTATTTTTTTGCAAGTGTCATCTTATATTATAAAATAATTCGTTTGTGTGTGTGTGTGTGTGTGTTCACTAGTTATGTAAGTCATAGGGACTCTTGTTAAATGGGTATCTCCCGTCAACTCATTAAATAAATAAAGTACATAGGTACTACATAGTAGGGAAATAAAGTGCATTAAATAAATAAAAGACATGAAATACATACTACATACCTATTCAAAAAAACACTTCTGGCATCAGGGCGGGAGACAAGGAAGCAACCAACTACTGTTCCGGGCATGCGCAGTCCCACCCGGGATCACTCACACCATCACAACTTCCCAACATTAAAATTAATAGGCCCTCAAGGGTACCCTTCAGGACGGATCGAGCTCAATTTATTCGCCTGAATTGCCCGGACAACATATCAAAATTTCAGCGCTATAGCTGAAACCGTTCAAGAGTTATGACACTTCTGACTTGTGACGAGACACCGAAAGGCGAACGGAAAAGTGATCGTTAATAGGGTTTTTTCTTCACATGAACAAAACCTAAAAAATCAAGAAGTTGAAATTTACTCTCTATCGGTCTATTTTTTTTACACTTTATTAATTGGACATAATATTATTTACAGCACAGATAATTAGAAATTAATATACAATAACTCATGTAAATTAGATTTAAGTTTGCATTTGGAAAAATTTAATGTTCCTTGTAAAGATATAGTAAACCTTCATATGTAATTATCCTTAACCTTCAAATCTAAGTTCATGTAATTGCAACATTACTAAGTTGCGTTTGAACATAATTTAAAAAAAAAACATAAGATAAGTAAAAAAAGAAAGGAAAAAATACATAATATCCTTACAATATTAGATAAATAAAATGAGAAAAAAAATATATACATAATATATGTACCAACTAAAGGGCGGGGTTATTGCCTTTGGCAATCTCTTCCGCCTTCCACAAAGCACCTCTCTCAGAGACTTGCATTGTTGTAGATAAAAAAAATCGGACATAAATAGGTAATACATAATATTGAGTTTTCAATTATTGAAGCTGTCAACTTGTGATAACATTGTTTCAATCTTTGTTTTAAACAAAAATGTGTGGGAGTTTATAATTGGACATGCCGACTAAACATTAGCTGTATTTTTCTATTGGATAAAAAAATAAAAATCCAGGTCCGGTATTTCCAAATATTTCCAGTTTAGCTTCCCCATCACTATTCGTGAAAGAAAAATGCGTTTCGGTACTTTTAAAAATAAACAATGGACTTAACCTATAAAAGAAATGGAAGCAAGAATTTTATAAATCAATTTTGGTTAACCAAACTGGGAGAAGATTTTTCCTCTTCCAAAAGAAAAATGACTTTCTTCCAGTTCGTCCGTTTTATTCCAATTGAATCCACTTTGGTTAGAAAGAAAAATATGGCTATTGATTCTCTAGTTCGACTTAGTTATTACTTTGAAGTTCGAGTTAGTTAGTTATCATATTAATTATCATATAAATTTGTGTTAACTACACGCTTTACTAAATCTACGCTGATACCGGGACTTGAACCACCGACCTCCAGGTTACAAGTCTGCCGCTATATCTATCAAGCTACTGAGGTCAGTTTACTTAACAACAACAACAACAACAAACACATATAAGTTATAAAAGGTCCGCACACAACATCTGCTAGACTAAGAAAACTTGCATCCGATACAATATGTTGAAAATGTTAAATGCACTCGTCAATCTCAGCCGTGCTGAGGCAATACGGCGGGGCGCGGGCGACTAGATACGCCTTTTCCCTCGCTCTGACGAAAACATAAACCAAAATCGACAATCTGCCAAACACGTGTAACGCAATTTTACCCGGACTTTTTTATCACAATTTATTTCGCAATAGGAAAAAAAAATGCACAGAAATGTGGGCGAACTGAAAACAGTTCCAAATTCGATAGATTATAAAATAAAATAATAATAATTAGCTAATGACTAAACAGACTGTGAAGAGTAAAGGGACTCTTCAGTCTCATTCATGCAGGTTAAACTGAGTATTGTATTGTATTGTAAACAAATAAGGAAATTGAAAGGCGGGGATTATAGAGAAAAGTGCATTATAATGCGGCAAGTATTGCAAGATTCAAAGCGACTTAATTAAAATAATAAAAAAAAAACAAACAAAGTATTGCAAGCACGATCGCACAAGAATTTTCACGCGAGACCGCGGAAATTTTTAATTCACAAAAAAAAAAAAAAAAAAAAAAAAAAAAAAAAAAAAAGGAAAAAACCACCGAGGATTTCCTTGTACTTGAAATTCATTCATTCAACTCGAGAATGCAAGACGGAAAAAGGAGTGAGGGCCTTGGAATTCAAAGTTCGGCCAAATTGTTCAAAGTTATCCCCGACAAAGGCGCCCCCTTGCCCGGAGTCACGGACTGCACGGAGTCACGCATTTACAAAGGTCACACGCTGAGATTTTTTTTACAGTCGACAATTCTAAGTTTCGCTCGCGACGAGATGTGACACGCACGCAACGACACAGATCGACGACTGACGAGACGATACAAAAAAAATAAAACATTACAGAAAACTCTCTCCTCTCTTCGTCAGCTTTCTGAAAGCTGTCCTGCCAGTGTTGTCAGACTCTCGTTTGATTTAAAAAGTTAACCTTTCTGAAATACATATTTTTTTTTGTTGTAAAAAATAAAAATAATATTGGCTAATTTACACTGGCCGTGGCCGATTAGAATGAGTCCAATTATTCCAGCATTAAGTCTAAGACGATTTATATTAAATAACAATATCAGCTTATTTATACAGGCAGATTAGGACTATTATTCCAGCAGTAAGTCTGAGACATATTATTATGGGGTCGAATAGGCGAATGGAAGTAGCTGGCTTGAACGCACGGTGATTTAGGTTTGAATCCCTGAAAAAGTAGAAAAAATTCTACTTTTTAATTAGGTTCACTCATACCTCGTGAGGAAAATTCAGTAGTGTAAATTCAAGACCAGTGGCATCACTTAACATAAAAATGAATCATTTAGAAAAGTGACGGAGGCTCTTAGTAAAGGTGCACTACCTACAAAAATTGTCTTGCTTCACCTCAAAGAAATCATAAATATTACCACATTTGAAACACGATATAAGAGAAAGATTTTTCCAGGTTAAATTAAACTCTCTTTTAGTGAAAGTCACCTGTTTAAATAAGAAAAACCTGGATTATAGAAAAAAAATTCCGGACCCTTCAGTTCTCTTATATCCAGGTTCGACTGCATTTCCCATTATAATATAATAGTAACACTCTTTAGAGAAAGGCAACCCCACCAGGCGAGGTTAATGTTTAAAGAATGTTCTACCACCTAACCCTCAGAGCCTCATTATTATGAGGTCACAAACTAATGAGGAAAAATTTATACACAGGGTGGGATTCGAACCAAAGGATCCCTTACGCTACCCGGTCTACCAGACTTGCGCGACTACCAGTACAGATTATTGTCTCAGGAGAAGACGGTATAAATGAAATGCAAATGTACCGCTTGTGTACCTTTGGCCTTTAAACATGAGAAGCTATACATATAAAAATTCAAATATTACAGGTTTTACCCTCCGGACAAGAAACGTTTTCGCACAGACATTTACAGGGAGAGACGGGAGATAACACTGTGGGTGGGAGAGAGAGAGAGAGAGAAACAGTTTGAGGGAGGTAATGGGGGGGGGCATACACAATTAGGAGGGAGGGAGGAAGAGAGAAACATTTTGAAGGAGGTAAGGGGGGCAGACTGTGGAAGCGAGAGACAGGGGGGGCATACACAATTAGGAGGGAGGGAGGAAGAGAGAAACATTTTGAAGGAGGTAAGGGGGGGCAGACTGTGGAAGCGAGAGACAGGGGGGGCATACACAATTGGGAGGGAGGGAGGAAGAGAGATATAGTTTCAAGGGGGGCACATAGTGGCAGGGAAAGAGAGAGAGACCGTTGGAGGAGAGAAAGGCGGGGGGGCGGGGCATACACAATGAGAGGGAGAGAGTAAGAGGGAAGGAAAACAGTATGAAGGGGGTGAGATGTGGGGGCGCATAGAAGGAGAGAGAGAGAGAGAGAGAGAGAGAGAGAGACAGTTTGAAGAAAGGCACCGGGGGGATTGGGGGTGGGGGGGGGGGATTTCTGCCCCGCGGCAACACTGTTCAATTTGCTCGCCATTGTGGTGGGGGTGGGCGCTGACGTCATAACTCTGGCGATGATGCGTGGGGGTGTTCCTACCCACGTGCTGTTCATTCCATTAACTCCCCCTCCCATCCTCTGCAGTCTCCTACCCAGTTTCCTACCTACCTCACTCAGTCTCACTCATCATCTTGCTCTTGGTGTATCGCCACAGTGAAATATTATTATTATTGTTCTGTTTGTGTCTGTCTTTCATTATCCATTTTTCTCATTATCTATCTATATAATATATCTTTACCTCTGCTCACACAAGACGTGTTTATCCAGGTTTCCTACACTTATACAAGACGTGTTTATCCAGGTCTCCTGTTTACACAAGTCCTGTATATCCAGGTTTCCTGCTTACACAAGTCCTGTATATCCAGGTTTCCTGCTTACACAAGTCCCGTTTATCCAGGTTTCCTGCTTACACAAGTCTTGTTTATCTAGGTTTCCTGCTTACACAAGTCCTGTTCATCCAGGTTTCTTGCTTACACAAGTCCTGTTCATCCAGGTTTCCTGCTTACTCAAGTCCTGTTTATCCAGGTTTTCTGCTTACACAAGTCCTGTTTATCCAGGAATCCTGCTTACACAAGTCCTGTTTATCTAGGTTTCTTGCTTACACAAGTCCTGTTTATCTAGGTTTCCTACTTACACAAGTCCTGTTCATCCAGGTTTCCTGCTTACACAAGTCCTGTATATCCAGGTTTCCTGCTTACACAAGTCCTGTATATCCAGGTTTCCTGCTTACACAAGTCCTGTTCATCCAGGTTTCCTGCTTACACAAGTCCTGTATATCCAGGTTTCCTGCTTACACAAGTCCTGCTTATCCAGGTTTCTCGGTGTGGGTGATGGCCACTGAGGACAGTCCGAAATAAACGCTATCCTGCGGTGGCTACGTCTTGTCGCTACCTCTATTCAAATCAATCTTAGAAAGCACAGAGCACTCCGCCAAACATTCAGAAATATCGTGTTCTACACCATTCAGTGAGGGCGAGCCAGCGTCGATAACGCGTTCAATGCACCGGTTCTCATAGGATCACCGAAGTTAAGCAGCGTCCAGCGAGGAGAATACTTTGTGTTGCTGGCATTCCGACCCAACCCAGGCTGGGTTAAGATCACCCATGTGGGTAGCAGGTTTGTGAGTCCTACCTAAAAGGCGGGGTTATTGCCTGTGGCAATCTCTTCCATTCTTTTTCAGCAAAATATTTAGGACTTACACTAGATCGATTTCTTCAAGCAACACTGTCAAAATATGAAGAAGAAAAAAAAAAGATAAAAAAAACGACAAGAAAGAAAATAAAGTGTTGATACTTAGTATTGACGATGGCTGTCCATATTGCAAACTCAGCATTTGATACCCAGCAGGGGCTCTCTAAAGAAGGGTTAGGGGGGTTGAGGTCCATTGTATTAATATTAATGCCCGAGGAAAATGAAATAAAAGTCTACCAGCTCTTTGTTCCAAGATTTGAGGTCAACGACCGCGAGCATTTCTGCTTGCAATATCATTTCTACTGGACCTTTCTTTCAATGAATATTCCTGTTCAATTTTGTTCATATTTCTGGTAAAAAAAAGGATATTTCTTTTTTTTTTCAGTAATGTTGTTGTTGTTGTAGCGGCAAAAGCTATGCCGAGGGTATTTCGATTAAAAAAAAAGTCTCTAACCGGGATAATAAGTAATAGCTTGCAATTAATTTGTCCTGCTATTCCCAGCAAATCTGGCTGGGGGACTATAAACAGGGAGTAAACCAGCATTGGCTTGGTTCTGGGGGCCCTTGTCAATTATTAGCCTCCTTGTATAGACAGTGGTAGAAGTGCTGAGTCATTCCTCCATTGTCTGGCTACCATCGTTCACGATGACGCCACCCTATGATGATGATTCCCAACTCGTCAAGACCCACATTTTGGCTTTTTTTTCTGCATAAGCCTATTGAAACCCTTTGACTCCGTCAGCTAGCTAGGCTGATAAGGGTTTGTTCCGGTTAGTGGACTCTTACGACAAGGGGAACAACCCGAGGTCCTAGATTCTTTTTAAGTTTTTTTTTCTGTAGACTTAGAGGATTGTTGGCAGTTAAAAACATACAAAATGAGAAACTCAGAAAACGGGGAAAAAATAAATAAATAAAAAATGGTTTAGTACCAAGGTAACTTGGCCGCAAACAAGATATCACGACCTTCATTGCCAAATTTTTCGGATAGGAGGCCCTTTTTTAACGTTAGTTTTTTGGGGGCTCGATATCACAATTACTCAAATTCGCTTTTCTAAATTTTTGTTTTTTGGGACTTGAACCACCGACCTTCAAATTGCAAGTCCGCCGCCTCATCGATCAACTGAGGTCGGTGGATATTTTAAATACGTTCGGAATAGGAGGAATATCGTTATGGAGATAAAATTCATCCCACGTCATCTGCTAAAAATTATGTTGTGTGGGTAGAAAGAAGAAAGCTTTAAAGTCAAAATTCAGTTTTAAAAATAACTTTTTGAATTAAAAACTAAAATTTGAAGAATTCCTCAAAGATTTGAAACAAAGTTTGATAAAGCATGTTTTGTCATTCTTGTGTAACACGAGTTAGAAGATAGGTATATGTATCTTCTTCTTTGATGCAACTTTCAAAACCACACTTATCCCTGAAGATATAAATTTGAACTTGAGTACATATTATTTATTTTCAAATAAAATAGAATTGAATAAATTTGATTTTGGGAATAAATGTTGTTTGCCAAGAGAAAAAAATAGAGTTATACTCTATAAGTTACATTTGATACATAGAAATGTACAATTTGTTCATAAAATAATTAAATCATTTATTAGAGTCATACTTTTAATATACCTGTACATTGGCTTTTACATTGATTTTAGAATTACATAATTTGCTGTCTTGTGCTAAAATTAAATTTTTTTAAATTTTCTAAAATTAAAAAAAAAAAAAAAATGTGTTTCTTGGAGTTATTATTTCACAATTTTAGAGGGTAGTGCAGAATTATAGGGCTTTTCTGTCTGCTGATTTATCAATGAAGCTACTGAGGTTGTTTAATAAAGAATAATACTAATAACAACAATATTACTCTAAGCTAATCTCATTCAGTATTGTGTTAACTTGGGAGAATTCTGTCAATCCAATTTCATACATAATTAATGTACATATAAAATAAAATAAAGGATGTCAGTTTTACCCTCCAGTTACTGAATTATAACACCAGCTTCCCCTACACTAACCTCACCCAGACTGGTATTGGATCAATAACAATCAGTGTTATAAATTAATTTTAAGAAGACATTCACAGCCTCTGGGGCGTAACGGTTGTGACAACTGCCCGTAGTCCAGATATTCCAAGTTTGATCCCCAGTTGGAGCAGACTTTTTGAAAAAAAAATCTGTTTCCTCCAAACACGTGAGGCTGGCCTTTCTGGCCCTACCCAAGCTGGGTGAGGTTTATGTGGGTAGCTGGTACAATTCCCAGCGAATGGAGGGTAACACGCCCGTCCCGATCAGGACGTTAAAACGAAATAAAATCGTTGGCGTTAGGAAGGGCGTCCAGCCATAAAAAAAGTGCTCAATCCAACCATCCTCAACCATGAGGTTAAACATTGCCGACCCCAATAGCAACATGAGCTAAAATGTGATAAAGGCAAGGGAAATATATTCTCACAACTTACCACATCAGATTGAGTGTTGGCACATTTTTGTGCCAGCTCGTAGCATGCCCGTTGAGACAGTTGTTAGAAATAACAATTTGCAACACACACAAATAAATATCCTGAAACAAAAGAAACCAATGATTTTAGTACAAATATAATAGGTAGAAAATATACATAGGTATATGCGTAAAAATTTAATTTTAGAAGTTTAATTTAGACAGTAGTTCAGTGGTCAAGACATCTGTCTGGTAATCTAGAGGTTACTTTTTTTAAACCTATCCAGGACAAGACAAGTTATCCTTCCATTTGAGAGTTTATATGTCTTGGGTTTACTGCAAGAATTATGTGAATTAACTGTTGGGTGGTATAAATAAGGCAAATCGGGTGGTACAAATAAGGCAATATTATTATTGTTATCATAGGTATTATTTTTAAAATAATAATAACACTCTTTAGTGAAAGGTAACCACCAGGCAGGGTAATGGTCAAAACATTTTCTACCACCTAACCCTCAGAATCTTAAAATTATTATGTCATCACTAAATCAAATTAAAAAGGAAAAATCCAAGTATTGGAACATCATGCTTATAATTAATAGAAATTTGGCACTAAGTCTTGGATTGTGTACTATCTAGAATAGAGAAAACCAATGCTAAGCAATAATAATACTCTTTAGTGAAAGGTATAATCACGAGGCAAGGTTAATGCTCAAATAATTTTCTACCACCTAACTCTGACAATCTTATAATTATGTAGTCACAAACTGAAATGGATGAGGAAAAATTAATCTGGGTGGGATTCAAAACAATGGATCCCTATGCTATCTGGATTACCAGGCTAGCACATTAACCACTTGACTAGCAGTGCACGGTTAATGAATTAAATTATTGATTTTGTCTACCAATTTCACCTTAAGAGGAACAAACTTTTGAAATCACAGATATTATATTCAATTTTCTCCGAATGCAATTTCCTGTGTTTGTTTCACTAACTTTTTTAACATTTAGGTCATTCAAGAATGTATCAATAATCTTTAGATAATGCAAATTCTTTAGTTAAGTACAACTAATTATTTTAAAACCAGTGTACAACAGTGTAATTTTGCATTGTAGATCACAATATGGTAAGTAAATATGTAGCTTTCCTGAACATACAAAATAAAAAGGCCATGTTATGCTCATTTTTTTAATGAGGACTGATGAAAACTTAATCCTAGAGGGCACACCTAACATTTTTAACATAACTGCAAGACCATAGATCCTTTATCTCTCAAAGGCTGTAAGTACCTACCCACCTGAGAATATTGTTTATTTTACTTTTGAATCTCAAGAGACAAGAGTGTTTTTCCGGAAGAATAAGAATTATGTGATGAAGAAAATAACAAGCTTCAACGTAGGTCCCTCTCATGTACTCTGAGAAGCTAGGATATCAAAAATAATAATGGTCAAAAAGATCCTTTGATTAGTTTTTGTGATAATCATAATACTGATAATGAAAGGGGTATCGTATTGGATCCTAGGTTGTGAGAGATCAGTACAATACTTACCAAAATTAACCGGGCAGGAGTTTTGAGTAGCAAAAAACACAGACCGAACGAAAGAGCACAAAAAGAGGAACTTTAATTAAACGAGATATCGAAAGAAAGTACTTTAAAACACCTTGATTTTAATCAAAAACAATTAACTTTTAACATACTTTTTCAAAATCTCAATTTGAATTCATGTCGCCATATTTTGTTTATCGATCGACTTTGCGCACTCAAGAAGAAAATAGTTGCACTAAAAATGTGAAACTAGTGCTGCCGTCTGTTGGAAAATATGAAAACTGTAATAACACAGAAGCAGGATTAGAAAAAACACCACACATTGCATACCGTAAAAACAGAGTTTTACGGGCGTTATTTAATCTCATAAGCGATTTTTTTTTTTTTTTTGGTTTAACGTCGCTTTGAACTGCATGGTCATATCATGACTTGGGTGTTACCCTCAATTTGTAGGAAGCTCATAAACCTGCTAACCAAATTAACCTCACCCAGCCTGGGTTGGACCGGAATGCCAGCATCACAAAGTCTTCAACTTGCTGGACGTTGCTTAACTTCGGTGATCTGACGAGAACCGGTGCATTCAACGCGCCATTGACGCTGGCTAGGTGATTGAAAAAGGCAGCGTAATCAAGGTAGCGGAGCGATCCAACCAATGCATGCATTTCTCTTCATTTACCTATTTGAGAATTCGACTTCATAATAATGTTACTATAACAACAGCTAAAATAATCGCACTCCTTAGTCCTAATCTGGCAGTATGAATAAAAATCTATTATTACTATGCACTTTGTTAATCCAATATTTGTACCTACATCTAATTAAGTAAATGCTTGTTGTAGGATGATAGACACAGACACCAATATCACGGGGCGGTGGTGGAATCACACCCAGATCCAATGTCTAGTCTCTTGGCATCTCCAATGAATCCTATACTTTAGTTTCAAAGTCCTGACGTTAGATATTCAGGACGAGGCTTTAACCTCCAATCCCTAGGAATTGTACTTCTGATTGCAAAGACCCAAATTAGACTCACTCAGCCTGGGTTTGGTCGGATATGCCAACCTCACGTGTTCTTTGCTGATAAGTAGAATTTTTCGTTCGAAAATTCTGGCCAGATCAAGGATCGAGCCCAAGATCTCTGGACCATCAGCAGTAGTCGTAACCATTACACCAGGGAGGTTGGTGTTACGGTAGCTGTGGTACCACAGTTTGTAACCCAGCACCAAGGAAATCTTTACAAAGGTTCTTTTTTTTTTAATTTGGGCTTAACATCACTTTCAACTGCATACTGCATGGTTATATCACGACGGGGGTATTACGCTCCATTCGCAGAACACTCATGACAAACCTGCTACCCACATTAAACTCACCCAGCCTGTGTTGGGCCGGAATGCCAGCATCACCAAGTCTTCACCTCGCCGGACGTTGCTTGACTGCGGTGGTCCTACGAGAACGACGCTGGCTTACAATGGTTCAAAGGCAAATTATAAAATTTCAATGCCTGGTCAAAAAGGTTTACCTACTCAACAAACCAACATTTCTGAGAAAGAAAGTATGTAGGAGCAATTCCTAACAAATAATTATCAATTACTTTGCTATTTGTTTAGTTATGAACACATAAATATATTTAATTACTTTAGTATCAAGCTTAACAACTAAATGACTGAGAAACTAGATACAATCAGTATAACTTCTGAAATTACTGTAGGTACTACATGATAAATTTCATATTTTCAAAATAAAATATCAAACAGAAACAACTATAACAACTATTAAAGGCCAAATAATGAAACAGGATTAGATTTAATCAAAGTGGACACTTTCCCTTCAACCCACCACAGTGCACTATAGCCTGAGTCAACTGATAGTGCCCACTTAGATTAAATCTAATCTTGTTTCATAATTCCACCCAGAGGCCTTGGTAGAACTTTATTTTCAACTCTCCGACCATTGAAAAAACTGAACTTACAAAATAATACAAATCTATTTGTTCTTCTAAAGAACATTTTTTTTTTATTCCCTAACAAAAAGGATATTTTCCTACTAAATTGAAACAGTTACGCATACTAAAACTATATCACATAGATAGTTAACAACACATAGTTTTGGGGTCAAATGGTGGATATTACATCTGGCTATTAGTTTGTAGCCTTTGCTTATAAACATAAACAAACATATAAAAACGTACACTATTATGTTTAATAAAAAATAAAGAATTAGGTACCTATTCAAAATTATACATTCTAGAAGTAATCTGAAAATATGACACATTATGTTATAGTGTGTCAAAAAAGTGTTCTTCTCTTTCATGTACATTGTACAGAATTGTTTGGACCCACTGATTCAAAATTTTGTCTCCACTAAAATAAAATCAATCTTGGATGTAAAGAGATGTTATCAAAATTAAAGAATTGAACAGGGATCCACAGTAAACTCATTTCATACTTTCACCCTATGGGAATTCTTCCGACTGAGGGTGTACGACATTTGAAACAAATAGAACTTGTTCTTACTCTTCTTTTTCAAGTATCGGATGAACCAAGAAGTACAGGATTTTCTTTTGATTACAAAAATATGATTGTGAAGTAAAGGCAACTGGAACATATCATCTTCATAAATATGGATAGAACTGGAGTTAGAATAAACAATCATGTTGCTGCTATCAACAGCACATGTAGTACTCATATTTAATACTATAAATATATCAATTATATCATCCAAGACATCTAAATCTGGATCACTTGTGTAGTACAACAGGGTATAGTATCCAGGGTTCCATCTTTGAATTTCAAATGTTGAACTTTGAATATTGTATTTGTTAGACCCTGTGATACCCTCAAAGTAATTGAACCATTCCAATGATGTGAGGAAATGTACTAGAGTTCTTAGTGAGGTAGGTAGAGTTGTGATACTTGCCACATCATATTTCCTCTTATAGGGGGGTCCTTGCATCTTCCAAATGGTATTGTTCTCGAGTTCATTAATTAGGACTTCCAATGAACAGGATCTAAGGAAGTCACTGGCAACCATCATACCCGTCTTTTTGAACTCCTGATGTAAATTAGTTATCACTTGGTCTTCAAAAAAGCTATGATTGATAAACTCACTGAGGTATGAGTGAGCTCCTATGGAATAGAACTTAATGTGCTTAGAGTGTCCCTTTTTTAAATCATGAATTAACTTTGGCTCATGTTTGAACATATCACTGTGAAACCAGCCGTTGATACTCAGCCTTTGGACATTGGAGGTAACTTCTGATACCTGATGATAGGTCACATTTGGATCTACTTTGAAACAAATGAGAGAGTTGAATCTGGGGAATATAGATTTCTTTCCATGGGTCACTTCAGAGTCAATGGTTTGATACAAATCTAGAGAGCCTCCCCACTCCTTGAGCCAAGGTTCCTCTGTAAGGTAGAATATGAAAGCCACTGCTCTATCATCAGAGGCGTCATCATGACAAAGTAGGAAGTCACCCTTGCTATACATGGAGCCAGACACAGTGACCTTCTGATTAAACTCTACATTGAAATGATCAGAAAGCATGTCAGAAATGTTCCCCAGTAAAGCTTCAATGAATAATTTGATGGTAGGTGATGCATCCAGGTTAATGAGATTTTTAGTTTGGACAAAGGAGAACAAATCTGAACATGTTGGTTCAAAATCAAGGGCTAAGATGTCTTTTTTCAGATGCTTTGCAAAGCCAGGAATAAAAACATCTCTGAATTTGATGAACTCAAATGGATGAGAGACTGTCTTCATTTTGCATTCTGAATTTAGAATAAATACTGAATCTGAATTTGCTTCTTCCATCATAAATACTTTGTAACTCAAAACACAAGTCCAATTGAATTTCAGATGTTCTTATTTATAGGAGATTTTTTGAGATTGTGGGTTGTGAAACATCTGGAAAGGAAGACACATTTTATTAGAAAAAAACATGATTACATATTCTATTAGACAAAATACCAAAAACACATCCAGAATAATATATATCAAAGAAATGTTTTCTTTTTTAAGGTAAAACCTATTTATTACTGCCTTACCAATCAAGCTAATGAGGTTAATTCATCAGTCTAATTTTGTTTGTTGTTTCTATTCAATAAATCTTGATAAAAAGGTAGGTATGTTAATCATAAACAAATAATACATTATTGCCTTCATACCAACCTCAGTAAACTGGTGGTCAGTGGTTTGAGTCCTTAGTAATGCAAATTTTTGTAAAGTGATTTTGAATAGTTGTGACATCATTTAAAAAATTATTAATACTAATATGATATCTTTTAACTTTCTTGTAGTGTTCATGGTACACATCTAGTTTTCAGAATTTGGACAGTTGTCCTTGCCTCATCAGCTGGCTGGGTGAGGTTAACCTTGGTAGCAGTTTTGTGAGTTTCCTGCAAATGGAGAGTAACTCACATATTAATATGACCATGCAGTTGAAAAATGGCGTTAAACCCTCAAAAACAAAACAAACAAATTAGCTGGGAACATTATTTTAGTGTTTTTCTGAGTTCTCAATACCAGCTCAGTAAAGAATATTTAGGAGGCACCATGAAGGCATAGGACAGAAATAGTTCATATCAATCATATAGGTACATTAGAATCCTTCTAACTTGAGATTCAAGAGACAGAACTGTCATTTCAAATTACCAGGATTTTGATTTTTATGCATTTATTTTAGTGAATCACTCACAGCCTTTTTTATTTTGTAGCCATAAAACAGGAGATACTGTAGACACTTATGATCTGTGTTCTAGCCTGCTCATCCCGTAGTATGCCTACCTTCTGATGGGCAAGAAGTGACACAATACTTTCCATTTAGGTGCTGGGTCAACACGAGCACACCGGGAGGTATCCCTTACAAACAACTGTGATCAAATTTTGAATATAAATTTATTGTTGACACAGGGGTTCGAACCCGGGGCCTTCCGCATGGCAAGCGAGTGCTTAACCACTGAGCTATTCGCAAAGAGCAAAGTTTGACAAGGGCACAAGAATTCTTTCGAGTTAATGGGATTTTCGACCTATTCTGATTTTTGACCTGTCGGGAGATAACGAAATTCTACTGTATCATGTTTACCTTTCCAAAGATATGTACTACTGCTCAACTGAGAATAGACAGAAGATTCTTATCCTTTTTAGTATCATACAGAGTACTAGTTTAACATTGACATGACTGGGTTCCTCCTCGGTGATAAGAGTTGGAATATGATACGAAATACTTTCTAGTGAGTGTGACTTACATCTCTATTCCAGTAGAGTATTTATTTTAAATTAAGTGTGAAAATTCACTGAATTTGAAACACCCAGACGCGGACGAAAATCTCGAACTCGAAAAATTCTGAAAGAAATTGGGAAGAGAGGGGTTTGAATTTTACCGCTTTTCTTTATAGATTTTATTCATTGACGTCATTCAGTAGACGTCATACCTTCAAAATCTGAGCATTCAAAAAACTTTCATCTTGACGTTCAAAAAACCGCAGAAAGCCTTGTTCACAGCTTTTGTTCGAATTTTAAGTACCTATTTCCCGTTTCTAGAAAAAATCTCTATTAGCGAATTATCAAAACTACCTAGAATATTTCCATACGAGTTGTGCCTATATTAAGCAACGTCTAGCGAGGTGAAGACTCCGTTATGCTGGCATTTCGGCCCAACCCAGGCTGGGTGAGATTAATCTGGGAATAGAGGGTAAAACCCCCGATTCAAGATGACCTAGCTGTTGGATGGGACCTAAAATCACCTGTTAATAATAAAAATAATAATTTACACGGGGAGTAGTTAGTATCTTATTGTAGACATTTCGGTCCCACTTAGAGTGACTGAATGAAGCTGATGTAAATAAATGAGTAATTTGCTCAGATATTTTTTTATTTCGTAGCCATGAAACAGGAGCTACTGTAAATGCTTGTGGTCTGAGTTGTAGTCTGCCCATCCCGTAGTATTCCTCCCCTCTGATGGGCGAGAAGTGACACAATACTTCCCATTTAGGTGCTGGGTCAAAACGACCGCACCGGAAGGTATCCCTTACAAATAACTGTAACCAAATTACAAATACAAATTCTCTGTCGGCACGGGTGATCGAACCCGAGACTTTCCGCATGGCAAGCGAGTGCTTAACCACTGAGCTAATCGCCCGCTCTAACAACATATTGTGTTATGCTGGGTAGGTACCTTTAACTCTTGTCGCTAGCTCTGTAGATGATCAGCTGTTGAAACAGCTTAATAAAGAATTATGCATATTAATTTATGGCCGGTAGGGTTAACTTTCGTGATTGAAAATTTCGAATTCGATTTGATATAAACTTGGAAGTAAAAACTACATGCGTGTTGAAGTATTCCCTACCTAAATATTAGGCCTATACTTAAACTTATCGTAGGTAGTTTTACCTATTGATCAAACGTAAACAGTATACCGTCTCCAAGATTATTTACCTATTAGAGTCAAGGTAGAGCTAGAGAGAGGAATTTTCAGTTCGTTGGTAGGTACTTGCTTCTAACTTACATTATTAACAAATATTATTATTTCTCCAGTCTTAGGAAATTATGTAACGAAATTATGTGACGAAATTATGTAACGAAATTATGTGACGAAATTATGTAACGAAATTATGTAACGAAAAAAAAAGATCATACATTTTCTTTTCTTATTTACGAGTTTCTGTTTTGGTGGTGGAGAAATGATGAGAAATTTCTTATTTACGAGTTTCTGTTTTGGTGGTGGAGAAATGATGAGAAAAAAACGCTTGCATACGAGTCTGCAACCATTGGGACATTTTCATCTTTACTATTCAAGGTCCAAAACCCAACTGACCAAATTTCGTATTGTGCGCATGACACATACCTTCTCTCTTCTCTCCCTCTACAATTCAATACTTCGCCATTGTGCGCATGACACACACTTTCCCTCTTCTCTCCCTTTACAATTCAATATTTCGTTACATAATATCGTTATATAATATCGTTACATAATATCGTTACATAATATCGTTACATAATTTCGTCACATAATTTTGGTTATGTGCCAGAGCAAAGACATGAAAATGTCAATATCGTTACATAATATCGTTACATAATATCGTTACATAATATCGTTACATAATTTCGTTACATAATTTCGTCACATAATTTTGGTTATGTGCCAGAGCAAAGACATGAAAATGTCAAAAAAAACGCTCTCATACGAGTCTGCAACCATTGGGACATTTTCATCTTTACTATTCAATGTCTAAAACTTAACTGACCAAATTTCGTATTGTGCGCATGACACATACTTTTTCTCTTCTCTCTTTTTATAATTTAATATTTCGTTATTGTGCGCATGACACATACTTTTGACATTTTCATGTCTTTGCTCTGGCACATAACCAAAATTATGTGACGAAATTATGTAACGAAATTATGTAACGATATTATGTAACGATATTATGTAACGAAATATTGAATTGTAAAGGGAGAGAAGAGGGAAAGTGTGTGTCATGCGCACAATGGCGAAGTATTGAATTGTAGAGGGAGAGAAGAGAGAAGGTATGTGTCATGCGCACAATACGAAATTTGGTCAGTTGGGTTTTGGACCTTGAATAGTAAAGATGAAAATGTCCCAATGGTTGCAGACTCGTATGCAAGCGTTTTTTTAAACAAAAATTTAACATCGCTTTCAACTGCATGGTCATATCAGTAGTCACCGTGGCAGAGTGAGTTAGCGCGCTAGGCATTGTACGCATGGTGACCTGGGTTCGATTTCCAGCGGGGCAGGAATTATTTGTGTAGGTATTTCAAATTTATAAAATACTTCTGCAAATTAATTTATCAAGTGGTTATCACTGATTTAGATATCAAAACAGACGTTGGTAAAAAAATAAATAATTATGTCCTTCATAAACTAAAAAAACATTTTTTTCTCTTCTCCCTTTTTATAATTTAATATTTCGTTACATAATTTCGTTACATAATTTCGTCACTTAATTTCGTTACATAATTTCGTCACTTAATTTCGTTACATAATTTCGTCACTTAATTTCGTTACATAATTTCGTCACTTAATTTTGTTACATAATTTCGTTACATAATTTTGGTTATGTGCCAGAGCAAAGACATGAAAATGTCAAAAAAACGCTTGCATACGAGTCTGCAACCATTGGGACATTTTCATCTTTACTATTCAATGTCTAAAACTTAACTGACCAAATTTCGTACTGTGCGCATGACACATACTTTTTCTCTTCTCTCTTTTTATAATTTAATATTTCGTTATTGTGCGCATGACACATACTTTTTCTCTTCTCTCTTTTTATAATTTAATATTTCGTTACATAATTTCGTCACTTAATTTCGTTACATAATTTCGTCACTTAATTTCGTTACATAATTTCGTCACTTTATTTCGTTACATAATTTCGTCACTTAATTTCGTTACATAATTTCGTCACTTAATTTCGTCACTTAATTTCGTTACATAATTTCGTCACTTAATTTCGTTACATAATTTCGTTACATAATTTTGGTTATGTGCCAGAGCAAAGACATGAAAATGTCAAAATATCGCATTCAGTGAAATCTCCTCAGCATTGTGCATAAGATATAATATCAAGATAAATATATTATATTATTGTAGGAAAAAGAACTGTATTATTCAACTCAATTCTTTTCTGGTCGTTTTCACCATTGTCTATGAAGTCTATGTAATTACTTATTTGAAATTAAAAATAGGTATCTACCTAACGTAAGTGTGTGTAATGTGTATGTTATAGAGGAAGACAAGTTGTTCCCCTTTTTATACTCACAAAACTGGATCAGATAGCAGAAAAACCAATTCTTATAGAAGAATAAAATTCAAAACTGAGAAATATAAAAGAAAACTAATAATACTTATACCTATAAAGATATTCGAAAGGCAACAGAAATGTACTTGTATTCACAAAAAAAAAATTTAAATGTGCCTCAAATAATCGTTCAAGTTCATCAGAATTTCTAACTATCACCATTTTCTCAATACTTCCAATTTCTAATATTAGAAATTTATCGAAAATAATACAACATCTGAAATACTGAGAAATTTAATTTGTTCATTTGACTCTTTTAGCGCTCTAAAAGAAGAAGAAGAAGAAGAGAAGAAGAAGAAAACTGAAAAAAGAAGAAAATGGAATCTATCATCACTCTTGAAAAGCCGAAACCCAAGGTTGCAGATTCGGACTGGCATGGCAAAATATTTCAGCTTCGCCATTCCTGCGACACCCGACGGCACTTTGCTTTCGATCTGAAGAACGAGTCCCGCCAGCTACGGAACGAGTCTGATATCAGGAGCCATTGGGAGGCTTACCATAACGACGCGAGGCTGGCTGATAGGTAAGTTTTTCCCCGGCACCATCAAGCAAAACGGGCGTTTCGCGGGAGAACGCCTCCCAGAAACTACATTGATAAGTACAAGAATAATAATTATGTTTTTGGCCAAAGTGGACTTGTACCCGCTTAGGCTAAAAAAAAAAAAAAAAAAAAAAAAATTATGTAGTCGGGTAATGTGTCTCCCAGTCACTGGTGGACTGGTAGTCAAGTGGTTAACGTGCTAATCTGGCAAATGCAGGTAGCGTAGGGATCCATCGGTTCGAATCCCACCCAGTGCATGAATTTTTCGTCATTAATTTGAGTTTGTTACCACATAATAATAAGACTCTAAGGGTTAGGTGGTAGAAAATGCTTGGAGCATTAACATACCACTAAAGAGTTTTATTATTATAATAATATGGGTCTTCGAAGGTCATATTCAAGCCGGGCTTTGTAACTGTATATTACTTCTGTGTCGTAACGGAGCTGTAGCTAGCCTTCGTGGCGGACAATCTTATTTTAAAAGACCTATGGGTCAGTTGATAAAATCTAAGGGTCGGCTTGGATTTACTAATCATGTTTCATTATACGGCCCTAAATTTCTTCTTTTTATTTGATCCACAGGATTACCGAGGTGTCGCGATGGACGGACGCGCTCAACAAATGCAGCTCCCAGATCCAGGACGAAATCCATTCCTTGACCTTGGAAAAGGCTTTGACCGAGAAGGAGATCGAACTCTACAACTTGAACTTCACTGTGGTCAACGAGTGTTTGACCCTGCGAGACGAGAGGACCAGCAATGACCTTTGCAGGGACGCAGTGGAGAGGGAACTGCAACAGGTAAGGGGTTAAGTGACAGATAATGACCCAAGGCGTTCACTGCGCCCTGGATTCAATTTTTTTTTATTATTATTTTTCATTAAATAAATAACTTCTCTAATTTGAATTATTTTCTTTCTTTTTCCTTAATTGTAAATTATAACAAAGTAATCATAAATATAACCAACTAATAATAATTACTATTTATATTATAATTGTTTTACGAACTAAAAGAAATTTTATCTCGTACAATCGTTAAAATATTAAACTTGTTTTTTGACATTTTCATGTCTTTGCTCTGGCACATAACCAAAATTATGTGACGAAATTATGTAACGAAATTATGTAACGATATTATGTAACGAAATATTGAATTGTAAAGGGAGAGAAGAGGGAAAGTGTGTGTCATGCGCACAATGGCGAAGTATTGAATTGTAGAGGGAGAGAAGAGAGAAGGTATGTGTCATGCGCACAATACGAAATTTGGTCAGTTGGGTTTTGGACCTTGAATAGTAAAGATGAAAATGTCCCAATGGTTGCAGACTCGTATGCAAGCGTTTTTTTAAACAAAAATTTAACATCGCTTTCAACTGCATGGTCATATCAGTAGTCACCGTGGCAGAGTGAGTTAGTGCGCTAGGCATTGTATGCATGGTGACCTGGGTTCGATTCCCAGCGGGGCAGGAATTTTTCACGCGCCATTTTAAATAATTGAAATTTGAGTGAACGTCAAATGCAAAATTTTTTCATAGCTTTTTGTCTTGCACATTGCCTATATTAATTAACAGGTGTTCATAGAAAATAATCTGTCATAAATCGGCAAGTAGTTGTAAACTCTTATTTGAAATTTATTTACATATATCACAAAGGGCAGGATCATTGCTTTATCGATCATTCGCGCTGTCTCTCTTAGACTCAGAGTTACTAGAAAAACTGTAAGGAGTCCACCTTAAGAAAATGGAGCTGGATTACCAGTAATCTACTGTTAATATGAATACCATTGTTTCTTCTACATAGAGATGTCAGTCTGTTGATTAAATATTCAATGTTCTAATTTATTTCTCTTGCCTTATGCAATCTCTACCATCGAACCCATTCCTGTAAAATACATCCTGTAAATTAGAACTTCTATTCACAATCCACAATTCCAGGAGCTGAGGAGTCTGGAAACGTTCAAGAGGATCTTCACGGACAAGGTCCAGGAGGCGTGGGAGCAGGTCAGTCGCCTCCGGGACACCCGGTATAAGATCCAGTGTGACGTGCAGGACAAGGAGGAGGGGCGGGGCATTGACCAGCACTGCTTGGGGCTGGACAAGCAGGCCGCCGGCAACACTCTCAAGCACAACGCGCTCAAGTCTCCGCACAAGTGAGTTCTAGGGATGCCGATATCGAATCACAATATCGATATTTTTGATATCGATATTATCGGAAGCAAAGTATCGATATCCGATAATTATCGAAACGAAAATATCGATATTTCGATATATCGAACTTCGATATTTTTATTTACATATTTCATAATTTCATTAGAACAGATGGGGATATAAGTTTAGTTTAGGTGTAGGTGTCACGCTATTAACTCTATTAAGGCAGTGTCTTAGTCTTAATGCATTGTGTTAATGCAATTACCTATAAATCATACATTACAATATTTCAGAAAATCAATACGAACTATACAAAGCAACTTAAGACACGTGTTTTGTTCTTATTGGAACTCATCAGTATTTACAGTATTAAATGATTTTAAATTACAAAACAAGCAAATTTTATCCATTTAGTGTGGGTATTCGATAACGATATTTTTTTCCGATATTATCGGAACCTCAGTATCGATACCAAATATCGATAATATCGGATCCAAAATATCGATATAATATCGACATCCCTAGTGAGTTCATAATTCCGTGTCCGCCAGCGTCCACGCGTTGAATGCATCGGTTGTCATAGGATCACCGAAGTTCAGCAACATCCAGCGAGGTGAAGACTTCGTGATGCTGGCAATGCGGCCCAACCCTGGCTTGGTCAAGTTAATGTGGGTAGCAAGTTTTTGAGTTTCCTGCGAATGGAGGGTAACACTCCCGTCGTGATATGGCCATACAGTTGAAAGCGACGTTAAACTTAATATTAAAAAAAAAGTTAATAATAATTTCGTCTCCGTGAGATAGGCACAGCTACATATGGGTGGAAGAGATTACCACAGGCAATAACCCCGCCCTTCAGTTGAGAATTATGTGTGTATATATGTATTTATCTATTTTTCCTTTTTATTGTTTATATTGTTTCCATTTTTTCATTTATTTGTAATCATTTTGTCATTGAAATAATATGTCTTATTATCTGATAAAGGATTTAATAATAATAATTATTATAAGAACGCCCAGATCCAATGAGAAGGCTCGTTTCATGTCCATTGATTCTATTTTGTTTTCACGTCCTGATTCGAGATGGTCAAAGCGGTTTTTTTTTCTCTCCATTCACTGGGAACCGTATCAGCTACCCACACTAACCTCATTCAGCCTGGGTGGGGCTGAGAGAGCTTCACGTAGGAAATGTCAGCTTCACGTGTTCGGAGGGAACAGGATTTTCTGTGTGAAAAGACTGCCCCAACCGGGAGTCGAACTCAGTATCTCTGGTCTGTGGATAGTAGTAACAAGTCAGTCAATCGGTGTCACTTCCAAATCTTTTTTACTCCCCCAGTCTGATTCCTCACGAGGCATGGCTGGAGAACGCCAAATACTTGAAGGAGCGTGGAGAGAGCGAAGTGCGATGCTCGGAAAAACTTCGCGAGTCCATTGTGCTTCCCCGCGATCAGAGTCACAACGAGCTCTGTGCTCAGAATGAGAGAACAAACTACGTAATGAGGCAGAGAATCTACGAGACGATGAAGATCCGGAATGAACTGGATTGGCAGAAATCTGTGGTGAGTTTGAAATTGAAGTGTAATCTGTGGTGAGTTTGAAATTGAGGGTTTTAGAAATCTGTGGTGAGTTTGTAAAACAACCCCCCCCCCCCAAATTTCCAAGAAACCCCAGCAAAAATGGAATATACGTTAGGCGAGATTTCTGAACCCCCCTCAACCCCCCCCCCCCCCAAATGTAGGTTTAGCTACGCCACTGTAAACGAGAGAGCAAAGGGAAAATTCCTTCTAATGATAACATCATTGCAATCCTGCCTTAATCAGAAAAAAAAACTATTCATATACATTTGTTCTGGTGGAGAAATATTTTTTTGAGAGAAAATAATGTGATTTGCATATTTTAGTTCTATAAGAATAAATAAATATCTTTAAAGTGACAGGGTTCTCATATGTGAGCTCTTCCACTCAACCACTCAGTCGAACCTGGATATAAGAGAACAATTTCCAGGTCAAATTTACCTCTCTTTACGGGAAAATAACCTCTGTATAGTAGAAACCTGGATATAATAAAATATATCCAGAGTTCTCTTATATCCAGGTTCGACTGTATATAACTGTATAAAAGAAACAATGACGTCACGCCACCAGCTGATTCCTGACAAGGAGAAGCTCCTCGCGGAAGTGAGGCAGCTGGAATGCAACATGGCTGATCTGGCCAGGAGGTTGAAGCTCGCGGAAACGCGAAGTGAGGCGAGACTGTCGCGGCCGGGCCTTGAGCTGGTGAGGGATGGGCCGTATGAGGGCCTCTGTGAGGAGATCCAGACGCTACGGAGCCTGCAGCGGCTCATCCAAGACAAGCTGGTCGCTGCGAGGTGATTAAACTTGTTTTTTTTTTTGCATAGCTTTTGCCTTGCACATTGCCTATATTAATTAAGCCAGCCTCCGTGGCGTAATGGTTGTGACTACTGCCCGTAGTCCAGAGATCCCGAGTTCGATCCCCGGTTGGAGCAGACTTTTCGAAGAAAATTCTGTTCCTTCCAAACACGTGAGGCTGGCATTTCCGGCCCTACCCAGGCTGGGTGAGGTTAATGTGGGTAGCTGGTACGATTCCCAGCGAATGGAGGGTAACACCCCCGTCCAGAACAGGACGTTAAAACCAAATAGAATCGTTGGCGTTAGGAAGGGCATCCAGCTGTAAAAAAACGTGCTCCACCCTACCAACCTCAACCATGAGGTTGAACAATGCCGACCCCAAAAGCAACATAAGCTAATATGGGATAAAGGTAAGGGAGATATATATTGCCTATATTAATTAACAGGCGTTCATAGAAAATAATCTGTCATAAATCGGCAAGTAGTGGTAAACTCTTTATAGAAATTTATTTACATAAATCACAAAGGGCACTAATAGTAGTACTAATAATAATAAGTGCTCCCAGTTCTTCCCAGAAAAGTAACACCTTAGCAGTAATAGAGAAGCTATGTGAAGAAGAACCAAATAATAATTATAATAATAATATACCTACAGTTGAACCTGGATATTAGAAAACCAATTCCAAGTCCAATGTACCTCTCTTTAAAGGTCCAATTCTGCTCCCTTGAGTTCTTTAATATCCAGGTTCCACTATAATAATATCGCCTTAATTATACTGCCCGATTAGGACTAATAAGTCCCATTTTTCAATCAGTAAGCCCAAGACGAATTATTATGAGGTCATAATCACAAGGCGTAGGATAACTTGTCATGTCCCGGTTGGGTTACGACCTTTAGATTACCGGTCAGATGTCTTGAACACTGAGCTACCGGGACAGACCTAAGTATGACATTTTACCGGTTTAAAAAACACCCCAGGCTGGGTGAGGTTAATGTGGTTATCGGGTGCGATTCCCAGCGAGCGGAGAGTAAAACCTCTGTCCTGAATTCCTAGTTCATATTATCAGGTTTTTTTTGATAAGGGAAAGCTCATGCCAAAAAGTGAGGGACTCAGGCATGGACCGCCCGGTATCCATGCCCTTCTACTTTACCTGAAACCCGCGGCTCTGTATTAATGCATACCGTTGTGGGACTGTTAAATATTACTTGAACAACATCAGGACGTTAAAACCTATTAATCCTATTATAGATGTTGTTCTTGTAGCGGCAAAAGCTGTGCCGAAGGGGTGTGATAGTCTCTACGGGGCGGAGCGTTACCGCGCTCCTTAATGTCGAGGATACGTGGATATGGCTTACGAGTCGAGGATATGTGGATATGGCTTACGAGTCGAGGATATGTGGATAGATAAGGGTTGGGGGGAAGAGATTGCCTAAGGCAATAACCCCGCCCTTTAGTTAATACATATATGTATTATGTATATATTTATTTATTTTTTCTTTATTTTTTTCTTCAATTCTATTGTATTTTAATTTGTAATTATTTGTATTGTATATAATGTGTCCTATTAATAAAGTGTAAATAAATAAAAAAAAAAATACGACAGCCTCTTCCACCCAACCCTTACTCCGGGTCCGCTCTCTTGCAGGACCGCAGTGAACGCGCTGGATGATCAGCTGAGCGTCATCCAGGCTGAACTGGACACCAAGACCCGCGTCCTGGAGCTGGAGAGGCGGTGCCTGGGGCTCAGAGACCGCCTGGCCGCCGGCTCCCGCTGTCCACCCGCCACTGAGACGGACAGGAATGTGGTTCTCACCAATCTGGCGGGCCAGATTCCGCCGGAGCCGAAGCTCTAAAAAAAATTCTTCTCAAAATTATTGTTTTGATTTATATAGATATTGTTTTTTTCTAAAAAATTAATTTTTTTTTTTTTTTTTTTTTTTTTTTTTTTGTATTTACATAAAATGTTTTACAAAGGTTGGCAATAATAAGCATAGTACAATAAATTGTTGGTAGAATAATAATTAAAAAAGGTTCAGAACATTATTATTATTTTTTTGCTCTACTATTTAATGTAGCTAATATGTTGTACCTATGAAACCTATGTTTTTTTTTTTTAAATAGATATGATTAATTTTAATTGATTCCCACCGTAGTCGTTCAATCGTACCAACTTGGAGGTCGATGGTTCACGTACCAAGCAAGCGTATATTTTCAGTAACCATGGTGACCAGACACGGCCGCTGCTAGGGAGCTGCGGAACATATACAGTGGAAATCACCACATATTTCTAGAATAATTAATGCTAAATTATTCTGATAAGCATGGTAAACAAAATCAAACTCTCTAGATACTATCTATCTATATTCTACGAGTATTACATTTTTTTTTGGCATTGGTAGGCCTTGCCTACCAATGCCAAATGCCTGGTTGTGACGTCACTGTTTTGAGTAACACAAATTCTCATATTATTTTGCATTCAATTTTAAGATTAAATTTTGTTATTATAAATAATTGAATAAAGTTGGTCTTGGTAAATCATTAATTTAATAGGTTGAATATATCTCTTATTTAGGTATTTATTCTCCCACTACACACGACACGACGACGGCATGGTAAAATTTCAATTACATTATGATGGGAAAAAATATACATAAGTATTGAGGAACGGGTGAGAGAGTGGGCCTTATTATGAAACAGGATTAGTAAGTCTAAGACGATCCTTAGATTTTATCTGATTGTTAGCCATTTTAAAACAAGATTTTCCGTCGTGAAGGCTGGCTACTGCTCCGTTAAGCCACAGAAGTAATATACAGCTACCACGCGACCACGCCCGGCTTTATATATTATGACCTCTACGGTTGTTGTCAAGGTGAACGGCAAGGGAAAGTGTCCACTAAGATTAACTAAGCCTGTTTCATAATTCGGCCCTAAATGTTTAGTCTTCTTATGTTACCATTCCCGTGTAGTTAAATTCTCAAATTAAAATAAAAAAAAGTCATGCACTGGGTGGGGTTCGTTTATGTAAATAAAAAAACCACCAGTGTATGAAAATCTGTTTTTTTTTTGTTAGAGAAAAATGCTACCTACATTTTTACTTTATTAGTAGAAGAATTAATTTCGCCCAGTCATGAATTCGTAGATAAATTAAAATAATTGTTGAAACAGGTGTAGAGCAATCGGCAATTAATTCAAGCATCGATGTATAAATACATGGAGGAGACAAAGACTGTTTCAGTTCTCTCTCAAGTCTCTCCAGTAAGTGGAACCAGTAATAAGTGGAACCATTAATAAGTGGAACCAGTAATAGTGGAACTCCCAGTTAGTGGAACAAATAATAGTGGAACTCCCAGTTAGTGGAACAAATAATAGTGGAACTCCCAGTTAGTGGAACAAATAATAAGTGGAACTTCTAGTTAGTGGAACAAATAATAGAATAGAATATACCTAGTTTCTATTGCCGAAGTTAGACTGAAAAGTCCCTTTACTCCAGCAGTCAAACAGGTCTTATATATTTTAAACATACAAATCCTCTTGACACTACCCTCAGTCCTGATACTCTGATACAAGTACTCTTGACACTACCCTCAGTCCTGATACTCTGATACAAGTACTCTTGACACTAATCTCAGCCCTGATACTCTGATACAAGTACTCTTGACACTACCCTCAGCCCTGATACTCTGATACAAGTACTCTTGACACTACCCTCAGTCCTGATACTCTGATACAAGTACTCTTGACACTACCCAAAGTCCTGATACTCTGATACAAGTCCTCTTGACACTACTCTCAGCCCTGATACTCTGATACAAGTACTCTTGACACTACCCTAAGCCCTGATACTCTGATACAAGTACTCTTGACACTACTCTCAGCCCTGATACTCTGATACAAGTCCTCTTGACACTACCCTCAGCCCTGATACTCTGATACAAGTCCTCTTGACACTACCCTCAGCCCTGATACTCTGATACAAGTCCTCTTGACACTACCTTCAGCCCTGATACTCTGATACAAGTTTAGTACTCTTGACACTACCCTCAGCCCTGATACTCTGATACAAGTCCTCTTGACACTACCCTCAGCCCTGATACTCTGATACAAGTCCTCTTGACACTACCTTCAGCCCTGATACTCTAATACAAGTTTAGTACTCTTGACACTACCCTCAGCCCTGATACTCTGATACAAGTACTCTTGACACTACCCTCAGCCCTGATACTCTGATACAAGTCCTCTTGACACTACCCTCAGTCCTGATACTCTGATACAAGTACTCCTGTCTGATTCTTTTTTCGTGACCAAAAATTTCATATTATTTTTTTGTCTGAAAATATTTAGGACTGTCTTCACATTGTAACTATGATACGTTACATTTCAACGTCCATTTTCCTCCATGCTGCTGTCTTCCTTATGATGTCAGGTATGTTAAAATGCAAACTGTTCTTGTCCTTTTATTGTTATAAGTATATCTTTCAAAACATTAAACTGTAGCTTACAACACTAGTGGAGTCGTGTTGGAAAACACTTAGAAGAGAAATGAATGTTCGAAAACAATATTCCATCCGAGAATTTTCCAATAATAGAAATCGGAAGTATTGTGTTCGTTTTTGTATAAAAAAAATATTTTTTCACTGATTTTAATTTGTTTTATCTTAAGACATTTCAAAAATATTCATCTTCTGCATAACTGGGTACGAATAAATATATTCAATTAATTATTTATTAAACGTACTAGCGCTGTTAATAATTATACACTTTAGTTGAACCTAACCACCAGGCGGGGTTAATGCTCAAACCATTTTCTACCACCCAACCCTCGGAGTCTTATTATTATGTGGTCATAAACTCTAATAAATGAGGAAAAATATATGCATTGAGTGAGAGTCGAACCGAATGATCCCTACGCTACTTGGATTACCAGACTAGCGCATTAACCACTTGACTATCGTGTGTTAATTAATCAAGGAATGGCCAAGTGTATCTGACGCTCGGTGTAGACATTTTTCTAGGCGTAAGTTCCTAGAGACTAACACACCTGCAATTAGCTCCTCAGGGATTATAACATTTATAAGTATAAGTAGTGCTTTATTTAGACTGTCAGCGCAAGACAGGTAGTCCCAATACGCCAACAGTTTAACAAAGCACCTCTTTATTTATTTGAGTATAGATACAACAGATTTATAACAGATTAAATTTAATGGAAACACCTAGACCCCCCAGAAACCACCAGGATCTTAAAAAACTCTTATATTTATATTAGTATTATTTTTTTTCAAGCCGTTAAATCGAGAAAAAAACATGTCACATTGGACATTTCAGACGTCTCCCTAGGAGCTAACTACCCGGCAACATATAAATAAATACATTGGACATTTCAGATGTCTCCCTAGGAGCTAACTACCCGGCAACATATAAATAAATACATTGAACATTTCAGACGTCTCCCTAAGAGCTAACTACCCGGCAACATATAAATAAATACATTGAACATTTCAGACGTCTCCCTAGGAGCTAACTACCCGGCAACATATAAATAAATACATTGAACATTTCAGACGTCTCCCTAGGAGCTAACTACCCGGCAACATATAAATAAATACATTGAACATTTCAGACGTCTCCCTAGGAGCTAACTACCCGGCAACATATAAATAAATACATTGAACATTTCAGACGTCTCCCTAGGAGCTAACTACCCGGCTACATATAAATAAATACATTGAACATTTCAGACGTCTCCCTAGGAGCTAACTACCCGGCAACATATAAATAAATACATTGAACATTTCAGACGTCTCCCTAGGAGCTAACTCCCCGGCAACATATAAATAAATACATTGAACATTTCAGACGTCTCCCTAGGAGCTAACTACCCGGCAACACCGGATGTACCCAAACCCTGCACCCGCCTCAAGAACACCGTCACCTTCCTGGGAGAAATATGCACCTGGAATAGCACCTGCAAGAAGTACACTGAGAAGTCTGAGAGCATGTGTGTGAACACTTTCCCAACGGTGTGCCCCGAGTTTAATGAGGCCAAATGCGAAGAGTAAGCCATATAAGCGATGATCAGTCAGTCAGTGACTTTGACATTTATATATTAAGATTGTAAATTTGTATTTGGAGACTGGCATCTACACTGCTCTAGCCCACCGAGCTGATGGTGTAAAAGCATACTTAAAAGTATGTATTTTTCACTTTTGCACTGGCTTTGCTTGCCACGCACCTTGAGCAAAGTCAGTATAGAAGTGGAAACATGTATAATATACATATACATATTATACGCTGATGATCACAAGATTTTTCATTATTTTATGGGATTGTACATGTTACATGGTAAGTAGAAGTCGAAAGACTTCTTGAGCTATTTAAAAAAATACAAGTTACAAGTTGTGTATATATCCTTTTGGTCTTGACCATTGTAGTGCACTCTCCTAAATTACCTATCGAAAGTAATTATTATAACTTCTCGTGATGCCAGCCTCGGCCCCACTCAGGGTGGGTTAGACTGTTGTCCTTCATAGTTGTTGTCTCTCAAAATCGAGAGTACTTCATGGCCGTATGTTCATTATCTACGAACAAATTGAGCATTCTTGACATTTTTGACTATACATATACATAATTATTATACGCTGATGATCACAAGTGATGAAATTTTTCATTATTTTATGGGATTGTACAAGTTACATCGTAAGAAGAAGTCGAAAGACTTTTTGAGCCATTTAAAAAAAATACAAGTTACAAGTAGTGTATATAATTATATAGTCTTTTGGTCTTGACCATTGTAATGCACTCTCCTGAATTACCTACCAAAAGTGATTATTACAACTATGTTACGTTTTTTCACCTTTTTTTTATCTTCTCGTTCCTCCAGGTACAAGGGGCGGCACTGTTGCAAGATGAGTTTCAGAGCAGAAGGAAAAGACAAGGAGGTCTGGATGGAAGTGTTCTACGCAAATCAGTACGGACACAACGACACCAATGAGTTCGTGGGTGATATCATCGAGATATCGAGATACACAGGAACATCTTGAAACCTCAGTACTTTGGGAACCGCTCCCAGCCTGATTATCCGGACAACGGTGAGTGGCGAACAAACCGAGGCTATACAGTGCCACAAAGGTTTGGTTTAGGAGTGGCGAACAAACCGAGGCTATACAGTCCCACAAAGGTTTGGTTTAGGAGTGGCGAACAAACCGAGGCTATACAGTCCCACAAAGGTTTGGTTTAGGAGTGGCGGTGAAACCGAGGCTACACAGTCCCACAAAGGTTGGTTTAGGAGTGGCGGTGAAACCGAGGCTAAACAATCGCACAACGATATGCTTTAGGAGGAACTATACAACTAATAATAAGAACATTGCTTTTTATATTGTCCAATTAGGACTATTAAGGCCCATTATTGCAGCAGTAAGCCCAAGACGTATTATTGTGTGGTAAAAATCCCAAATGTGAGGATGATTTGTCATGTCCCGGTTGGGTTTTGTATGCGTGACCTCTGGAATCTCTGGATTCACAGAGTGCCGCCTTTACCATTGAGCTACCGGGACAGACTACAGAGCCTAAGAAAGGTTTGGCATTGATAAAGAGGGTAGACACTAGAATAGCTGTCTAAGTTATGAGGCCCTCGTTCCAGAAACCACTCCCACTCTCATAATCCCCAAATCTCCCTTTTAACCTTCACACAACACACTCTGATTGGTTAATTAGTAAAAAAATAACCAATCACAAACCGCTTCAGACATCGAGTGTTCTTCAATATGCAATAGCGCCCAGATTCAAAATTTGAACGATGTGTTTCTCTCCTTCTGGTGCAGGTTAATAAGGCGTATCTCATTCGTTCCTTCACGCGTCTGAAAGAACTTAGAATTTATTGAAACAACAAAGCAAAGGGTATTTTTTTAACAAGTGATACGCAGAATTACAATAGTAGAACTACTCTAAATTCACGAAAGGGAAAAAAATCGAATTTTCGAGAGAAAAATGAATTTATGATTAAATATCTCTCTGGTCTTTCAATATTTTTTTATGCAACCAACCGCATTTGAAGGGAAATATGCATGACTATCGATACATGAAGTCAAAACTTACCTACTGGCTATCATTTCTTTAAAAAGGTGCATCGATTCAAATGACCTCTTGACCTGTGGGAAAAACAGGGATTGGACATAACTCTTTATCGAAGAAAAATGCCCCACTGCAAGTTTCGCTTGAGTCCACGGTGGGCTGAACCTACCCTCAAAATATATGCATCTGTATACGGGACACCCTGTATAAAATTATATATTCATATTGATGTTTGCTTTCAGTTCTGGATCCAAAGGGAGAACGCGGGCTGAAATGGGTGAACGTGGACAATCCGGAACCGATGAAATTTTCGAGCCGGGACATGTGTCCCCCTGCAGGGAGCTCGGGGTTTGGGGAAGCGTTCAAAGAGGTCTGGTGCACTATGTGGTCCGACGAGGAGAGACTCTTCACGGCGCTCTCCTACTTGCAGAACTGCTACGGCAATGGCTTCAATGAAAGCAAGGCACCCCCGATGTCCGCCAAGGAGAAGGGAACCGGTGCCAAGGTGCTGATTTCTTACGAACCCTCTTGTGTCGACATTCTGGTTGATGGTAAAAAGCGACAGGCGTGCCAAGTGCTGTACCGAAGAAGCGCGTATCCGCAGGAGCCAAGCAAGAATTTCAGCCGGGCTGCTGTTGACTTCGTATTTTTGGAGGCGCAATTCTATGAAGTCGACGGCAAGACAAGACTCGACCCCCCGACTAAGAAGTTGCGGTACGCCTACTGGAACCAGGAAGCCGCTGACGTGCGGGAACAAATCTTCACAGATAAGAACATTCCACCGGAGGATTATAAAGACCGAATGGAGGCACGCAAGGCACGACCTGATATAATTCTCCAACTCCATTTTAATGATGAGAATAATTAAACCAGGTTTTATTAGACCAAAAGTTTAAAGATTTCAAAAACTATTTTTTTTTTTCTTTCAATTTTTAATTCTTCAGGAACATCTAGAAGTTCCTAGAGCGCTTAGGAACTTCTAGATGTTCCTGATTTGAATTTTTAATTCTTCACGAATTTCTAGAAGTTCCTAGAGTGCTTAGGAACTTTTAGATGTTCCTGATTTGAATTTTTAATTCTTCAGGAAGTTCTAGAAGTTCCTAGAGTGCTTAGTAACTTCTAGATGTTCCTGATTTGAATTTTTAATTCTTCAGGAATTTCTAGAAGTTCCTAGAGTGCTTAGGAACTTCTAGAAGTTCCTGATATGAATTTTTAATTCTTCAGGATCTTCTAGTTGTTCCTAGGAACTTCTGATTTAAATGGGATGGACGTTCCGTGTGGGAGTCGAAAGTTCCGCCGTAAAATGCTTCTACAGCCATAACGGTAACAGATAGGCAAAATCTGACAGCAAATATACCACCTCATTAGAAGGGCAAACAATTTTTACCACTTCGTCTTGTGGTTCAAGCATTAACCTCGCCTGATGGTTACCTTCCACTAAAGAGTTTTATTATTATTATTACCAGACGAGTTGTACAAGCTGAGTGGTTGACTCAGGTGCTCTGAAACAAAAATTAAGAACAGCTGGATTTCAAATGTAAATCAACACGAAACGCAAAAACTAATAAAATCTGCGCATGAAACATAAGTTAGCTGTTAACCCAAGTGGTTCATGGACTAAATACTAGACAGACCTAACTCAGATTTTCAAATTGAATGAATAAAAAATGTAGGTCATCTCAGCGTCATTGGGTCAACGACCTTTCATTAAAGAACCCCATTTTATCGCCACGATTTTTTTCATCCGCACGCTCAAATCATAAAAAAATCAATTTTTTTTAAATTTCAAGAGTGTTGAATTTTTGGGAAA
The DNA here is from genome assembly GCA_024516035.1 of Bactericera cockerelli. Lineage (NCBI taxonomy): Eukaryota > Metazoa > Arthropoda > Insecta > Hemiptera > Triozidae > Bactericera > Bactericera cockerelli. The sequence continues at coordinate 1,717,567 of CM044956.1, read as the reverse complement.
CTGTCATAAAAATCATTCTAAAACATCACACTTAGTGCATGGCCGCACAACAGAGCCCTGCAGTGCCCTGCACCCTAGACCTTATACCCTAGACTAGACCCCAGACCCGGGTGGGAGTCAAGGGATTGGGTACCGTTGACCTTTTTACTTTCCTTATGCTACAGAAAGGAAAGTAATGGAAAAGCCCAAATTTTCGATAGTCAGTTTTCAGTGTCAAAACACGTTTTGGCAGAGCCTAAATGCAAAGTTGCAGAAAAAGTCATTATGGTAAAAAAAAATGTTCCATTTCAAGGTTGTTCAAATTCAAGGTAATATTAGATCAAGGTCGTTTCATTTCAAAGTCATTATTGGTCAAGGTTGCTCCATTTAAGGTCATTCTAGGTCAGAGTCGTTTTATTTCAAGGTCGCGGTCGTTTAAATTCAAGATCACATTAGTTCAAGTTCGTTCCATTGCAAGGTGATTATTAGATATAAACCATTGCAAGGTCATTATAGATCAAAATCATTCAGAGTCCAGATCGTTTTATTTCCATGTCATTCTAGTTCAAGCTTGTTCCATTTCAAGGTCATTATAGATAAGGGCCGTTCAATTTCAAGGTCATTATAGGTCAAGGCAGTTCCATTTCAAGGTCATTCGAGTTCAAAGTCATTCTAAGTCAAGGCCGTTCCATTTCAAGCTCATTCGAGTTCAAGGTTGTTCTATTTCAATGTTATTATAGGCCAAGGTCGTTCTAGTTCAAGGTCATATTAGTTCAAAGTCGTTCCACTTTAAGGTCATATTCGTTCAAGGTCCTTCCATCTCAAGGTCATTCGGGTTGAAAGTCGTTCAATTTTAAGGGCACTCTAGTGCAAAGTCATTCAATTTGAAGGTCATTAAAGTCAAAGTTTTTCCATTTCAAGCTCATTCGAGTGCAAGGTCAGACCTTTCCAAAATTGTATCGCAAGGTGGGGTTTCGTATTAAAAAAAATGATGTTGACCTCCCTGGCCCCGACATGGGGACCAGTAAAAAAAAATCGATCCAATTCTAATATAAGGTCTAATTACCAAGGATTACCGTACACAATTTTAAATTTACTGAGAAAGTCCTTTCGAAAGATATTCAGGGGTTTCCAGGCTTTACTGCATACACAAAGTTGGACGCCATTTGCAAACAGTTAATATTAAAAAAATAAAATTTGCACCAATGTATTTCTTATTTGAAGACCTTTCCAAAAATGTATCGTAAGGTGGGGGTTCGTATTTAAAAAAATGAAGTTGGCCCCCCTGGCCCCGACATGGGGGCCGGTAACAAAAATCGACCCGACTCTAAAAGAAGGTCTTATTAGCCCGGTTTACCTTACAAAATTTTAATTTTACCGAAGAAGCCATTCGAAAGTTATTCAGGGGTTTCCAGACTTTTGCCCCACCCTGTCTATCAGGGCCGTTCAATTTCAAGGTCATAACAGTTTCAAGATCGTTCAAAATTCGTTTCATATCAAGGTCGTTCCAATTCAAGGTCATTATATATCAGGGCCGTTCAATTTCAAGGTCATTTGAGTTCAAGGTCATTATAGGTCAAGGCCGTCCCATTTCAAGCTCATTCGAGTTCAAGGTCGTTCCATTTCAAGGTCATATTTGTGCAAGGTTCCATCTCAAGGCGAGTTCAAAGTCGTTTCAAGGTCATTCTAGGTCAAGGTCGTTCCATTTCAAGGTCATTCCACCTCAAGGTCGCGGGAATTTTCTTAGATCCTTCCATCTCAAGGTCATTCGAGTTTAAAGTCGTTCAAATTTAAAGGAATTCTAGTGCAAGGTTATTCATTCAAGGTTGTTCCACTTAAATGTCATTCGAGTTCAAGGTCATTATATGTAAAGGTTGTTCCATTTCAAGCTCATTCGATTTCAAGGTCGTTCCATATCAAGGTCATCATAGGTCAAGGTCATTCCATTTCAAGGTTATATTATTACAAGGTCATTCCACTTCAAGATCATATTCGTTCAAGGTTGTTCCACCTCAAGGTCATTCTAGTTCAAGGTCGTTCAATTTTAAGGACATTTTAGTGCAAGGTTATTCAATTTCAAGGTTATTACAGGTCAGGGGTCGTTCCAATTGAAGGTCGTAAAAGTTCAATGTCATTCCAGGTCAAGGTCGTTCCATTTCAAGGTAATTCAAAGACAAGGTCGATCTATTTCGAGGTTATCCTAGTACAAGGTCATTGTACTAGAATAACCTTGGTCAAGGTTGTTCCATTTCAAGGTAGTGTATGGTTTTTTTAAGGGGGTCAACTCGCATACATTTTTTAATATCTTCAACGGCTTATTAACACCCCTTATAATCGGCCAAATGTGTGGATTTTGGATATTTTTCGTGTTTTCGGGGATTTTGACTAAACTGTTGAGGATATAATTTCTTTAATGCGAATTGACCCGCCTAAACCAATCATGAAACCCCCAAATCTAAGAGATTATTGTCAAAAAAGTAATATGTGGAGTCGCCAGTGGCGGAATACCGTTTGGCGGCGGGCGTACTTTAGCGCTGACTTGGATACACCGAAAAAAATATGAGATTTCACCCCACTAATGTATTGGTTAAAACCATTTTGGTCCCAGGACACAAACAACAAAATTTGGAACGGTCCTCTATATTTTAAATAAATTTCTTCGCGGTCAACTGACCAGACATTTTAAAGACGGACTAAATACTTTCAACAACCCAGTTTTTTTTCTCTATTTTCCATAATTTTACGTCTAAAATATTCTCAACAAAACAGTGATTCCATTTCGCGTCTCCGAAATGAGTGACCGGGAGTTTAGAACTGAACTGAAGAAAGCTTTCGATCTGTTGGACAAGGACGAAGACGGCATTTTGGATATGGAAGAGCTGTCGAGACTTCTCTCTTTGTTAGGTAATGACCAATTCACACCTTTCTTTAACACGTTGAGCGCCGCATGATTTTGAGGTAAACTTTTGTCTGTTCCAAGCAAAAATTGGTCAATTTTCAAAATCACCTATCTCAGCTAATAAGATTGCTCAGAACCAAGACCATCACGTTATAGCTCTGTTCCACGGCAATAATTCTTTCATAAGAAATACATTGATACAACACCCCCATAGGGGCTTAGTGTACATAAACTGAAGTCATATTTTAAAGCCCCCATGTGGGTTTAGGTACCAGTTGATAGTATAGAAAAAGCCCCCATGGGGTCCTGCGGCGCTCAACGTGTTAAGATTTAACTATCTAAGAATCCCACCATATCTCTGCATTATTTCAGTTTTCAAATAATACAATATTGTTGTTGTTGTAACCAGCCTGGCTACAGCTGGGGGCTGGGAGTGATGATCTCCAGCACTGGTGAGATCATCACTCCCAGCAGGTTATAGGTTCGAACGGGATTCGAACCTATAACCTGCAGATCAAGAGGCGTCCTCACCAGGACTCTGCTGGAAACTCATACACTGAAGTTATCATATATTTTTCTTAATCACATTTCTGATGTCACAATTGCCTGGGTAAATATTTGGCTTTCTTGGGACTCGAACCAGCAGCCTCCAGGATGCAAGTCCGGCACCTTATCGATTGAGCTACTTGACGAGTAGGTTTTCTTTTATGGAATGGGCGGAAAAACCGACGTTAAAAGCAAACAGTAGCTCTTGTTTCATGGCAACGAAATAAAAAAGGCTGTAAAACACTCACCTTTAAAAAAAAAAATTAAAGAAAAGGTATCTATGCCAATCCCACGGACACGGAATTATATCCTAATTGCGCGAACACAACCACTCGTGCACTGGTAGTCAAGTGGTTAACGCGCTAGTCTGGTAATCCAGGTAGCGTAGGGATCCGTTTGTTCTAATCCCACCCAGTGCATGAATTTTTTCTTATTAATTTGAGTTCGTGACCACATAATAATACGACTCTGAGGGTTAGGTGGTAGAGAATGCTTTGAGCATTAACCTCGCCTGGTGTTTACCTTCCACTAATGAGTGTTATTATTATTACAACCGTGTCCCATACCCTGGGGTAGAGCTAGTACCACGTCACATACACAAGAGTCCCATACCCAGGAGTAGAGCTAGTACCACGTCACATACACAAGAGTCCCATACCCAGGAGTAGAGCTAGTACCACGTCACATACACAAGAGTCCCATACCCTGGAGTAGAGCTAGTACCACGTCACATACACAAGAGTCCCATACCCTGGGGTAGAGCTAGTACCACGTCACATACACAAGAGTCCCATACCCTGGAGTAGAGCTAGTACCACGTCACATACACAAGAGTCCCATACCCTGGGGTAGAGCTAGTACCACACGTCACATACACAAGAGTCCCATACCCTGGGGTAGAGCTAGTACCACGTCACATACACAAGAGTCCCATACCCTGGGGTAGAGCTAGTACCACGTCACATACACAAGAGTCCCATACCCAGGAGTAGAGCTAGTACCACGTCACATACACAAGAGTCCCATACCCTGGAGTAGAGCTAGTACCACGTCACATACACAAGAGTCCCATACCCTGGGGTAGAACTAGTACCACACGTCACATACACAAGAGTCCCATACCCTGGAGTAGAGCTAGTACCACGTCACATACACAAGAGTCCCATACCCTGGGGTAGAACTAGTACCACACGTCACATACACAAGAGTCCCATACCCTGGAGTAGAGCTAGTACCACGTCACATACACAAGAGTCCCATACCCTGGGGTAGAGCTAGTACCACGTCACATACACAAGAGTCCCATACCCTGGGGTAGAACTAGTACCACACGTCACATACACAAGAGTCCCATACCCTGGGGTAGAGCTAGTACCACGTCACATACACAAGAGTCCCATACCCAGGAGTAGAGCTAGTACCACGTCACATACACAAGAGTCCCATACCCTGGGGTAGAGCTAGTACCACGTCACATACACAACGGAGTCTATAGTGTCACGTCAAATGCACAAGGTACTAGGGTCTGGGGTTGATTATCTAGGGTGAAAGGTATAGGGCCTATACTATAGGCTATAGGCCCAGGGTCCTCGTTGTGGCCGCCTTCTAAGGCACCCAACCATATCTCTGTCCCGGTAGCTCAGTCGTCAAGGCGTCTCTCTGGTAATCCAGAGATTGCGGGTTCGAAACCCAGCCAGGACATGACAAGTTGTCCTCCCATTTGGGATCACGACCACATAATAATACGTCTTGGGTTTACTGCTGGAATGATGGGACTTATGAGTCTGTATAAATAAGGAAATAAGGCGATATTATTACTATTATTATTATCTCCTCTTTAGATGTAGACATCAAGAACGTGAAGATCTCCGAATATCTCGAGAACGGACTGGAGATATCTCGGGAACAGTTTATTCAGATGATGATGGACAAGCTAACGGCCGCTGAATCCAGTTTTTCCTACCGGGAGATCGTCAACGCTTTCAAGCTGCTGGATGTGGACCAGACGGGCACCATCACCAACAGGAACTTTGGTACAGCTTGCGTACTTTATTTATTGGGTGGAAGAAATTGCCAAAGGCAATAACCCAGCCCTTTAGTTAGGACTATGTATATATTATATATATATATTTTTTCTCTCTTTTTACTTTAATTAATACAAAGATTTTTTTATTATATGCGAGTCCATTATATTCAGGTTTTACTGTATTATTATTACTATTTTCTTTCCAAACAGCAAAACTGCTCCGAAAGTTAGACGAAGACAGTGAGCCTCTGACGGAAGAAGAGATCAGCGCGCTGATCAAACAGTTCGACATTCACGGGAAGGGAGAGTTGAACTACGAAGATCTGACCATCACCATGAAGTTTCATATAGAGAAGAACAGTGACAAGGTTGTGACGAAAGACGAAGAGAAGAAGGACGAGACGAATAATGAAAAATTACAGGATGAGACGAATAATGAAAAAATGGAAGGATGAGACGAATAATGAAAAAATGGAAGGATGAGACGAATAATGAAAAAATTTAAGGATGAGACGAATAATGAAAAAATGGAAGGATGAGACGAATAATGAAAAAATGGAAGGATGAGACGAATAATGAAAAAATGGAAGGATGAGACGAATAATGAAAAAATGGAAGGATGAGACGAATAATGAAAAAATTGAAGGATGAGACGAATAATGAAAAAATTGAAGGATGAGACGAATAATGAAAAAATGGAAGGATGAGACGAATAATGAAAAATGGAGGTTGAGACGAATAATGAAAAAATAGAAGGGTGGGACGAATAATGAAAAATTACAGGATGAGACGAATAATGAAAAAATGGAAGGATGAGACGAATAATGAAAAATAGAAGGATGAGACAGATAATGAGAACGATGTGAACAGTGTCGACTAATGAAGAAAATAAGAAGAAAAATGAGACGAATAATGAGAATGATGTGATGTTACAAAAAGAATTAGTAGAAAAAATATAAAATGACTTTGATTGTAAAAATATTATACTTTAATGTCGAAAGATATTTAAAAAAATACAAACAGTGACATTGAGATTTCCGTACAATGTGGCAAAATTTTCCAGAGTTTAAAATGAACCTCTCTTTCCACTCCCTAATTGGACCCCTTATTTAGCTTAGTATAAAATTATCTCAACTGCAAAAGACTTCTTATTCGTATTATTTTTCAATTTTGGCCCCATTGATGAATGTCTTTTTCTGTTCCAGGGGTCTAACTTAGGTTTACAGGGGTCCACTTTTGGAACACACAGGGAGGCCACTTTGGGATGTTCTTGGGAAGAACAATTTTATTAATAAACACTTTAAATTAAAATAGCTGAGAGAAAATGAAATGAAATGCACCATTATGACTAACTAAACGAAACTAATAAAGAAAACTTAGAGTAGGTAAGTCTTAAGAAAACTGAAGATAGGGTTGGGTGGAAGAGATTGCCATAGGTAATAACCCCGCCCTTTATTTAGGACATATGTTTATATAATTATATTTTTCTTTACTTTTTCCTTTTTATTGTATTGTATATCTTTGCCAAAAATAACCTAACCTGACCCCCCCCCCCCCCCCCCCCCCCAGCTGTAGCCAGTCTGGTTACAACAACAACAATATTGTATTATTTGAAACCTGAAATAATGCAGATCTATATCTATAAAAGAAAGCTGTCTGTATGTATGTATGTATGTATGTATGTGTGTGTGTATGTGTGTATGTATGTTCTTTATACAAATCCACACCATTTGACCGAGAAACCTGAAATTTTGAACATAGGTCCGGTTGGATCAGGGAATTCTTCTAGGCTAGGTTATATCTCCCTGAGGTTAAGTTACAATGAGTAAGGATAAAAATGGATGGGTGACGCAAAAAAAATTCACGTTTTTTGACATAAATCACATTTTTTCTCGAAATTTGTCGCGACGATCTATCAACTCAAAGCGAGAAAGTTTTAGGCAAGGGTTTGAGCTTTCAATTGACATATCGATCGCGAATTTCTGATGAGCCGTTCTTGAGCTACGCCGGGTAAGGTAAAAAAAATGGATGGGTAACATTTAAAACATTCACGTTTTTTGACCTAAATGACATTTTTTTCTCGAAATTTAAAGTGACGACTGTTGATTTATTTTAATAATAACAGAATTTTAATACAATACCAAATGAACATTTTATTCGTGAATTAATAACATTTTAAAAGCAGAGCCAAAAGAGAATAACTGAACTCCCTTTCATCAGGAAAGTTGAAACTTTGAAAAATAGAATAATTTAGCATTGGCCAAAACCAAACCACTCCTCAACATTCCCCTTCTTTCAATAAGATCTAGAACTCCTCAATAAGTCTTCTAGGACGTTGGACAACTCTCGTAGAGCGTCGGTAACCATATGGAGACTGTATATTAGTAGGAGAGTTCTCTGCAGAGTTAGAAGAAGAAGAAGTACCATAAGGAGAATGATAAGGTGTTTCATCTTGAGCAGGGGTAGCAACATTATCCGGTGTTGTATCTGGTTCCCGAGAACTTTGAGGCTGCGGTGAGAAACGCACTGTGGAACTTTGAGGCTGTGGTGATAAATGCACTCTATTTCTCCTGTACTTATTCCCCTCTTCATCAACCACATTGTATGATCTGGGCTGATCATCTACTTTTGATGATATAACACCAGGAGTCCATAAGGCATCTTCTTTCTTCTTGAAAAACACTTGTTGGTTCACTCTTAAGGGTTCTAAATTGTTAGCTTTCTTGTTGTAGTATTTCTCTTGCGCCATTTTGTATTGATCATACCTCTCATCATATTTGTACATTTTTGGTTTCAACAGCTTATTGTTTGTGGGTATCTTGCTATTCAATACTCTGCTAAACAGTAACTGAGCTGGTGAAGGACCAAAACTTTTGGGTGTATTGCGTAAATTTAACATCCCAATGTATGGATCCGTCTTGTCATGCAAACATTTGGTCAACATTCTTTTTACAATTTTCACCGCCGACTCCGCTTCTCCATTTGATCTAGGATATCTAGGACTGGACGTAATGTGTTGAAACTCATAAGATCTGGAAAATTGTTTAAATTCACAGGATGAAAACTGTGGACCATTGTCTGAAACAACTATTTGTGGTATACCATGTCTGGAAAAAATACTTTTGATATGATTAATGACCATAGCAGCTGAAGTAGTAGAACACAAACTGTCTACTACTAAAAAAAGAAGATGCCTTATGGACTCCTGGTGTTATATCATCAAAAGTAGATGATCAGCCCAGATCATACAATGTGGTTGATGAAGAGGGGAATAAGTACAGGAGAAATAGAGTGCATTTATCACCACAGCCTCAAAGTTCCACAGTGCGTTTCTCACCGCAGCCTCAAAGTTCTTAAACTGATATTAGAATTTCTCTTGATTATATCATTAGACAGTCCGAGCTTGAGAAAAAGTTGTAAGGGTAAAATATTTACCTGGGCACCAGTATCAATTTTACTTTTGAACTGTAAGTTATTGACACTCAAAGTTTCAAACCAATCACGTTTGTTTAAACTAGTCTTGTTCACAACTCCAATAAAATAATCTTTAATTTCATGATTCTCTGCTTCATCATGTTCTGCAGCTTCTGCCTCTCTTGTGCAGTAGTTTATATTTCTCCGTACATATCGGCCACGTCTACATCTGTTAGCATAATGTCCTGGCTCTCCGCACCTAAAACAGGAAAAAACTTTTCTTCTTTCCGGAGATAATTTTCTTGAGTGTATGGGAGCATTTGACTTTTGAACATGAAACACTGGCTCTTCTTTCACGTAACTCGTGCTTGCCGCATCATACAAAGTCTTCATCCTCTCTGTAGTAATTTCTGCAGTTTTACACATTTTCACAGCTTTGTCCAGATCCAATTTGTCTTCTCTCAATAACCTCTCCTTCATATGAACATTCTTCAATCCAACAATCATTATATCTTTTACTAAATCTGTTCTCATTTTCTCAAATTCACACTCGTATGACATTTTATTTAACACAGCCACATAGCCCTCCACAGACTCATCTACTGCTTGTGTCCTTGTAAAGAATTTATGTCGAACATAGGTTAAATTTTTTCTAGGAACAAAGTGGTCATCAAATTGTTTTATAACATCTTTAAGCTTCAATGACTTATCATCCAGTTTCTCATTCATACCAAATGAGTTGAAAATTTGTAGACATTCTTCTCCAATTAAGTGCAGAAATATAGCCACTTGTTTTTCTGATGCTGCAACATCATGACCATTTGCTCGTGAGAAAATCTTAAATCTTTGTAGCCATAACTTCCATGCATCTGCAACATCACTTTCACCACTAACAACAAGAGGAGGTAAAGCCCTCACTTCTGACACCATGTTGATTTATTTTAATAATAACAGAATTTTAATACAATACCAAATGAACATTTTATTCGTGAATTAATAACATTTTAAAAGCAGAGCCAAAAGAGAATAACTGAACTCCCTTTCATCAGGAAAGTTGAAACTTTGAAAAATAGAATAATTTAGCATTGGCCAAAACCAAACCAATCCTCAACAACGACCTATCAACTCAGAGCGATAAAGTTTTAGGCGAGAGTTTAGGCTTTCATTTGACATATTGATCGCGAAATTCTGATGAGCCATTCTTGAGCTACGCCGGGGAAGACCAGAAAATAGATGGGCGACAAAAAATATTCAGGTTTTTTTTCAAACCTAAATGACACTTTGTGTGTGTGTGTGTGTGTGTGTGTGTGTGTGTGTGGTGTGTGTGTGGTGTGTGTGTGTGGGTGTGTGTGGTGTGTGGGTGTGTGTGGTGTGTGTGGTGTGGGTGTGTGTGGTGTGTGCGTGTGTGGGTGTGTGCGTGTGTGGGTGTGTGTGGATGTGTGTGTGTGTGTGTGTGTGTGTGTGTGTCTGTGTGTGTGTGTGTGTGTGTGTGTGTGTGTGTGTGGGTGGGTGGGTGGGTGGGTGTTTGTGTGGGTGGGTGTTTGTGTGGGTGGGTGGGTGGGTGTGTGTGTGTGTGTGTGTGTGCGTTGTGTGTGTTTGATGGGCTGGCGAAGCGGCGGGTGTAACCCGCTAGTCTAATAATATATGTTGGGATTCTTAGATAGGCGACTTCAACTTTTCTAATTTAAACTGGCTCATAGTAACAAAATTTTACAACCGCACGGTCACACTGCAAACTCCGCCAACCTAGTATCAGTATTATGTGACTACCACAATTTATTCTAATATAATGAAGTAAACTACTATGACGGAAGTATTCTAGACCTAGTCTTTAGCAACTATGATAAAGCGAAACTGTCTCTTACTGAATGTTCTGATCCTTTACCCCTAAAGATCGACTCTTTCCATCGTCCACTTGATATAACCATTCATATAGACATCCCAGACAGCACGGAAGGTGACTTCCAGTCTGGATTTAAGGTGGAAATATCCAGGTGTATAAAGTCAACTGGACCTCCAACTGTCCCGACAGCTGGATTTTTCCATCATGGATTAAATCAGTTGACCAGCCACCTGGATATTTCCAACAAAAATCCATCTAGACTCAGTCACCTGGGCAGTCAGCTGGAAATATAACGACTCTCTCCAGCTAGGACATGAGTAGAATTTAGTCAGTTGACCAGTCAGCTGGAAATGTTCCATATTTTTCCAGTTTACATAAAACGCGTCCTTTGTTGAAGACGCCATCTTTGATCTTTCGTAATTTCAGAATCATTGTGATATTGGTGATATGGTGATTGTAAATTGTTTTAAATAATTAATAATTCTTTTAAATATGTATTTCATTTAGTTTTGAACATTTTTAAATACAAATATCATTTTAATTAGTTTTGAACATCTTTTTTATAGATAAAACTCGTCCTTTGTTTAGATAAAACTCGTCCTTTGTTGAAGGAAATTCAGAAATTGTGATATTTTTGTGACAAATTGTGAATTGTTTTAACTAATTAATAATTCTCTTAAATAATAGGTATTTCATTTATTTGAACATATTTTAAATACAAATAATATTTTAATTAGTTTTGAACATCTTTTTTATAACTATGAAAGTGTTTACTTTGTCATTTCTGAACTCCAAATTTGCTTTCGAGATGTTTCAAAAAATAGTTCTTAAGTTTGTCTAAATCGTGACAGAAGGAAAGGAGAGGACAAGAAGCAGTTAATACTGGATCACCTTTTTCATCTGACAATAACCATCCATTTCTAGAGACATCCACTTGGACCCTAATGAACTTTCTGCACTCTGCTGTTCCTGGACCTTCAGTGGGATTAACACCTTCAGTTCACTTGGAATCATACCAGCTACCCATATTAATCTCACCTAGCCTAGCCAAGCCAAAGCAGGACCATGAATGCTAGTCTCATGTGTTAAGGGAAACAGAATTTTTTATGCTCAAGATCTCTTGACCATAGGTTGGCTAAAAAAAGGTTCTGGTTCAAGCAAAGAAACAGCTGAATGCATAGTGCTAGATAGTGAAATTTTTCACTCTGTGGATTTTATTTAGATGTACAATACTTTATAAAATATAAATATTCATTATAAAATGAATATTTCACTGATAGGTGGTTCTGCCACACTAAAAAATGATGTTTACTTTGTGACATGCTTCCTGATTACTTGATTTAAAATTAATTGGCCAATTTACTGTGCACTGTTCATAATAACAATAATAACTATTGTGCTCTCTCTACCACCTTATTACTATGAAGGCCCTTAAATTTTGAGTTAATTTTATATCTATTTAAAAAAAGTGTTCCACACTATTGTGTTTTATAATTTCACTAGTCTTAACAAGTCAATTTTGTTTTAATTTAAGTATAACAATGTTTTTTGGTAATAATTCTCAAAGCAAACAACCCAGCAATTCTAATTAGCCACAGCAGTATATAAATTGTCATGAAGGATTACAAATACATAATAACATTCACTAATCCATGTTCAACCCCGTTAGACATTGCTTAACTTTTGCAATTTCATGAAAACTGGTGTATTCCATGCCCCATCTTCATTTTCTGCTGGCTATTAGTTTATTTCTTTGTTATTTTTGGTTTCTCAAAAGAAATATATTTTAATTTACATAGTATTATTATTTTATTGTGATTATGTACATGTTATGAGCATATTTTATAATTGGATATCATTATTTTATTTCTATACTAGCTAAAAAACCTGGCATTTTGTCACCATTAAGGTTTTTTCTCATGGCCGGTGTCCCAATAAAAATAATAATAACACTTTGAACTGGAAGGTAACCACCAGGTAAGGTTAAAGGTTATGCTCAAAGCATTTTCTACCACCTAACCCTCAGAGTCTTATTATTATGTGGTCACAACCATAATGAGGAAAAAATTGAAACAACGGAACCCTACGCTAGGTTGATTATCTGACTAGCGCATTAACCACTTGATTACCAGTGCACTTGAAAATTGTATTAGATATTTTAATTTTGATAATTTTCTAGTATGTTGAAGGTGGCTTAGGGGGGGTGAACTCTCAGTGAGAGTACCGTTTGGTATTGTAACCCCAAGAGGACATAGTCAGCCAGACATGCATAACTTTGAGTTTTATATATAGAGATTATACCTACTTAGGAAATATTTGTGATACATTGGTACAAGGTCTTGTGACATGATGGAAATTTGATAGTGCATTTTACACTTTTGGGACAATTTTTTTAATAATAAACACTCTTATTGTAAAAATATAATAATGTTAAAGAGTCTTATTTGAATTGTGTTGTTTAAAACAGATTAGTTATTTTCTTTTTCTTTCCAAATTTCTATATAAAAAAAATTATACTCAAAATTGTGTGTGTGTACGTGTTAAAAAAACCTATTTAAAATTTATTACTTTATTTTTATACAAAAAAAATATTCTTCATGAGATTTGAATGCATGGCCTCTAAATTAAATAACTGAAATTGAATGTATGCCTAATATACATTTGTTTCTAGTATTTTTATTACTATTATTATTTGAAGAAAAAAAAAAAATGCATATAATGGGATTCGAACCCACGACCTCAAAACCAAGAGCGTAGCATTTGATTATTATGTAGTATAATGTACAGTATAGGTAAATAGGTATGTCAACATTGTGGTAGTGAGTTACTACCCATCCACTAGAGAGCGCTACAAGTAGCTGGAAATAAGTGGAACAAATCCAGTTGACTTTGGGCAACTGACTTCCAGTTAAAAGTTGGGTTACTTTCCAGTTCATTTCCAGTTGATTTCCAGGTGGAGGTCAGGTGGAAGGTGGAAATCTCCAGCTGATTTCCAGGTGGGCAAGTAGACTTTTTCCACCTAACAGTATGGTATACATCCAGTTGACTGTGCTGTCTGGGATTAGTTAACCCTGTAAATATAAATGTAGCCATAAATCAGATGAAAATATTTTTTTATGTTATAAGAATGGAAATTATAGTGATATGAAGGGCGAACTGTTCAGTGTGGACTGGAATCATGAGCTGGAAAATTCCCCTGACATCCATTCAGCTACCGCTAAATTCTATAATATTTTAAATCTGAATAGCTAGAAATTTATTCCCAAGAAGAAAATAAGAGACTTAAAATTTCCTGTATGGATCTCTCCCGAATTAAACAAATTAATTTTTGAAAAAAAGATAGTCCATAAATCTTTCAAACAAACAGGTGACCTGAAAGTTAAAAAAAAAAAATCAAAACTCTAAGACCTCAATGTAAATCAATCAGAAACAGATTACTCGAACTGTGCCCAAGAAAAGAAACGTGAGCTCAGATCCAACCCATCCAGATTTTGCTCTTACGTTAAAAACAAGGACCAAATGTCGGGACTACCTTTTGTAATGTGATATGAAGGTGAAACAGCCAGCGATGGTCAACACATAGCTAATTTTTTTTGGAAAACATATTTCTTCAGTATACTCTAAAGAAAATATAGTACCGCCTGAATTTACCTTTCCAAAACAATAGCCACGCCCCTTTCAAAATCTGAAATCTTAGGAGTTTTAAAAAAATTGAAAAATGATTCATCCAGCGGTCCCACTGTTATTATAGGCCAAGGTCGTTCTAGTTCAAGGTCATATTACCTTGTCGTAAACTCGCACTAGAATCCCCTAAATTTGAACGATTATAAACTCGAATGACCTTGAGATGGAAGGATCTAAGAAAATTCCCACGACCTTGAAGTGGAATGACCTTAAAAGGAACGACCTTTAAATAGAACGACCTTGTCTTTGAATTACCTTGAAATCAAAACCCAATGCCCTAGAATGACCTTGAAAATTTACGACCTTTAATTGGAACGATTCTTGACCTGTAATGATCTTGAAATTGAATGCCCATAAATTTGAACGAGCTTAAACTCGCATTGAGATGGAACGACCTTGAACAAATATGACCTTGAAATGGAATGACCTTGAACTCGAATGAGCTTGGAATGGAAAAACTTTAACTTTAATGACCTTGGAATTGAATGACTTTGCACTAGAGTGCCCTCACAATTGAACGACTTTCAACCCGAATGACCTTGAGATGGAAGGACCTTGAACGAATATGACCTTAAAGTGGAACGACCTTGAACTAATATGACCTTGAACTAGAACGACCTTGGCCTATAATAACATTGAAATAGAACAACCTTGAACTCGAATGAGCTTGAAATGGAACGGCCTTGACTTAGAACGACTTTGAACTCGAATGACCTTGAAATGGAACGAGCTTGAACTAGAATGACATGGAAATAAAATGATCTGGACTCTGAATGATTTTGATCTATAATGACCTTGCAATGCTCTATATCTAATAATCACCTTGCAATGGAACGAACTTGAACTAATGTGACCTTGAATTTAAACGACCGCGACCTTGAAATAAAACGACTCTGACCTATAATGACCTTAAATGGAGCAACCTTGACCAATAATGACTTTGAAATGAAACGACCTTGATCTAATATTACCTTGAATTTGAACAACCTTGAAATGGAACATTTTTTTTTTTACCATAATGACTTTTTCTGCAACTTTGCATTTAGGCTCTGGGGACCCTAAAACGTATTTTGACACTGAAAACTGACTATCCAAAATTTGGGCTTTTCCATTACTTTCCTTTCTGTAGCATAAGGAAAGTAAAAAGGTCAACGGTACACAATCCCCCCTTAAACAAAAAGGTGTCTCTGATCTACTAACTCCGATATAGTAGTCTCGGAGATTGATACGAGAGAGTAAAAACAGCGTGCTCGGAAACATCTTTCTCTGGGAGTGCTGCGGGAATGGATTGAAACTCTCCCGGAGAATGTTTAACCAACTTACTCGGAACCTATCCCGGATCTATTCCCGAGCTAGTTCGGGACAAGATCCAAACTCGTCCCGAGTACATGTTCTCGGAACCGTCTCGGAACGAGATCCAGTACCCTGTGGCAACACCGGAAATTGAAAGTAAAATTTGCAAAACATTTTCTAAATCGAGTGAATTCTGCAATTTGAATAAATTAATTAGTTTTCCTGAGATAATTAGTAAAACTCAAATACATAAGAGGTAAAGATATTTTATACAGTATTTTGAGAAACTACCGTCAATGTTATGTGTAATCTCATTCCTAAGATAACTTCATAAGTAATTTCACATCAGTGACTTCTGCTCATCCAAATAAGTGATTTAATAAAACGTGTTTTAAGTAATTTAAGTAATGGTCAATATGTCTGCAAACATAATATCTTTTTAAACATCTAGCATTTAAAATAATTATCACCAACATAAAGGCTAGAATAGCCGTCTTCAGTTAAAGAACGTGAAGAACTTGGTGCTCAATCAATAGATACTACTACTAAAATAATTATGATCTATGGAGGAAATCCACATGATATTTTCCACCTGTTTACATGTATTGTGCATCCAATCCAACATAGCTTCAACCTGAAGATACCTATTCAAGCTGCCTCCCTCCTCAAACATATTGAACCTGACATGGGATAAGTGAAAGTGACTACAAATTGATGATTTACACAAAATAATTATATCTAACAATTTCAGATAAAAGTCCAACAAGTTGACTCTTCTAAAGTTCCTACATCATAGTTTTAGGGTGTAACTAAAAAGAAATTTTTCTCTACTTTAAAAAATTTACTGTTCTAAAGTGTACCAATTTCCATGCATTAATCATAAGTGAGTTTTACACTCCAATTAGTGGGGTAAGCAATATCTAAACAATATCTTACATTTTACATTGTTTTATAGTCAAACCAGGATATGTATGTGGAAATGCTGGAGATTAACCTGTTCCAGATATTCCACTTAATCAGAATCACACTCTTAACAGGTGTCTGACTGGGGTATTTTAAACAGGGAAAAGACCAGTGTTTTGCTAGACAACTATGAACAGAGAACTGACTAGCTAAAGGCTTTTTAATAGGTTCACATTATTGAAGATTTGACTATACTGTTCCATAATCAATAGATCCTGTGTTCAATTTACAGTTTTTTTTTTCTTTCAAACAGCAATTCTGTTCCCTTTAAAAATGAGGCATTCCTAGCCCTTATCAGGCTAAGTGAGGTTAATGTGGGTAGCTGGGACTATTCCCAGTAAATTCAGTATACAACCCCCATTTTTATTTTAAATAAATAAATCTGTTCTCCGAAAATGTGAGGCTGGTATATCTAGCCCTACTCAGGCTGAGTGAGGTGAATGTGGGTATCTGGTACTGTTCCCATTAAATTCAGAATGAAATTCCCATCCTCACTATCTCAAATCAGGACAGGGGTTTTTCATGAACCAGCTATAACATAAAAAAAAATATTGTAAGTTTAGAAGAAGTATTAAGTGTTGCAAATTTAGACAGTTTTTTTACTTGTAATAAGTACATTTTTTACTATAATGTGTTCATTAATTTTAATTTTTAAAACAGTAGCTTGTATTATTCAAGATTTGACTACTCCCCGTAATCTAAAGATTTTGGTTCATTTTTGTTGTTGTGAAACAGATAATTCTCCTTCTTTAGAAAATATGAGGCTGACATGTGTATACACAGCCTTTATCAGGCTGGGTGAGGTTAATGTGGCTACCTGGTACTATTCCCAGTAAATTCAGAATAAAATGGCCCAACCCAGGCTCGGTGAGCTTAATGTGGGTAAAACCTCGGTCATGATATGACTATGCAATTGAGGTTAAACCCACTTTAATCAAACAAAAAAAAATCTGGAAGACTGTTCTTTTTTTTATGAATGCCATATTATAGTCAAAATTCTCTCTGGGTTCTATTTCCTAATTTCATCTTTAATAATCTCAACTTCTGTTCTGGTAGTCTTTGTCTTCGGGCAGCCTGCTGCTGGGCAGGAAGATGGCATTTCAGCACATCTCTCTCTTAATTACCTATATGTATAATAGATTTAGATTAATTAAGTCCACTTGGCTTAATTTATCTGCTGATTCTATGTATTATATTCTGTTTGTTTCATGTTTTTGTTTGTTACATATTTTTGCTTTTAATTCTTTTACCATGAAAATGGAAAAATATAAAACTGAAAAACACAAATTGTCTTCTTATTTATTAATGTTAGCATTTCATCAACAGCTTTTCATCATTGTAGAACCAAATTGCCTTGAAATAGTATATTTTTCATCAAATCCAAATTAATTTTAAAAATTTCCTGTGAAATCACAATTTTCAAATTTTTCCGGGCAATGGCGGTGGTATGAAATTCAATATGGAGCCCCTTAATTATTAATTAGGTATTCAATTTCCAAAACCTTGTAAAAATAAGCTTAATAAAATGCTCAGGGGGAGGAAATAGTAAGCTTATAAAAGTGTTTCTAAAATGTTAAGCCTTGTCAAAATAAGCTTTATAAAATGTTTGAATCTTGTCAAAATAAGTGTTTTTAAAATCTTTTTAAACACTTTCTGTGGCCGTCTGGGTAGTCTGCTGTGACTAAAGATAGAGATACTTTTAAGATGTGAACTTATGTGATACTTTTATTTTCATGTCAATTTTTTTTTCTAATGTTTCTAAATTGATTGCATAAATATATTGATACCTTAGATTCCTTGGGTCAAATAAGCATGGATTATCTCTATCAACTAGGGGTCAGAAATGGACCCTAACTGAGTTAGAACTGACTTAAACTCGAAAAATTAATATTAAAAATTGAATTCGTATCCAATGTCCTATACATATGTCCTAACTAAAGGGCGGGGTTATTTTGGTTATTGCCTATGGTAATCTCTTTATTCCAATTGTTTCTAGTCTCTTATTGGGATTTTTCATTCTTTAAGGTGTATTCTTCTTTTTTTTTGTTTTGTTCTTAATTATTTTATTTTAAATTTCACAATAAAAAAAATGTTCTATTATAAAAATGTGTCGTATTATTTTTAGGTGGTTTTACAGCTAAAATTCCCAGGGTATTTAAAACGGTCTGTGGTCTAGAAGAGACAGTCCCCGAGAATGTTCTCGGAGACGGTTCCGAGAAGGCTCGGAGACAGTCCCCGAGAATGTTCTCGGAGACGGTTCCGAGAAGGCTCGGAGACGGTCCCCGAGAATGATCTCGGAGACAGTTCCCGAGACCGATCTTGGAGCAATCTCGAGCACCAGCAATCGACGCTACGGTGCGGACGTAGACTGTCCCGTAGCAGTCTCCGAACGGTCTCCTAGGTGTCTCCGATATCATTTTTTGGGATCCGAGACAGGACGATACAATCTCGTTCCTAGATCTCGGAGATGGTTCCGAGACTGTTTTTTGTTTAAGGGGCCGTTGACTCCCACGCGGGTCTGGGGTCTAGTCTAGGGTATAAGGTCTAGGGTGCAGGGCACTGCAGGGCTCTGTTGTGCGGCTATGCACTAAGTGTGATGTTTTAGAATGATTTTTATGACAATTTCCCAAAAATTCAACACTCTTGAAATTTAATTTTTTTTGTTTTTTTTTTATGATTTGAGCGTGCGGATGAAAAAAATCATGGCGCTAAAATGGGGTTCTTTAATGAAAGGTCGTTGACCCAATGACGCTGAGATGACCTACATTTTTTATTCATTCAATTTGAAAATCTGAGTTAGGTCTGTCTAGAATTTAGTCCATGAACCACTTGGGTTAACAGTTAACTTATGTTTCATGCGCAGATTTTATTAGTTTTAAGGATTTTAATGCGTTTCGTGTTGATTTACATGTGAAATACAGCTGTTCTTAATTTTTGCTTCAGAGCACCTGAGTCAACCACTCTGCTTGTACAACTCGTCTGGTAATAATAATAAAATTCTTTAGTGGAAGGTAACCACCAGGCGAGGTTAATGCTTAACACTTTGAGCCCATGAATACCACATATGACTCTCAGCTGACATTTCACAAAGGACTTGAGTACCATATATGACCCTCACCCGAAATTTGACTGTAGACATGAGTACTCTATATGTTATTCACGACCTTCCTTTACTTTGAAGACATGAGCACTCTCTATCGTAGTGTTCTAGTGGTCCTTGGGAACAATGTATGAGTGTTGGGTTCTGAAATTTGTGGTCCCTCGAGCTCACTCGCTGATCCCAGCTCTGGGGCTCAAAGTGTTAAACCGCAAGACGAAGGGTCAACAATTGTTTGCCCTTTTAGTGTGGTGGTATATTTGCTGTCAGATTTTGCTTATCTGTTACCGTTTTGGCTGTAGAAGCATTTTACGGCCGAACTTTCGACTCCCACACGGAACGTCCATCCCATTTAAATCAGAAGTTCCTAGGAACAACTATTAGATCCTGAAGAATTAAAAATTCATATCAGGAACTTCTAGAAGTTCCTAAGCACTCTAGGAACTTCTAGAAATTCCTGAAGAATTAAAAATTCAAATCAGGAACATCTAGAAGTTCCTAAGCACTCTAGGAACTTCTAGAAATTCCTGAAGAATTAAAATACAAATCAGGAACAACTAGAAGTTCCTAAACCTAAAGAAGAAAATTCAAATCAGGAACTCTAGGAACTTCTAAATGTTCCTGAAGAATTAAAAATTCAAATCAAGAACATCTAGAAGTTCCTAAGCACTCTAAGAACTTCTAGATGTTCTTGAAAAATTAAAAATTCAAATCAGGAACATCTAGAAGTTCCTAAGCACTCTAGGAACTTCTAGAAATTCCTGAAGAATTAAAATTCAAGTCAGGAACATCTAGAAGTTCCTAAGCACTCTAGGAACTTCTAGAAATTCCTGAAGAATTAAAATTCAAATCAGGAACATCTAGAAGTTCCTAATCTAGAAGCACTCTAGGAACTTCTAGAAATTCCTGAAGAATTAAAATACAAATCAGGAAAATCTAGAAGTTCCTAAACCTAAAGAAGAAAATTCAAATCAGGAACTCTAGGAACTTCTAAATGTTCCTGAAGAATTAAAAATTCAAATCAGGAACATCTAGAAGTTCCTAAGCACTCTAAGAACTTCTAGATGTTCTTGAAGAATTAAAAATTCAAATCAGGAACATCTAGAAGTTCCTAAGCATTCTTGCCCCGCGGGGGATCGAACCCAGGTCACCATGGGTGCAATGCCTAGGTCCCTAACTCACTCGGTAACGGTGACTAGGTGGCTGGGTGACTAAGTGACCCAATGATTATGACAATAACATCTGATCCGTGTGGTAACAACTATCACTACTATCAGGTTTCTATATTTTGGCTTAGTTTTTCAAAATTAAAAAAAAAAAAATTGGTCAAATAAAACCTGGTTTAAGGCATTGGGGACTCATTGGTAAACTGGTTTTGGAGCGCCATATCAGGTCGTGCGTCGTGTGCCTCCTGTAGCGCTTCATAAACCCCCGGTGGAATGTTCTTATCTGTGAAGATTTGTTCCCGCACGTCAGCGGCTTCCTGGTTCCAGTAGGCGTACCGCAACTTCTTTGTCGGGGGGTCGAGTCTTGTCTTGCCGTCGACTTCATAGAATTGCGCCTCCAAGTATACGAACTCAACAGCAAATCGGCTGAAATTCTTGCTTGGTTCGTGCGGATACGCGCCTCTTCGGTAGAGCACACGGCACGCCTGTCGTTTTTTGCCATCGACCAGAATGTCGACACAAGAGGGTACGAAAGAAATCAGCACCTTCGCACCGGTCCCCTTCTCCTTGGCGGAGGTCGGGGGGTTCTTGCTTTCATTGAAGCCATTGGTGTAGGAGTTCTGCAAGTAGGAGAGCGCCGTGAAGGGTCTCTCCTCGTCAAAGTCAGCGCACCAGCACTCTCTATACGCTGTCCCGAACCCTGAGTCTCCTGCAGGGGGACACATGTTCTTGCTTGAAAATTTCATCGGTGAAAATTTCAAATGAACCATCTAGCATTTGTCGTTTTTAAATGGCGGCCGTTTTTGTAAAAGAAAGTGAAAGGAAAAATTATTGATTAAGACCCAACAAACCAGCTAGAATCTCATCAGATTGACTTCCTCGATTCAATTTTTTTTTTTAATTTTAAAAGATGCAACATCACGGGCGGCTTCAAGGGGACTCAAAGTTTCAAATCCTCAATCCACGATTCAGCTC
Organism: Bactericera cockerelli; assembly: GCA_024516035.1. Lineage (NCBI taxonomy): Eukaryota > Metazoa > Arthropoda > Insecta > Hemiptera > Triozidae > Bactericera > Bactericera cockerelli. The sequence goes on along the minus strand of CM044956.1, from coordinate 1,695,682 downwards.
TCATAGCAGGTGTTCAAAGTGACGGCCTCCTTAAATCTCACAGTAGCCAATCCGTTCGTAAACAGCATCTTTGACATTAATAAGGTGTCTGGAGTAATGAATATCATTTCATTTACAATGTTCATCTTTTTTCCTTCCTAACTCTCTTTTACTAAAATGGCCGTCATTTAAAAACGACAAATGCTAGATGGTTCATTTTTTTTTTTTTTTTGAACGCAGATGTGAAAGGGCTTTCCAAAAATGTATCGCAAAGGTGGGAGTCTAATTTAAAATAATCGAACTCGACCCCTTGGCCCCTACACGGTATCCGCCCCTAAAATTTTAATGTACTTTCCAAGTACCTTACAATAAACCATTACACCATACAAAATTTCAACATCGTACCTAGAGCCAAACGGGAGATATTTGACCTTGGCCGTACTTTTGCCGCACCCTGTATATGTGTAATATTATAGACCTACTGGATGGTACCCCGCCAAGAGCCCAAGTCGGTGAAAGGAGCAAGGAAATAAGACTAAAGTTCTGAGGTTGTAAAGGAAACATTCCAATATTCAACAAGGAACAGAAGAAAGAGAGAGAGGAGGGGATTAATAAGTATACTGTTGCACTTATAAGTGAATGAATAAAAGGCGGGGCCATAAATTGATTTTAATATTTTTTTTGGGGGGAGGTCACAAATACCTAATATATTTTTTAGGGAGGGAAAGATGAATTTGAAAACTCAATTACTTCTCTGGAACGACTTGGCGGGACTTTTTTTTTTGTCACGAAGTGATATTTTTTGGGGGATCTCATAATTTTCTGTAGATGTTCTGTGCATCGGTGTGGGGACTGTGGGGTGTATGGTACATATTGTTTCAATATAAAACTATTTAACATATAAAATAATGTTTTTTTTTTTAAAGAAAAAGACTGTATTCACCGCCACTCCTAAACCAAACCTTTGTGGCACTGTATAGCCTCGGTTTCACCGTCACTCCTAAACCAAACCTTTGTGGGACTGTATAGCCTCGGTTTGTTCGCCACTCACCGTTGTCCGGATAATCAGGCTGGGAGCGGTTCCCAAAGTACTGAGGTTTCAAGATGTTCCTGTGTATCTCGACGATATCGCCCACGAACTCATTGATGTCGTTGTGTCCGTACTGATTTGCGTAGAACACTTCCATCCAGACCTCCTTGTCTTTTCCTTCTGCTCTGAAACTCATCTTGCAACAGTGCCGCCCCTTATACCTGGAGGAACGAGAAGATAAAAAACAAGGGAAAAAACGTAACATAGTTGTAATAATGAAAAGAAAAGAATATGAACTAGAATTTAAAAACTGTAAAGGTGATATGAGAAAAACATGGCAAAGCATTGATAAAATTACCAACAAAAAAGAATAAATAATGAATCAATAATATTAAATAATTTTAGAAATACAAATTTAGAAATTAAAGAAATTACAAATAATTTCAATGAGAGTTTTAAAAATAACATTATTCAAATCAAAGATAAAAAAGAACATCTAAAATCAGACATTAGTATAGAAAATATAATAAAAATATTTAAAGTTTTGGAAAAAAAAAAGACATTAGTATAGAAGAGAATGAAATAAGATTAGAAAAATTTGATATTCAAATGATAAATGGAATAGAATTGTTTAGAATTATCAAAAGTTTAAAAAACAAAGGACCAGGACATGATACAATACGACCAAAGGATATTAAAAATAATGCCATTTGGCTAGAAGAAATATTAGTTACAATAATTAATAAAATGATAAAAGAGCAATATATACCTAAAGAATTAAAAAAATCAATTGTAACACCACTATACAAAAAAGGAAACAAAGAAAATTATATAAATTATAGACCCATCACACAATTATCATGTATTATAAAAATATTAGAAAAACACATACATTTACAATTATCTAAATTTATTGAAAATAATAACATATTACATGAAAATCAACACGGATTCAGAAACAACAAAAGCACCTCAACATTACTTTACAAATACACAGAAGATTTAAACAATACATTAAATAAAAATAAATATTGTTTAACGTTATCATTAGATCTGATGAAAGCATATGATACAATCGACCATGACAATATGTTGAATATATTAAAAAGAATGGGTGTAACAAAAAATACTGAAATATTTTTTAAAAACTATTTCAAAGAAAGAATTCAAATAGTAAAAGTGGGAAAAATTTCAAGTGAAGAACAAATGATAGATTGTGGATTAATTCAAGGGGCAATATTATCCCCGACATTATTCAACCTATATGTTAAAGATATACATCAAATAGGAATTGAATCTAAAATATTACAATACGCCGATGATACTTTATTATATTACATACACGAAAACAAACAAGAATTATACAATATAATACAGAATGATTTAAATAAAGTTTTAATATGGTTAAACAAAAAAGATATTTTCATAAATTCAGAAAAGACAACAGCTATTCTATATGAAAATCCAAAATCCAAAAAATCTAATAACAACTTAAATTTAAAGATACATAAAAACAAATGTTTAGATTCAGAAATAACTTGCGATTGCACTATCATAAATAATGAAGCAAATATGAAATAAACACATAGTTAGTATGAAAAATAAATTGAATAATATACTACACAAAATGCATTTTATAAAAAAAATATTGCCACTTAGAATTAAAACATTATTATATAAAACATTATGCGAACCAATTATAAGATATGGAATAGAAACATATGGATTTACAACACAATCAAATTTGAAACAGATTAAATCAATATTGAAAAAAATAATAAAATGCACACTTTATCCAAATACATCAAAAAACAAAAGAAGAGATATTATGAAAAAATATAGAATCCTTAATTTTCAAAATTTACACAAATATGTCATCTTAACAAAATATTATTATGAACAAAACTATAGAAAAATTCTCGAAACACCATACAATACAAGAAATAGACTTTATACAATACCAAAAATTAATAACAACTATGGCAAAACGACGTTCAATCATCAAGTACCAACAATAGGTAATAAATGAACTACCAGAAGAACTACGAAATATAGATAATTAGATAAAAATGAAAAGAGAAATACAAAATTATTACCTGGCAAACAACAATGAAATTTAAAAACCTATTGACTAATACCAACAACAAAGAAAAATAAATAAGAGATAAAAATAGAAGAAAAAAATGTCCCTAAAAGTACAACAGTACTTACAGGGATTCTCATCACTAAAAGAGACGATTTAAGAAATGAAGAAATAAATCTTATAATAATAATAATAATAATAATAATCACTTTCGATAGGTAATTTAGGAGAGTGCATTACAATGGTCAAGACCAAAAGAATAAATTTATATACACTACTTGTAACTTGTATTTTTTTAAATAGCTCAAGAAGTCTTTCGACTTCTACTTACCATGTAACTTGTACAATCCCATAAAATAATGAAAAATTTCATCACTACTCTTGTGATCATCAGCGTATAATATGTATATGTATAGTCAAAAATGTCAAGAATGCTCAATTTGTTCGTAGATAATGAACATACGGCCATGAAGTACTCTCGATTTTGAGAGACAACAACTATGAAGGACAACAGTCTAACCCAGCCTGAGTGGGGCCGAGGCCAGCATCACGAGGGTTTGAATTTGATTGGTTACCCATCCAAGTCCGAACCTCGCTGGACGTTGCTTAACTTCAGTGACAGAACGAGAACTGGTGTATTCAACGTGCTATCGACGCTGCTATTTATTGATATTGCAAAAGATGAGAGATAGCTCATGTTGAAATAGGTAAATTTTTAGAATCCCAATGAATATGTATACCAAATTTCAACAATTTTGAAGAGTTATCGCGGAACAGACAGACAACCGAAAGCCAAATCGTCCAGTATGCAAGTCAAAACAGAACCTCACTGTGTTCGGTTGATTATAAAAAGGTAGGGATTTGTTGGAGAAAAAAAATGGCTTACTCTTCGCATTTGGCCTCGTTAAACTCGGGGCACTCATCTATGAAAGTGTTCACACAGGTGCTCTCAGACTTCTCAGTGTACTTCTTGCAGGTGCTATTCCAGGTGCATATTTCTCCCAGGAAGGTGACGGTGTTCTTGAGACGGGTGCAGGGTTTGGGTACGTCCGGTGTTGCCGGGTAGTTACTGTAGTTAGCTCCTAGGGAGACGTCTGAAATGTTCAATGTAGTTATTTATATGTTGCCGGGTAGTTAGCTCCTAGGGAGACATCTGAAATGTTCAATGTATTTATTTATATGTTGCCCGGTAGTTAGCTCCTAGGGAGACGTCTGAAATGTCCAATGTATTTATTTATATGTTGCCGGGTAGTTAGCTCCTAGGGAGACATCTGAAATGTTCAATGTATTTATTTATATGTTGCCGGGTAGTTACTGTAGTTAGCTCCTAGGGAGACGTCTGAAATGTTCAATGTATTTAATTATATGTTGCCGGGTAGTTAGCTCCTAGGGAGACGTCTGAAATGTTCAATGTATTTATTTATATGTTGCCGGGTAGTTACTGTAGTTAGCTCCTAGGGAGACATCTGAAATATTCAATGTATTTATTTATATGTTGCCGGGTAGTTAGCTCCTAGGGAGACATCTGAAATGTCCAATGTATTTATTTATATGTTGCCGGGTAGTTAGCTCCTAGGGAGACGTCTGAAATGTCCAATGTATTTATTTATATGTTGCCGGGTAGTTAGCTCCTAGGGAGACGTCTGAAATGTCCAATGAGAGAAACAAATTGATCATTTATTTAAAATACATACAATAGGGGCTGTCTACCTTTGGTAGATTGCTCATACACAGCGAATTCCATCAATCTAAAAGATATTAATTTTCTCAATGTTGGAGGTTTTTCTATTTCAATCATTTGATTTTTAATTTCTTCATTCCAATTTCAGATTCAATTATACTCCATATATGTGGTGATGGAGGATATGTATGGAATTTTTTACTATGTTTTCACTGAGCACTTGTAAAGATTTTCGGTTTAGTGACAGGGTCTCGAATGCGTCTGTCAGGAATTTTGATATAGTGCCTCTTGTTCCAAACCAAAGTTCTAAAACCTCATATTCTCGATTCGGATATGTTTCGTGATATTTTTCTTTCAAGTAAGGAATACACGGCTCATATATATTTTTCTTTTCCTTGTCAATCTTCTCAGGTTGATCTTTGTCATTTGATTCGTATCTAATCGTAGGGTCAAGGATGTAGGCTTTCTTTTGGTTCTTTGGGAATGCAACAATGTCACAAAATCGTCTGGAGCCGGAATGGTCTACACAGAACACCTCTTCGAAGAAATCCATTTCTTTCTCTCGTAGCATGTCGATGATTTTTCTTTTGATATTGTGGTGGCGCGATGTAATCATTTGTTCGTTGTATGAGCAAGAACCCAGTACGTGTGGAAGTGTTTCCTTCTCTCTGTCACATCTGCGACAGAGGTTGGACTCCTTGCTCAGACTTGGAACTCCTGGAACACCGGCGAGATTGGCATAGTTGACATTTAATAAAATTCACAGCAGCTGTCCATTCAGATGAAGAGAGGGAGTTTTTGTTGAAGACAAAACTGTTTGCTGGCGAGTGTTCTGAGAAATGAATTGCTCCAATACCTTGATAATTTGCAGTACCTAGTCCAATCTTTATATGAAATTTCTCTCAATTGAGTTCTAAGAGACCTTGTAGTATCACCTGACACTTTTAATATCTCTACACATGAATCAATTTCTTCTTGACAGTTAAAAGAACAATGTACTATTGCATCATTTACATTTGATAGTTTTTTGGCAATGCTAAAAAAGTGTTTCAAGTGAGCTTCCCACTGACAGTTTAGGATGGCAAGACCGCGCAATCTCCTAGGTGCATATAACATTGCACTCACTGTATGTGCAGGAAGTCCAACGATAGCTTTAACACATCTTCTTATGATAACATCAAGAGCTTCTAACAGTGTGTTGGGCATCTTTGAGAGTGGAACAACTTGAAGCGGATAGACGAGACAAGGAAACAGGTATTGATTTATTATGTTGAGTTTCTGATCAGGTTTCAACAGTGGAGAAGCAACAAGTTGGTTACAATTTTTGTTGAATATGTCAATCGCGTCAAAATCAAAGATTATATTTTCATTGAAGGAACATCCCAAGTATTTAATTTTTTCATTGGAAGAGATAGTGTTGATAATATCACCATTTAGTAGAACAAGTTTATCTGACCGAAGAGTACCATTTATCAAAGCGATAGAAGAACTTTTCTTTGGATTAATCTTCAATCCAATTTTTTCAAGAAGACTTTGTATTAATTGGATTGAATGAATTGCTGGTTCAATTGAATTGGAAGTGATAGCTTTGTCATCAGCAAACCCTGTCAATGAAATAGGATCATAATCGTTACACAGTTCATATCCATATTGACGGGCATAGCTAGGATCGCACAGTTCTTCGTAAATAAAGTTGACAGCAATGTTGAACAGAATTGGCGATATAGGGCTCCCTTGACTTACGCCTCGGAGTATTCTAATTGGGTTGGAATATTTATTTTCACATTCTATCGTGATTATATTTTGTGATAATAGTTTGACAATCAGATTTTTTAAGTTATGAGGAACTCCGAATGATTCAAGTGATTTTATTACATGAATATGGCCAATGTTGTCAAATGCTCCAGAAATGTCCAAAAATGACACTAAACAGGTTTTCTTCTTCTTCTTTGCATCTTTCAGACAAGCGTCAATGATTTTTGTATTGATGTGACAGCCCTGAATTCCATTTATAAAGCCTCTTTGATTTGAGTTTAAAGTGATCACTTCTCTCAACTTCTGATCCAAGACTTTCTCGATAGTTCTTCGAATTACTGAGTAGATCGTAATAGGCCGCCAATTAGATATATCTGTTTCTTCACCACCTTTATGAATTAAAACCATCCTACCTTCACTTAGCTTTTTAGGACAGTAGCTTGTTTTCAACATTATGTCCATTATTACTTTGATTGCATTAGTAAGTTTCAACTGTTTGATTGTTCGCATTAGTATTCTGTCTGCGCCAGCTGAAGTGTCAAAAGAGGTAGTTTTGATTGCCCTGATGACATCATCTTCTGATATTTGAATATCGGGTTCTATATTTTCCATTACAGAGTAATTATTCAATGTTTTTTTGTTGGAGTTTTCAAATTTATTCTTGAAATAATGTTCAATGTCATCCATTTTTATTTTGCAAGAATTTCCAGTGTTTTGATTCATAATTTTTCTCACTACTTTCTTTCTTTGATTGTAGTAGTTGTACTGGGCGAGTTCATATTCATAAGAATTTCTCCTTTTTCGTCGCTGTTTCTTATCTTTCCTCTGTGGATTGGATGATTGAGAATAATTCACTGATTGGATCAGACCTTTTTTCTTCTTCCTCAATCTGTAATATTTCACCGCAGGATGTTTAGGACCAGGTAAAAATTCATTAGCTGTGAAAAGAAACTTCAGAAATAAAGTCAACTCTGTATCAAACTCATTCACATCACAGCCATTAATTAGAATATTTTTAAATTTATCCAACCAACTTTGAAACTCCTTTTCAATGTCTGCATTGGTTTCATCATCAGTTTTGACACAACCGTTCTTCATTTTTTTGAGAGTTTATCAACTGTACCTTGATTTGCTTCTTTGATATGAGCACAATTAATTGATGTGATGAGTGACTCCTTGTTTTCGTTTGAAAGATTTTTTGCAATAGGGACATATATTAACATTGATTGAAGGTTTATTACTATTCAGATAAACTTTGTCACAGTTCAATGTTGTTTCAGCGACAGCTTCTTTTTCGACAGGTTGTGATAAAGTATCTTCCAAGTTAGATTCCTCATCTATAGCTCTGAATCTTATGTAGCGGGCATTTGGAAGATTGTCTATGAAACCTTCACCTTTTGATGTTGTAGGGTGAGTTTCAGTTGAATTAATTGATATATGTCCTAATTGCCCCCTTTCTTTTGAATGAACCTTTGTTAAATGAATGTTTCGTCCTTTCTGAGTATTAAAAGATTTACTACAATATTGACATTCATGATTTGATTTACCATTTGAGCTGCTCTCTAATGTGATTGAAAATGTACTGTTTTTATCAGCTTCTTCGTCTTCCTCTGTTGGATCAGCCATATCTTTTGGATTCGAATTTGTAGGTGTAATCTTGTTCAAATTATTACTAATAAAAAAGGAAAATCTAAATTATTTAGAAATTTGGAAAAATTTCTGGAGCAGAGGATTTAGATGGTGCTCAGTTGGAAAGCTGTTGCCGGGTAGTTAGCTCCTAGGGAGACGTCTGAAATGTTCAATGTATTTATTTATATGTTGCCGGGTAGTTAGCTCCTAGGGAGACGTCTGAAATGTCCAATGTATTTATTTACATGTTGCCGGGTAGTTAGCTCTTAGGGAGACGTCTGAAAGGTTCAATGTTACATGTTTTTTCTCGATTTGACGGCTTTAAAAAAAAAAAAAAAAAAAAAACATAAATATAAATCAATGCTACATGGAATTTTCAAGAGTTTTTTAAGATCCTGGGGGTCTACGTGTTTCCATTAAATTTAATCTGTTATAAATGTTATAATCCCTGAGGAGCTAATTGCAGGTGTGCTAGTATCTAGGAACTTACACCTAGAAAAATGTCAACACCGAGCGTCAGATACAATAAAATTGGCCATTCCTCGATTCACTAACACACGATAGTCAAGTGGTTAATGCGCTAGTTTGGTAATCCAAGTAGCGTAGGGATCATTTAGTTCGAATCCCACCCAATGCATATATTTTTCCTCATTTATTTGAGTTTGTGACCACATAATAATAAGACTCCGAGGGTTGGTTGGTAGTAAATGCTTTGAGCATTAACCCCGCCTGGTGGTTAGTAAATTATAATTAATTAAATATATTTATTCGTACCCAGTTTATTTATTCGTACCCAGTTATGAGGAAGCTCAATATTTTTGAAATGTCTTCAGATAAAAAAATTAAAATCGGTGAAAAAATATTTTTTTTTGTATACAAAAACGAACACAATTGTACTTCCGATTTCTAATGTTGGAAAATTCTCGGAAGTAATATTGTTTTCGAACATTCATTTCTCTTCTAGGAGTTTTCCAACACGACTCCACGAGTGTTGTAAGCTACAGTTTAAAGTTTTGAAAGATGTACTTATAACAATAAAAGGACAAGAACAGTTTGCATTTTAACATACCTGACATCATAAGGAAGACAGCAGCATGGAGGAAAATGGACGTTGTTATGTAACGTATCATAGTTACAATGTGAAGACAGTCCTAAATATTTGCAGAAAAAAAAAAAAAAATAATAATATGAAATTTTTGGTCACCAAAAAAAGAATCAGACAAGAGGGCTGAGGGTAGTGTCAAGAGGACTTGTATCAGAGTATCAGGGCTGAGGGTAGTGTCAAGAGTACTTGTATCAGAGTATCAGGGCTGAGGGTAGTGTCAAGAGGACTTGTATCAGAGTATCAGGGCTGAGGGTAGTGTCAAGAGGACTTGTATCAGAGTATCAGGGCTGAGGGTAGTGTCAAGAGTACTTGTATCAGAGTATCAGGGCTGAGGGTAGTGTCAAGAGTACTTGTATCAGAGTATCAGGGCTGAGGGTAGTGTCAAGAGTACTTGTATCAGAGTATCAGGGCTGAGGGTAGTGTCAAGAGTACTTGTATCAGAGTATCAGGACTGAGGGTAGTGTCAAGAGGACTTGTATCAGAGTATCAGGGCTGAGGGTAGTGTCAAGAGTACTTGTATCAGAGTATCAGGGCTGAGGGTAGTGTCAAGAGGACTTGTATCAGAGTATCAGGGCTGAGGGTAGTGTCAAGAGGACTTGTATCAGAGTATCAGGGCTGAGGGTAGTGTCAAGAGGACTTGTATCAGAGTATCTGGGCTGAGGATAGTGTCAAGAGGACTTTATATATAAAATATATAAGACCTGTTTGACTACTGGAGTAAAGGGACTTTTCAGTCTTACTTCGGCAATAGAAACAAGGAATATTCTATTCTATTATTTGTTCCACTAACTAGAAGTTCCACTTATTATTTGTTCTACTGACTGGGAGTACCACTATTATTTGTACCACTAACTGGGAGTTCCACTATTATTTGTTCCACTAACTGGGAGTTCCACTATTACTGGTTGCACTTACTGGAGAGACTTTAGAGAGAACTGAAATGGTCTCTGCCTCCTCCATGTATTTATACATTCACGCTTGAATTAATTGCCGATTGCTCTACAACTGTTTCAACAATTATTTTAATTTACCTACGAATTCACGACTGGGCGAAATTAATACTTCTACTAATAAAGTAAATATGGAGGTAGCATTTTTCTATAATAATAAAAAAAAACAGATTTTCATACACTGGTGGTTTTTTTATTTACATAAACGAACCCCACCCAGCGCATGACTTTTTTTTTATATTAATTTGAGAATTTAACCACATGGGAATGGTAACCGAGTAAAAACCACACTAACAACGTTTACCACAACCACATATTCTACTGACCATTTTAGGGGGGGTCTCCTTTATAAGTTCTGTAACAGCTATCTGAACAGTAGGTAATTATTATTATTATGATTGAACAACTGGAAAAATACGGCTTTAAAGTAAAAACTCGCTCATTGCAAGAAAGCATGTATCCCCCAAAAAAATACTGTTGAAAAAAAGGCCAAGTTCCAGAGCTCCTATCCAAACAGTTTTAGTATATGAAGGTAATGATATCTTGTTTGAGGCCAAGTTACTTTGGTACTATCCTCTTTTTGTATACGTATTATTAACTGCCAAGTTGCCGTGCGTTAGAGGATATTATCTAACGCACGGCAACTTGCTGGAACTTGGTCTGGCGCACTGCCGTGCGCTCAGGTAGCTGAAAGCCAGTCGGAATTACTTTTCCAACTCTTGACTATTAGAAAATCTAAATTTCACACATTCGTGTTCTTCCTAGGCTTCAGGGTGACCATTTCAATTAATTTCACCCTGTATAACAATGTTACAAGAAAAACAACAGTTGTAAATTAAAGATTTTATGAAAATTAATTTATTTTTAAAATTAACATTTTTCTCGATGATGCATAAAATATTTAACAATATTAGAATTTTAAAAGACCAAATAAACAATATGGAACCTGCAGTAATAAATAAAGTAGCTTTTAGCAGGGATGTTTATGGGCGAGGTTTTTATATTACCATGTAGGAAATACATAGATTATATATTTATTCTGTAAAGACATATCTGTAATATTACTTGTAGAATATAATGGGACTATTCAAATTCAACGTTTTCTGCTTCGAAGAAAACAATTGGGCTATTTTTTACCAAGTATTTATATAAAAAAATAGGTATTCTAAAATAAGATTTTCCGTCACGAAGGCTGACCACAGCTCCGTTACGCCACAGAATTAATATATACAGCTACAAAGTCCGGATTAGATATGACCTTCACAGTTGTTGTTAAGGTGAAAGTTAAGGGATAGTGTCCACTAAGATTAAGTAATCCTCATTCATAATTCGGGCCTTCAACTTTATAATATATATTATCTTTGCCAAAAATATTATTTAAATACGATAACGTCATATTTAAATGGTAATTTTCTCGAGGTATCCAATTTATACAGGCTAACATAAATTGAATATCATATAAAATATCTACAAGTACAAATTTAAACCGGAATCAAAATAAAAAATAGGTACTGTCAAGTAAAATTGAGTTCTTCATACATTTAGAATCGCAGCATGTTTTTATGAAATTTAACATAGTGACACAAATTTTGACATAATTCCTCTAAATATTTAGAAGTTAAATTCTTCCAACCATTTTACTTACTGTGTTGACTAGCAGTGCACTAATTAATGCACTGCTAGTCAAGTGGTTAACGCGCAAGTCTGGTAATCCAGGTAGCGTAGGGATCCGTTGTTTCGAATCCCACCTAGTGCATAAATTTTTCCTTATTAATTTGAGTTTGTGACCACTGACTTGTGATGCACAATTTGTCTATTAATTTCGCCCTAAAAGTTAAATTAATTATTTATGATGCGAAGAAATTAAATGGAAAATCACTCAATTTTACTTGAACTCGTTATGAATAAATTACTTTGTACCTTATAGCAGCTAGCCATTTATAGACACCTAAATATTAAACTTCCTATGCTATCTAATCTGATTGGTTACTTTTATCAAGTATGAAAATGTAAGCTAAATGGCAATAGTTACAAAAATACTACAATAATCTCAAAACATTTTAACAGGACAGATGTTGATTACAACTAAAATAAAAATATTCACATGCGATAAGTAAGAATTATAATTGACAAAAATAGAAATCTGCATACATGTCTAATATTGAAATATAATTAATTCAGGGTTCTCTGGAGAAAATAAATGCAGCCGGGTCGTGCACTTGAAAATATTCCAAATTCTGAATTTTCCGAAAAAGTAATAGAAAATAATGGTAAAGTGATTCACAGAAAACGTAAAGTGTATACCAAAAACTATGAAATGACAATGAAAAGTTAAAAAGAAAAAGCTCAAAATCTAACTTCTATGTTAAGCTTTCTCATACTAGGAAAATTGGTTAAGAACTACATATTTAAAGTAAACATTAGATATTCAGCCATCGCCATTGTTATGCATACACAGCATACATAGGTATATTACCTATTGAATCTCAAATCAAACTTAAGCTTCGACTTAATGGTTTTTTTTTAGCATGGATAAATATTATTTATTATCTGACCTGGTTGCGCAGGATTTTCAGTGAAACCCTTAAAATAAACACTGCGACCTAATTCGATCTATTATGACCGGTTGATTCTATTTGGTTTTAACGTCCTGATTAAGATAGATAGTCAGGACGGGGGTTTTCCCCTAAATTCGCTGGGAATGCCCCAACCTCACGTGTTAGGAAGGAACAGAATTTTCTTCGAAAAATCTGTCCCCTAAATTGGGCTCTATTTGTTAGTTTTAACACAGAGGTAATCACAAACAAATTAATTTCTCTCAATTTGTGCTTTTAGGCAATATCGGTAGCCATATTGAAGTCTGTTATGGGACAGATTTATTACCCATGTGTTATAAGTTATGACGTCTCCATGTACTTATGTATCTATGGTTTTTATCAACTAAGGCTTGAGTTTGAACTGGGAGACTAGAGCTTGTTCAGAGGTTAAGCGTGTTATTTACCTTCCGCAAGGTGGAATTAAAATCTATCAAAACTTCATTCAAGTTGAAAGAAAATAAACAAGTTGAAGAAAATAAAATCCGAAATGAAAAACACGTTTTTTACTCGATGGTTAATGGTTTTTCTCAACAGAGCTTCATATTTTTCTGTACATTTTTATTTAGAAACATAAAAAATGGCTGTAAGGGTGCTTTTGCCCAATGCCAAAAAAAAAAAAAAAAAAAAAAAAAAAAATAGAAACACGAATATATTTAAATATTCGCAGTGATTGTCGTATTAAAATTGCTGAAAAAATTCATTCAATCATGTTTTAGAATAAGAACCGAGAACAACCTAGAATTTATAACTGTACCGGTAGCTCAGTGGTGAAGGTGTCTGACTGGAAATCCAGAGGTCGCGGGGTCGAAACCTAGCCCTGGGGAAAAGTCATGACTTCAGATCTCGATTTTGTCTATTATTTTGCCCAGATTTTGTTTGTTGTTGTGATTTGGCTTTTTTATTCGAAAGAGTGATGTCACAATTACTCAAACCAGCCTCAATAAAATTCTGCATACTTGGGACTCGAACCACCGACCTCCAGGCTATAATAATAACACTCTTTAGTGGAAGGCATCCACCAGGTGAGGTTAATGCTCAAAGCATTTTCTACCACCTAACCCTCGGAGTCTTATTATTATGTGGTCACCAACTCAAATTAATGTGGAAAAATTCATGCACTGGGTGGGAGTCGAACCAACGGATCCCTACGCTACCTGGATTACCATACTAGCGCGCTAACCACTTGACTACCAGTGCAAGCTATGAGTCCGCCGCCTTATCCACAGCTACTGAGTTCGGTTGAACAAAAAACAGACGGGAACTCATCTATCTCATCATAATGTATGCAAAAACATGAAATATGAAGTTAAGCACACGGAGAGACTCGAAGTCTGTATGTCTAGGATAGCAACATTTTCTAGGGCTTCCCGTTTGGGTTTTGTATATTTAAGCTCAGAACAGCGAGACAGAGAGGAAGAAAGGGAGGGAGAGAGAGAGAGAGAGAGAGAGAGAGAGAGAGAGAGAGAGAGAGGAGAGAGAGAGAGGGAGAGAGAGAGAGAGAGAGAGAGAGAGAGGGTAGGGGTAGGGGAGGGAGAGGGAGAGGGAGAGGGAGAGGGAGAGAGAGAGAGAGAGAGAGACAGAGAGAGAGAAAAATAGGGTAGGGGGAGGGTATGTAAATATGTATGTTCATCGAAAAAAGGTGACCCCAGCTGTAAATATTGTAACTCAGTTGTATAGTCTGACCATAGACAATAGCAGACACATTATTATTCACTCACCTCTAATTACACCTGGACACTGACGATATTCCTATCTAATGTACAATTTTTTTAATTTCATTTCTTCGTATTAGTTCCGATAAATTTTTAATATTAGAAATCGGAAGTATTGTGTTCAGTTTAATTTTTGCTCCTATTTTTTTATATAATAAATATATTGTAGAAAAATGTTGAACATCAATATAAATGAAATTGGTTTAAGGAGGGGAGGTTACGTTTCGACTCTCTAAAAAAAGTGGTGAATTTCAAAATTTCAATGGAAAAATCGTGGAAAAGATAGAAAAAACAAGGAAAAATGATATCGTTTGTCAATAAAGACCTGGAATTGTCACTATGGAGAAATTCATTGATGAGATGAGAAACTCGTCAATGTCCGGTTAATTTTAGAATAGGGTATATTATTTGATAATCAAACGTTTTGGCGTAATAAGTCTCTAACAAAAAGCAGAATGGACAATACGAACGTGAAATAATCTGGGTATGTAATATTTTGATTTTACAATTACATGGCTAGTCCTTTTCTTGGTCAGACATAAGAGTAAGGGACGGAATATGAAACAGGATTAAATATCTGGGATTTGTTAATCCACTATCACTTAACAGCTGATATAAATGTGCTGTGATTGGTTGAAGTTTCCACCAGAGGGCGTGTTAAGGGATAGTGTAGGATTATGTAATCTGATCCTGTTTCATAATTCGGGCCTAACAGATAAGAGCCAGGGAGAAGACGGCACAGAACTCAATTCAATGAACATACCAGTGGAAGAATCCAGGTAGCGTAGCGTAGGGATCCGTTGGTTTCAATTTTTTGCATGAATTTTTCCTCATTAATTTGAATTTCTGACCACATAATAATAAGACCCTGAGGGTTAGGTGGTAGAAAATGCTTTGAGCATTAACCTCGCCTGGTGGTTACCTTCCACTAAAGAGTATTATTATTATTATAAAAAAAATTTAAGAGCGTAATTAAAGAGTTCAATTTTTGTTTACTTATAGGTAACTTAAAAAAGGACAGGGAAATTCTGATCAAGGAAAGTATAAAAATTGTGCGTTTCGAGCATTTTTTCTATGAATTTTGGAATATTAATCATGTAGATAAGTAGGTGACCTTTTCTATATTTTAGGCTAGGATTAAATATATACTCGAACAGCCTTCGAATAACAAGGTTAACACGCTACTTAAAAAAAAAAAAATCAACAGACACTGAGTATTTATACCTATTTTACATTTATGATGGGATTAAGAACTATTTATACACGATAGTTTCAAATTCAGTTTGAAAACTTCTATTTTCAAATCGAGTTTGAAAAAAAATAATATTGCTCATTTAAAATTTTCGACCATGAAAGCAGGAATCTGCCTTAAAAAAAATTCTCTCAATATACAGATACGCATATTTAAGTGTAATTTGGTGTTAGGAACTTGCTTCATAGTTAAGTCTAACAACAAAAAAATATCCATGAAAAAATAACTGCATATGAACTACACATGATTTACCTGGGAGGCCTGGGTAATTTTTTTTTAAACTTAGGAAAACATGTTTTAAATTATAATACTCAATTTAATACCATTCACAAAATTCTAAAGTTACATTGAACGTGGTTGGTCTTTTCTCTACAAATTAGAACCTAGGATGTCAAAATAGAAAAAAAAAAAAAAAAAAAAAAAAATTAACCTGCTTAAAGTAATACAAGAACAGGACAACGGGAAAATCAATGTAACCTTGGAATATTACTCAATCAAAATCGTCCTCTTTTAATCGACAAAATTAAATTTGTGTTAATAACAATTATCACTCAAACTCGCCTTACCAAACATTTGCCATGCTTGGGACTCCAGGTTATGAGTCTTACCGCCTTACCGATCAAGTTATGGACTGGTTGGAGTTCCACAAGAGAGAAGAGAAGCCCCAATTATCACACCGACCTCTTTTAGAGCTATTGTGACTTACAATCGATCGAGTTACTAAGGACGGTTTCGGTGGGGCACATAGGACTTCGTACTAACAGGATGAGAGAATCAAATATCACAAAATAATATGTTTGCTACAGCAAACTACAAGCATTGGGCAGTAGTCAAAAAAAGAAGCAAAAGCTTTTCCTTGCGAAATTTCAAGTAATTGCTTCAGTCGGTATTCATAAAGTTTTGAGAGCAATTGCTTTTCCTTCTTTGTAAGTAAATGGTACTTGGATATTCATTAAGTTGAGACCTTCTTCTTTTAATCCAAGCAATTGCTTCATAGACTGTAAGAAAAACTGAACTTTTACTTCTCCATGGAGCAATTGCTCGTTGTTGTTGCTGTAGCCAGCTTGGCTACAGCTGGAGGAGTGATGGTCTTTAGCCAACTGTATTTCAAAGTTGGCTCGTCCTGAACCACATATTTCTATGTGCGATCAACCATCATGAGCAATTGCTCGTGAGTAAAAGCAAATGGTTATGAATACCAAAAGAGCAATTGCTTTTTCTTCCACCTTTTCCTTCAGACCTCTTGCAATCGCTTCTTTTTTTATGAATACCACCCATTGTCTGTTCGTGCGTCTATCACAAAATGAAAATGTTCCTGCATCACAAGCATCACGTCGTGTGTAACGGAAACAATACGTTCGTGCGGCACGAATATACTGTCATGTTGCACGCATCACAATGTCATGTATCAAGTCGATGTTCGTGTATTACATGACCAACAATGTTCGCGCAGATATTATGTTTATTACAATACAAACATATTCGCGCAAAAACAATACAAGTTCATGTGATATTTTTTTTTACATGTAGGATCTCATAAACATACTATCACAATGCCACGTGTCAAGATGATGTTCATGTACCACATAAAATAAACAATCATTTTCATATTATGTTCAATGTATTACGGACATACTTATTCGCGCATAAAGAATACAAGTTCTTGTGATGCGAACATAATATTTATTACGTTGTGTACTTGTGTGTCTGGATGAACATATTGTTTGTGCAACACGACTATTTCTCGCAACACGAACAACACTTTGAACATCCTGGTCAACAAGAAACGAACTTTCATTTGAACCATCAAAAAAATAAACAACAACAACAAAGAAATGGTAAAACACGTTCGACTCGAAAAATCGAGCCACACATCTACAAGGTGTGAAAAGGTTCCGACCCAGTCCACGAGTCGTTGTGGACTGGAAGGTAGTCTCAGTCGACCCTGTCGCTGCGGGTGCCGGGCGGTGCGGTGTTGGTGCGGTACCAGTACACCTGGCCCAGGATGGTGATGTCTATGAGGACCTGCAGGGTGCCGCAGATCCAGAACTGGAGCGGCGCCTCCCGCACCACAAAGTAGACCGTCTTGAAGGCGTCGCCCGCCGTCCACATGAGGACCATCAGGATGCTGTCGGGGAATAATGGGAATTGTTACTATTTAATTATAATAATAATTGGCCATCCAAAGGGGCAATAGCTCGAGCATCAGAGGCACGCTTCCTCTCGGTAATGAGTTGGAAGAAATATTTTACCTTTGAAATATAGTAAAAATCTGATAAAATTATAATAATGAAACTCCTTAGCGGAAGGTAATCAACCACCACCAGGCGAGGTTCATGCTCAAATCATTTTCTAACACTTAACCCTCAGAGTCATATTATTATGTGGTGACATACTCAAATAAATGAGGAAAAATTCATGCACTGGGTGGGATTCGAACCAACGGATCCCTACGTTACCTGGATTACGAGACTAGCGCGTTAACCACTTGACTACCAATGAACTTTGGTAGACAAGATTTTTTATAATTTAGATTTAACGTCGCTTTCAACTGTATGGTCTTATCACGACGGGGGTGTTACCCTTCATTCGCAGGAAACTCACAAACCTGCTACCCACATCAACCTCACCCAGCGTGAGTCTGGCCGGAATGCCAGTAAAACGAAGTCTTCACCTTGCTGCATGATGCTTAACTTCGGTGATCCTACGAGAACCGGGGCATCCAACGCGCCATCGATGCTGGCTATTGAATTATTTATAGTGTTAATTTAAAATTTAATATGACTCCAGGTGACCCGGGTTCGAACCCCGGCGGGGTCGGATTTTTTTCGGCTCTGTAATTTGGATGTCGGAGCCTACCTTTGCCTCGTGAGTACAGTTGGAGTAGTTGTAGATTTGTAGAGGGATTACGAGATTGAAATTGGAATATAATGGTGTATAAATTTTTATTTTTACAATTTTTCTACTGTTCGAAAATCTCTTCTAATACACTGGAATATGGTAGGGTTCCCATATGATGGTTGGGTTCGAGATATATTATGATGGATCAGCCATAGTTCTCCTACTGCCGATGTTACCCAATAAAAAGTGTGACATAATAACACCACAGATGAACTGAGAACACTGCATGCGCTCCATTCCCTGTTCTGAAATTCCAGACACACCGGCGGGCATTTAAACTTTCCGAATGGAGATTAGAAAGCAGACAGAAAGCTATGTATGTCCCCCCTCCCTCGTGGAGACAATGGAAAGACAGAAGTGAAAAAACGGAGAAGGAAAAAAAAACAATTTTGGGAGAGAGAGGGATGGACGGAAAGGAAGAGGGAGAGGGAGGGAGAGAGTAGAGGTAGCGGTAGGGAGAAATGAAGAGAAGGAGAGAGACAGGGAGGTAAGGAATAGGGAGAGAGAGAAGAGACAGGGAAAAGAGGCGAGAGAGAAAAAGAAAAGAGAGAGAGAGAGACAAGAAAAAAATAGAGAGGAAGACAGGTGGGGAGAGAATGAGGTAGAGAAAGAGAGAGAAAGAAAAGAGAGAGAGGGAGAGAGAGTCATAAGCCCCGAGATAAAAACTATTCAGACCGTTCAACAAAACATCTTCTTGTGCTAAGAGAAAATGGCAAAAATATTGTGCTGAGAGATAAGAAAATGTGGAAGAGGCAGAGAGGTAGCACAAAGAAAATTAATAATGAGAAATAAGGGATAAGAGAGGAAGAGCCAGAGATATGTGAGACGAGATTAGAGAGAGAACAAAAGAGAGATTAGAAGAATGGTGAAAGAAATATAAATAGAAAGCGCTTTTGAAAACACGACGAACGCTCTCAGATGACAAATTCAATTTGTAATGCATGACTTTCGACAACATGGTACTAGGAGGAGTAAGAGAAGAGGGGAGGGGAGAAAGAAAAGAAGGGAGGGGAATGTGGGAGGAGCTATAGAAGAGGGGAGAGGAGTTTAAAAAAAAGGAGGTAAGAAAGAAAGGAATGACTTTCAACAACCTGGTATTAGAAGGAGTAAGAGAAGAGGGGAGGGGAGAAAGAAGGGAGGGGAATGTGGGAGGAGCTATAGAAGAAGGGGGAGGAGTTATTTTAAAAAGAAAGGAGATGAAAAGAAAGGGAATGACTATGACTTTCAACAACCTGGTACTAGGAGTAAGAGAAGAGAAGAAGACGAAAGTAGTCTGGCTGGGGGACGTTAAACAGGGAGAAGACCAGTGTCTCGCTACAGGAATATAAACAGAGAACAGACTGGCCAACCCTAGTTTGCAGTTTCCTAAGGGTTTAATGGCTTATAAAGAAAAGTCCAAGTCCTCATGATTTTTGATCGCACATAGAAATATGTGGTTCAGGACGAGCCAATAAAGTTGGCTGGAGACCATCACTCACCCCCAGCTGGCTAAAACAACAACAAAGCTCTGAGAAAGAAGAAAAGTTGGAGAATAAATAAAATAACAAGAGGAAGAAGATACAAGGAGTGGTAGAGAAAAATATATGATGCAACTTTGAGAAGAGAAAATAGGTTGCAACTTTGATATAAAAAGGGAAAAAATGGATAAGATTTAAAGGAGACAAAGAGTTGTAAAAAAAACAAAGTCAATATCCAATGCAAAGAAAAGAAGTTTAATATTAGAAGATAACGATAAGATTTAGAAGATGCAGAAAAATAAAAAAACACAAGATAAAATAATATTATAAATAAATAAAATATAATTAGGTAACTAGGATAAAATAAAATAATTAGAGGTACATGAAAAGAGGAGAAGACAAAAAAGATAAAGATTAGGTATAGAAAGAGGCAAAAATTCAGGCAAAATATTGAGGGAAGAGAAAGAGAGAGGCAAGGAGAGAGAGAGAGAGAGAGAGAGAGAGAGAGAGAGAGAGAGAGAGAGAGAGAGAGAGAGAAGATACGACCTGAATTGATAGTAATGGTTTTCTATCAATTTTGCGTTGACTCAATTTAACGACGGAAGAAAAAAGCTTTCAGCAAGTACTGAAAACATATAGCGGTCATCAGGGAGTTCTCTTTAAATGAGATCATTTCAACTTTCAGCACAGGAATGAGAAATTGCCATCAGTCACACGATAGTCGCATCTGGCATTGGATTGGGGAAAGACTGCTTGACTTCTATACAGGGTGTCCAAGTTTTGTGTTTAGAAAATTTCAGAAGCAACTCCAGAAGATATTCTTAGACTAAAATAATCTGAGATAATTTTTTGAAAAATGAAAAAAAAAAAAAAAATCACTTGAAAAAACAAATTTTCACCTGAAAGATGGCCTTGTTGAAAATAGTTCTTAGGTCTGTGTGTATTATGAACATTAAGAGGTATTTCCTAAACATACCTAACATTTTGTACTTATTTCCATTCAAAACCGAGTAGTTACTTTGTTCATATTTTGTGCATCAGTGGTTAAGCACTCGTTTGCCATGTGGAAGGTCCCGGGTACGAACTCCCGCGTCGACAAAAATTTGTATTAAAAATTTGGTTACAGTTGTTTGTAAGGGATACCTTTCGGTGCGCTCGTGTTGACCCAGTAACTAAATGGGAAGTATTGTGCCACTTCTCGCTCATCAGAGGGGAGGCACACTACGGGATCGGTAGGCTACATCACAGACCAAAAGCGTCTACAGTAGCTCCTGTTTCTCCTGTTTTTTTTTTCATATAAAAAAAAAATGTACGCCTTGTATATCCTCTAAACTTATGTGGAGGACAGTATGTGAATGAGGAGAGGGTGATCACATTGACGACATAACTATTACTGTAATACTGCCAAAGGAATTTCCGCGTACTAGTGGAAGTAATTTTTAAGTAAGTGGTGTCTTTGTGATACTGTACCACAGAGGCCTCAATCTGATTACCGTGAACTGGTAGTCAAGTAGTAACACGCTAGTCTGGAAATCCAGGTAGCGTAGGGATCCATTGGTTCGAATCCCACCCAGTGCATAAATTTTTCCACATTAATTTGAGTTTGTGACCACATATTAATTAGACTGTGAGGGTTAGGTGGTAGAAAATGCTTTGAGCATTAACCTTGCCTGGTGGTTACCTTCCACTAAACAGTGTTATTATTATTAAAAATATTTTTTATTTATGTATTTATGTTTCAATATGAGTAAACTTTAAATAAAGGTTGTTTAAATTATGCCACAACTCTCCAGTCCCCGGTCTCCCAGTAGCATAATGGTCACGGGGACGTCATTACCAGAAAGAAATATAAAATTCAGAAGTGAGGAAGCTTCATAATTTATTGTTCCCACTAAAGTCGGACAGAAGCTTCTGCTATTCCATAAATAATTCATAACTTTAGTTTTAAGTTATCATATTTATTTTGTGTTGATGACAATCGCATGATATCTACTCAAACTCGCTTGACTAAATATTTGCTAAACTTGGGACTCGAACCACCGACTTCCGATTCAAGTTTACCGCCTTATCGACCAAGCTACTGAGTTAGGTTTAATAATGCAGCACTTAACAGCATAAAAGAACCCCTTTTCTTATGAGTTTCGAAAGCTGTCACTGCTGTGAGTGTGGCTTGAGACGCAATAGAGGATGTTTTCACTACGTGCTTGCAGTTGTAGACACTCGTATGAATAATTGAAGTAGTCACCGGGGTCGAGTGGAGTAGCGCACGGTGACCTGGGTTCGATCCCCGGCAGAGTATAATAAAAGTATTGCCTTATTTCGTCAGCTGGAAGGTAAAACTGACCATCTGCATTTAGACAATTTTTCAGGAGAGCCGCGCAAAATTTTGGCGTGGCGGGCCTTCCTGAAGAAACCTTCCCGGTGGACTGTTTTGCTCTCACAATTGAATTTTTCTACTTTATTGCATCGATAAAACCTTGGTTTCACCAAATGAATCTTAAAATGTTGATTTCTTCATCGAAAAAAAAAATCTTCACCAGTCGTTCAGGTAAAAATTGTTTTTCGCTTTTTCCCGTGCATATGTTTGAATACTACCGAACTTTTGATTTTTAGCCAATAGTTAGGTTAATTTCCGACCATAGTAACGAAAAATCGGAAAAATGACCAACTGTCACTTGGTCTGTTTTAACTTCTAGCCGACGATTTATACTGTCTGATTAGGACTCTCAAGTCTCATTATTCCAGATTCCAGCAGTAAGCCCAAGACGGTATATGGTCAAAATCCCAAATGGGAGGATAAGATGACATGTCCCGCCTTGAAAATTTAACGGAATTTTTTTATGGAATTTTTTGCGTGAACATAGGGTTTGAAAAAAGAAACAGCTTTTGTTTTTACTTGAAAATTGACCGCAATTTTTCGACAGAATTTTTTTTGGGTGGTTTGAAAAAAGAAATAGCTTTTGTGTTTACTTGAAAATTGACCGTAATTTTTCGACTCAAAATTTTGGGTGGTTTGAAAAAAGAAATAGCTTTTGTGTTTAGTTGAAAATTGACCGTAATTTTTCGATTGAAAATTTCGGGTGGTTTGAAAAAAGAAATATAGCTTTTGTGTTTACTTGAAAATTGACCGTAATTTTTCGACTGAAAATTTTGGGTGGTTGAAAAAAAGAAAAAGCTTTTGTGTTTACTTGAAAATTGACCGTCATTTTTCGACTGAAAATTTCGGGTGGTTTGAAAAAAAGAAATATAGCTTTTGTGTTTACTTGAAAATTGACCGTCATTTTTCGACTGAAAATTTTGGGTGGTTTGAAGAAAAAAGAACTAGCTGTTGTGTTTACTTGAAAATTGACCGCATAATTTTTCGACTGAAAATTTTGGGTGGTTTGAAGAAAAAAGAAATAGCTTTTGTGTTTACTTGAAAGTTGACCGTAATTTTTCGACAGAATTTTTTTGGGTGGTTTGAAAAAAGGAATAGCTTTTGTTTTAACTTGAAAATTGACCGTAATTTTTTCGACTGAAAATTTTCGGTGGTTTGAACAAAAAGAAATAGCTTTTGTGTTTACTTGAAAATTGACCGTAATTTTTCGACTGAACATTTTGGGTGGTTTGAAAAAAGAAATATAGCTTTTGTGTGTTTACTTGAAATTTGACCGTAAATTTTCGACTGAAAATTTTTTTCAGTCAATTTTTTTTTTTTGTGAATTTTTTTTTTCAGGGGGGGGGTCGAACCTCACCTCATGCCCTCGGTGGACCTGGAGCGCAGGTTCTTGAGCAGCTGAGGGACTCCGAGCATGGCCTCTGTGAAGACAGCCATGAACCCGAGGCACTCGATGAACAGGGTGGAGTTGATGCAGAGGAAAGTGAGCAGGGAGAGGGAGATGGAGAGGGCGAGCAGGAAGTCCAGGTAGGACTGGAAGTCCGTCCACTGCCAGAAGTACCTCCAGTCGAAGTCTGCAACATGGGAGTAGAGCGCGCGATTAGCTCAGTGGTCAAGCACTCGGCGCTTGCCATGCGGAAGGTCCCGGGTTTGATCCCCCGTGATTATTCATTTCGCCCTCAGAGATGTTACAGTTTAATTTTTCGCTTTTCATTTTAAACTGGTCCGTCTATTACAAAAGTCTCGCTTTAAATAACGTCTGCAACATGGGAATAAAGCGCACGATTAGCTCAGTGATGGTTAAGCACTCGCTTGCCATGAGGAAGGTCCCGGGTTTGATTCCGCGTGCCGACAAAAAAATGTATTCTCTTAAAATTGACCCAGCACCTAATTGGGAAGTACTGTGTCATTTCTCGCCCATCAGAGGGTAGGCATACTACGGGATGGACAAGCTATAACACAGACCACAGACTATTTCATGGCTACGAGGAAAAAAATATTATTAATAAATTCTTTTTTAAAAGACATATTATGTACAAACAAAGAATGATAAAATTAAAATACAAAATTGACAACAATAAACAAGAAATAGATAAACAACATAAACTATATACAGATGTCCTAACTAAAGGGCGGGGTAATTGGATATGGCAATCTCTTCCACACAACCTTTTGTTTAGTAATATGTATAAGAGTAAAAATAAAAGTTATCATATTTGTGTGAATCTCTTTCGTGATATCACAACTACTCAATCTTCGCTGAAACTGGGACTTGAACCTCCGATCTCTAGGTTACAAGTCCGCTATCTTATCGATCAAGCTACTGAGTTCGGTAAGTAATAAGTATGTATATTACTTTTGAGAATATCTTATCTAATGCAAATAGACGGAAAAATCATAAAAAAGGTAGCATTAACATCACCACTGTTCTTGTCATACCGTGTTTTCGAATCCTGTGCACTTAGGAGTATTTATAGTTGTAACAGATCTCAGTAGCTTTATCGATAAGGCGACGGACTTGTAACCTGGAGGTCGGTGGTTCAAGTCCCAAGTTAAGCAAAAATTTAATAAAGCGAGTTTGAGTACAGTCAAACCTGGATATAATAGAAACCTCTTATAATATAATATAGAGAAGAGAACTGGCTATATTAGAAACCTCTTTATAATAGAATTTCTGCTCTGTCCCTTGGGTTCTATTATATCCAGGTTCGACTGTAATTGTGATATCACGATTGTGATCCATACAAATAATATAATGATAACTTTTTTGCACTTGATGAGCTGTATTCCTACTGCTTTGTGTTATGTATGACCAATATGACCATACATGTTAACATGCACTACTAATGAAAGATATACATGGATAGATATACAAATTTCGTTGATTCATTGAAAAATTCTCAGAATTCTCACAAGTACTTTCTCAAGTTAGTATGACACAATAACAGTCGATAATAAAACAACAATGAGTCAATTTTATGTGTAGATAATAAATATAGTCATATCCTAAGTACTAGCATAATAAATACATTAAAATCGCATGTACCATAACAATTACATTGAAATCTCAAGTACCATGGGACCTGAAAGTAATCTGCTCTAAAGTACAAATATGAAATTTGTTTTTTATTATTTTGTGCCATTTCATTTCTCAAGAGACAGCGGAAACGATGTTTGGGACTATTCAGTCCCATTATTTCAGCAGTAAGCCCAAGACGTATTATTATATGGTAAAAATCCCAAATGGGAGGATAACTTGTCATGTGCCGGCTGGGTTTCGAACCCGCGACCTCTGGAATCTCTGGATTTACAGAGTGCCGCCTTTACCACTGACTGCTGGAATAATGGGACTTTAATAGTTCTAATAGGGCAGTAGAAATAAAGCGATATTATTATTATTCATTTTGCCCTCAGAGATGTTACAGTTTCATTTTTCGCTTTTCGATTTAAAATGGTCCGTGTATTACGAAAGTCTCGCTTTAAATAATGAGAACTTTCAGTTCATTCCTCAACAGAAACTTTCTCTTGATTGCTTCTGCTTTCAAGTTGAACATTTTCCTTTATTTCTAAACTAATCTCTTTGCTCTTTCTAGCTTTCATCTGATGCGCGGAGGAGGATGGTCTGTATTTTTTTTTTATATTAATTCCCTCCACCCCTTGACACCCCTGTTGGGGGATTGCAAGGGGGCGCCCGCTTGCATTAGCCTCAACCCCCGGGCCCTCCGGCTGTTCTAGACTGAAAACTTTTTGCCACTTTAGGCGAACTGCTATCAGTTTCTTTTTTGCGAGCTTGGGGTCGGGGCGAGATAGTCATGCGGGCTAATAGCTGACAACGGGCAAGGACTTTCCACCACAGGGCTTTTTGGAGT
The DNA here is from genome assembly GCA_024516035.1 of Bactericera cockerelli. NCBI lineage: Eukaryota > Metazoa > Arthropoda > Insecta > Hemiptera > Triozidae > Bactericera > Bactericera cockerelli. Next base: position 1,669,305 of record CM044956.1, on the reverse strand, counting down.
CCTGTGTTTGTTGGTAAATGTTTGTCTCCTCTGAGCTTATAAAAGATATCATATTTAAGGTATCATAATAAAAGATATCGTAGGGATCCGTTGGTTCGAATCCCACCCAGTGCAAGAATTTTTCCTCATTAATTTGAGTTTGTGACCGCATAATAATAAGGCTCTGAGGGTTAGGTGGTAGAAAATGATTTGAGCATTAACCTCGCCTGGTGGTTACCTTCCACTAAAGGGTGTTATTATTTTTATTATTATGAACTGTTGTTTATTCTCTTTTTTGATGACATTAAAAATGTCATATCTAGTAATTTTCAAATTTTTGCTGATGACCTCAAAATTAGCAGAGCGATCAATGACCCTCATGATCATGAAATTCTTCAAACTGATATCAATTCGGTAATATGTTGGTGTTCTGAGAATGGAATGCAGTGTAACAATAATAAAACTGTTGTTGTTAGTTACTCGAGGCAACATGTTGTAAGGTACCATAACTATAAGATTAATAACATTCTCATTAGCAGAAAACATGTACATAAGGACCTAGGTGTTCTCTTTGACAATAAATTAAACTTTGATTACCATATTCAGAAAATGATAGCGAATGCTAAAAGATCCTCTGGTGTTGTCTTCTGGGCCACTAAAACCTTCCACAACCCTTCTTCCTATTCGGTACTTTTTAGTGCTCTTGTTCGCTCGAAATTAGAATATTGTTCGGAGGTCTGGGGTGGTCTTGGAGATGTCACCACCGGTCAAATTGAGCAAGTGCAGAAGAACTTCCTTAGGAGAGTTTCTTTCCGTGCCTTAGGGTTTTCAAATTCATATAATATTTCTCTTCAGACTTATGGTCTTACAAGACTAGAAGCTCGAAGGAAATACAAAGACATAATGCTTCTTTACAAACTTCTCAACAACATCACTGATCACTATGCGTCATCACAAAGTGAAGAGAATGATCATTGAATTGTTAAAACTCAGAGAAGTAGACTGTTTTGAAGAGGTGTTTTGTATGGACAATTGGACATGGACGGATCGAAACGCTTCTGTGATATATTGGCTTTTCCTAAAAATAGTAAAATGGCATACATTCTAGACCCAACAGTGAGGTATGAATCAAATGATAGAAACCAGGCTGAAAAAGTGGACGAAGAGAAAAAAAGAATCTATGAACCGTGTATAGAACATCTCAAAGAAAAATACAGTAGTAAATATCCTCTTCGAGAATATCAAGTGATTGGTTTGTGGTTTGGAAGTAGAGGGTCAGTATCAAAGTTCCTGATGAATGCACTAAAACAGTTCATGATAACACCAAAACAAATCCAAGAAATGTGTGAGACAGTTCTGAAAGATTCAATACACATCATTCATAACCACATCCACGGAGTATGAAAAAAAAAGAAGCAAAAAAAACAAAAAAAAAAAATTGTTTCTAGGAAGAAAAAAAAATGTATTAACTGATGGATATGCTGTGTACTGGCAATCAGCAAAAATGCTGACAGCATCTTTGTTATATATTTTTTATAATAAATATAACATTTGTTTCTCTCTGATTTTCTGTCATCCCAAATAGTTTTTATTATACCTAGTTTAAGGAGGTCTAGTCGCCGTCAACATACTCCATTTAAGGCAATTCCTTCAAATATTGTACCCATATTGAGGGTTGTGAGTCTCTGTAATAGTCACCCTGATCTTGACTACGCTCAGACTTTGAGTGTTTTTATTTCTAACCTCAAACGGATGTTTTTTGAGACAGATTCTTAAGTCTTGTTTAATTTATTCTAACAAATTGTTTATAATAATATTCTTTTATTTATTGTTAACTTTTTTTTTTAACTTACTTTTTTGTTCCTCTTTTTTTATATAGTTTATTAACAATGTAATTGGTTTTTATTAACTGTTTTGTATATGCACTTTAAATCAATAAATAAACATTTGAATTTGAATTTGAAAACTAGCTATCTTGGGTTTTTAACCCTTTAATTTGTGAAAAAAATAACCTGTTAAATTAAAATAAAAAAATAACCTTTTTTTGCAAGATGTGACTGAAGTGTCTAATCCTAATATTCCAAATGATATATTTCTATCCCTCTTCCATTTCGTGATTTGTGCAAAGTAAACATTGAAATATTGGGAGAAAAAAATTAATTTTTATTTAGAAATTAACAATTAATACGAACACAATAATTCCGATATCTATACAAATATACTCGGAAATTAAAAAAAAAAAAAACTGAAAAAATATAATTGAAATGTCTATCAAACAGAAAATTCAATAAGAAAAAAAAAAAAAAAAAAAAAAAAAAAAAACGAATGAAGAAGTATGTATAAGAAAATTGAAATAAAAGTTTCAAATTCATTTCTGAAACTTGTTTTACGTTTCCTTCAATCTCGGAAAACGTGGTGAGTTTTCCTCCCTCGAATGTTTCTATTCGAGCGAGAAAATAATTCAGGTGGAAAAAGATTTCCCGGACAGGTCCGCAAATCCGAACTCGATTAAATTGTCACCAGGTGGTGGCTGAATTTCAGTTCTCTCGGACGCCACCTGAGCTTGCAGGAATTATTTATGTAGGAAGGAGACAATCGTTATTTTTTCTCCATTCACCTGTCCTTATTAGTGTCTCTTTATCTCTTAGTGGACACCATCCCTGTGTGTCCCGGTAGCTCAGTGGTAAAAGCGGCAATCTGTGAATCCAGAGATTCCAGATGTCGCGGGTTCGAAACCCAGCCGGGACATGACAAGTTATCCTCCCATTTGGGATTTTTACCACATAATAATATGTCTTGGGCTTACTGCTGGGATAATATGACTTAATAGTCCTAATCGGGCAGTATAATTATTATTATTACTATCAATTTACTTTCACCTTGACGACAACTGTAGAGGTCACATCCCGGGCTTTGTAGCTGTTAACAGTGTTAACTTTGTGGCGTAACAGAGCTGTGACCAACCTTCGTGGCGGAAAATCTTTTTCGGCTCTGTACTTTGGATGTCGTTGCCTACCCTAACCTCGTTAATAAAATTGGGGTAGTTATAGAGTGGGCACCGACCAGTGGCGGCATTACGAGATTGACAAAGGAAGATAATGATATCCGGTCATGTAGTTTAAAGCGACGCGACGTTAAATATAAATACACAAACAATAGTTTGCTGATGTCATAGTTCCTGAAACTTGATGTCATTCTAAAGTTTGTTATGCTTGGGACTCGAACCACCGACCTCCAGGTTACGAGTCCGCCGTCTTAACGAGGCTGGTTGAGTTCATTCAGGTGCGTGGAAAAATATTTTTTGCTCGAACATACATCTACAACTACATAAGTATGTATATTGCAAATGTGTGTATAGTGTATATGTGTGTAATTGTGTATATTGTATCTATATATTATGCTCATTGCTGACTACAATAGTTAGCAACTCAGTCAATGCTCCTGTAGATTATTAGCCCCATTATCAGTTGTAATTCTACACATGGGACCTATACGGGGTGTCTCACAAGTCCGCAAAATCCAAGTGTCACCTCGTGTAAAAATATTCTTTTGTTTTGCTATTCGTTGAATTGGCAACCACCCACCGAGTCTGCTAGTGCCGAATTATAAGCGCGTGATTAACTCAGTGGTTGAGCACTCGCTTGCCATGCGGAAGGTCAGGGTTCGATCTATTCTTAAATTGGTTACAATTGTTTGTAAGGGATACCTTCCGGTGCGCTCGTGTTGACCCAGCACCTAAATGGGAAGTATTGTGTCACAGTGCCGCAGCTCCTTAGAGCGGGTCACCCCTGTTTCCGACAGTAATGTACCAACGAAATCCCATGTACACTTGTACAGCCATACATACATACAATAAGTCCCATTATACATACAGTAAAATAGGAACTTAGGTACAGCTATTTACTATTATAGAATAGAATGGAATATACCTTGTATACATATACTGCCGAGGTAAGACTAAAAAGTCCCTTTACTCCAGCAGTCAAACAGGTCTTATACGTATATGTTTTATGGGATATGGAAAATTATACAGATATTTCCCTACATAACTATAGAATCTCATGTATACGTATACCCAAACCCAGCATACATAGCCCTAATAGTAGTGCCATTATACATAGAGTAAATTAGTAAATTACGTAGAGCTATTATACAGATATTTCCGAACATAGCTATAGTTTATATTCAGAATGGAAACATTAGATCTATTAGAAGCCTAACTTCAGTGTTTATTTCAGCAGTCAACCCAGCATTCGACATCACGCGACTCCAGGCTAGATATTCATCACGCGATAGCACAAGGCTAGATTAGAGCTAGATAGCGCGGGCTAGATTACAGCTAGATAGCACGGGCTTGCTAGATTAGCTGGGTAGAGCAGGCTTCAGTTAGAATAAAAATACTACTATTTAGCATAGATTTAGAAAGTAGATAACGAACTGTGGTCGAGATCTGAAGCACCTAACTCAATAGAAAATGGAGGACACCATGCTATAGCACATGGTGTCCGCCATTTTCTATTGAGGAAGTGCTTCACATGAGATGCCCGGACAGCATTGGGAGTTCTTTATTTATTTATTGTTTTTAAATCTATGCTCTTCAGTGGGAGGTAAGGTAATCAGAACAGGGAAAGAAGGATTCCCAGCGAAGGGAGGGTAAAACCCCCGTCCTAAATTCCTAATCAAGACGTAAATCAAATAGAATCGTTGGCGTGAGGAAAGACATCCAGTCGTAAAAATGTGCCACAACCAAATAACCTCAACCATAAGGTTGAAAAACGCCGACCACAAGTATAGGTTTGGGAAAAGGCGAAGTGAATGAAAAAGTGGAAGCGAACCACCAGGCGAGGTTAATGCTCAAAACATTTTCTACCACCTAGCCCTCAGAGTCTTATTATTATGTGGTCACAAACTCAAATAAATGAGGAAAAATCCAACCTTTGGGTGGGATCCGACATCCGATCCACAGATCACGGATCCATGCGCTAGATTTTTTATTTACATAACAAGTCTAGCACCCTAACCACATCCACTACCAGTGGTAAGTAGTAGCTAATTATAATTACCCATATATTATAGACACAGTAAACAAGTGCTATAATCCTAAACTAGATTCGAAAATCACGAGGAATATCTTGGATAGTTTTATTTTAGTTTTTTTTTTTAATTTAAAGTTATCATATTTGAGTTAATAACTTTCGTGATATCACAACTACTCAACAACTACTGAGGTCGGTTGTTTTGTTTTAGTCAATAGAACACCTTGTCTGAGCACTGGGCTTGAGCGCCTGTGACCCGGGTTCGAATCAAGGCAGAGTTTCTTCGGGTTCCAATCAGAGCTCGTGAGAAAGACTGAGACACTTGTAACCTCCGGATCGCTGGTTCGATTCAGGCTACCCCGCAGTAGTAAACTGTGCTTCCACTTGATTTTTCATATAAATTAACGTGGTTTTATCAATTTTTTTAAAAATATTAGAATTTTCATTTATTATGTATATTTTCTACAACAATTTGTGAAAAAAAAACATTCACATTTGTGGGTCTGTCTATTTGATTAGAAAAAAATGTATTAAAATTAAAAATTTCAATTTCCACTTTCTATTTCTGAAAAGAATTCATTAGTATTCATCTAGTTTTGTAAATATGCTAATGTACTTTATTAGCATTACATAAATATATTTTATATACCTATATTTATGAATATTTTTAAATAAATAGTTTTTAAAGAAATACTCGTACATCACATGCATATAATAATTACTCATATCATTAATTTAATTACTTTTTATCAATAGTTATTTTACAAAAAACAAAGCCGCAGAGAAAAAATTCAAGTTTATGCTCAAAGATATTTTTTACGTTCCTTGCAATAAAGGTTGGGAAAAGTACATTAATTTTGGCAGGAGCTCAAAACATTACAGCACAACACCCTTTGCTTGTACTAGCCTCAGATGCCAATCAATAAGCTCTCGTCGCATGCTACAGGCAACACGAAGCCTGCTATTGTGCTCTACCTTGTCCTGCCTGGGACCACGAGGTATTAAAGTTACTTTTCATAGAAAGAAAAGGAACAATAATTGTTTAAATGGGACTTAACCTGTATAAATAAAACTCAAATCTGTGCGTGTCTGGCTGACTATGTCCTCTTAGGTGTTGTCTGTTTACAATACCACAGCCCAAAAAGTAACAGATATTGAAATTTTCATGAGAGTAGACCCCCCCTAAACCACCGTCAAACTACTTGAAAAATTATCAAAATTGAAATATCTATTACCGTTTTCAAGTAGGACACCAGCCACAGGAAGAAACCTTAACGGCGACTAAGTGCCGGGTTTTAGCTAGTACTATATTATAATATCGCCTGATTTATACTGCCCAATAAAAACGCATTACAGTTAACGAGTTATAGGTCAAAACATAGGGACATTAGCCAGGACAGCCGACTCTGTATCTCGAGAACGGTATGTCGTAGCTTACTGAAATTTGTTGCAATGAACTTTTCTCAATGAGACCTTTCAAACAATATGCTACACGACATACCATTCTACTTAAGATTTTAAAATTCTTCCGTGTCCAGCCTGATTCGGGCAGTGTAGATAAATCTTTTTTGCTGAAACATAATCTACCAAAATATTAAGGAATATGTGTCTTAGCGTTTTTATATATTTTCAGCCGTTCTTGAGATACAGGACTTTATTGACACCCTGTATATGTACTCTCCATATAACCTAACATACTCTGACAGAATTTGTAGCATAACAAAACATATAAATTTCAGTACTTAACATATATGTAGGTCATTTCCAGAGGGACTAATTAACATATTACCCTTGGTAGATAAACAGGTCCTGAATTGGTCAGCTGGTTTTAAATGGTGTTACGAATGGCGTTATGGTTTAACGTAATAAACTCGCCTGGACTGGACTTTGCAGAACACAACTTTGTAATCCGCAGGGATTTCTACTCATCGTAATTGCGTTAGTTGGTCCCTTTTGACCGTGTTAAATTGTTCATCCATGATGCTCCGCATGAACATACACAGGGAACAGGGTTTAATTACATGCGGGGTTACTGCCGCGGGCATGAATAATAATAACTAAAACAATAAAGAACCGCATAAAAATCCCTTTTATTCGTTTCGATAGGATAGTACATACTCTTGTGTTAGGTAAGACTAAATTTTGAGAGAAATCAGTCTCAGACAATAAATAAAAAATAAATGAAAAGATACCTCAATTTTTTTGAATAACTCAGAATTTTATTTTTAAACCACCAACTATACTACAACCACCCTCATTATTCCATCAATACACACAAAACCACACACTACATCCACACACCTCACACTTCATTATACTCCCCATACTACAACCACCCTCATTATTCCATCAATACACACACCACCACACACTACCATCCACACACCTCACACTTCATTATACTCCCCATACTACAACCACCCTTATTATTCCATCAATACACACACCACCACACACACTACATCCACACACCTCACACTTCATTATACTCCCCATACTACCACCACCCTCATTATTCCAGCAATACACACACCACCACACACACTACATCCACACACCTCACACTTCATTATACTCCCCATACTACAACCACCCTCATTATTCCATCAATACACACACACACCACCACACACTACATCCACACACCTCACACTTCATTATACTCCCCATACTACAACCACCCTCATTATTCCATCAATACACACACACCACCACACACTACATCCACACACCTCACACTTCATTATACTCCCCATACTACAACCACCCTCATTATTCTATCAATACACACACACCACCACACACTACATCCACACACCTCACACTTCATTATACTCCCCATACTACAACCACCCTCATTATTCCATCAATACACACACCACCACCACACACTACATCCACACACCTCACACTTCAGCACGGCCTCATGCTACATTACTCCCCAACTGCATCAATATTGACTTTCTCTTATGTCAACAAAAGCAGACAAATATCTTCCTTCACTACACAAATGATGACTCAATGCTTATACCTTAGTGTCGGATTGATAACAAAAAGTCTACGTCAACGCATCGTTAATTACACCAGTTTTCACGTTCTTGTAATATCGCTTGAGTTCAGCAACGTCCATAGAGATTAGAATTTGGTGGGTGGCCGCAAGTTCGTAACCTAATGATGCTGGCTATTCCGTTACGGACTATAGGGACACGGTAGGCTGATTTTAGTTTGGACAGCTGTTTTTTTAATATATAATTTGGGTTTAACGTCTCTTTCAACTGCATGGTAATACACGACGGGGGTATTACCCTCCATTCGCAGGAAACTTGTGAGTTTCCTGCGAATGGAGCTACTCAAATTAACCTCACCCAGCTTCAGTCGCGCCGGGAATAGCCAGAAACACGAGGGTTCGAATTTGACTCGTCACCCATCCAATTCCTAGCTTCTCTAGACGTTGCTTAACTTCAGTGACTGAATGAAAACTGGTGTATTCAACAAGCCATCGACGCTGGCTGGGTAGCTGGTTTAATCTTTGATCTCAACCAATCACACTGTACTCAACTCTGACTTGAGGGGCGGTTGGCTCAAAACCAAACCTGGCTTACTCCTAGCTGTCAAATATCAATGGCACTGCAGAGTCAGCTAGAACTAGCTCAGGGCCCTCAGGGGTTAAGTGGTTGAGAATGCCTAAGGCATTAACTTCGCCCCGGATTACAAAACAATAGTAAATTACAAAACAACAATATATTTTTTTACTATTGTTATTAATTTATTGTTGATTCTCTTGTTTTAAATATAAATTGTATATAAATAAACAAATAAACTACTAACTCCAGAGCGGTTGTCACACTCCTAATGAGCGGGGTTCGAGACCTTCCCAGACAAACCTTGAAATTTAAGTATCATCTGTTTTTACTCGATTGATGAAAAAAAGTATTTTTTTGAGTTGTTGGTTTTTTTTTCTTCTTAAAAAAAAATCCTATGTATTCTCCAACCACGCGGCCATGGTGACCAATTAGATCTATGCCGTAGTAAATAATGTTTACTACCGAATGCCGTAGTGAATAATGTTTACTGCCGAGTACTGTTGATAAACCACAAGAATAGCAGTCATGAAATGCAAACAGGCATTCAACTTTACGACACGACATAAATTTTATTGCTAGGCCTAGAAAATACTACTAATCTGATGGCATATAACAGCAGACCTAACTAACAGTAAGAGCAGATCTACTTAAAATAACAAAAGAAAGAAGAAAATTAATGAGATTTACTATAAAAAATATCAAGAAAAACTAACAATAGCATTTACATTAAAAAAGGCAATGGCAATTGATGTGGTTACGACGGCGCTAGGTTTGTGTAATGTAAACAATCAATCTAGACTCTGTTAGAGTTAGGTGATAGAAAATGCTTTGAGCATTAACCTCGACAAGTGGTTACCTTCAACTAAAGAGTATTATTATTATTACCAACAACCACAACAAAAACAAGAATAACAACAACAGTAATTAAAACCTCAAAAACACAAGAGATCTTGGATTGACAGTAGAAAATAAACGAGATTAGTCAAGAAATGCATAAAAACTTTATAAAATAATATAAATAATAATAATCTTTAGTGGAAGTTAACCACCAGGCGAGATTAATGCTCAAAGCATTTTTGACCACCTAGCCCTCAGAGTCTTATTATTATGTGGCCACAAACTCAAATTAATGAGGAAAAATTCATGCACTGGATCCTTACGCTACCTTGATTACCAGACTAGAGCGTTAACCACTTGACTACCAGTGCACAGTTAGAATTGATTAAAATAGATCTATCGACTGGAATGGATCTAGTCGGAAATAAAAAACAAAACAAGCTAATCAATACAAAAAACAACAACAATATGAACAACTCAATTCTAATCAGGACTTATTTGGATAGAAACAACTTTTGTCTGTGAGAAATATTGACACACATGGGAACGAACCCAGCAAGTGGCCTGAGGGCCAAACTGTCCAGTCTGTCCACAGACCTACATAACATGATCAGAACAGAGACGACGCGTGTCATACACTCATACCTTGTTTATGAGACCATTTCAGAATAGTGAGAAAATGGGAAAATGTGAATAATATCGCTTTTTTAATACTACCCAACTAGAAGTAATAAGTCAAATTATTACAGTATTAAAAATGCCAAGGACGTATTATTACGATGTCAAAATCCGGAATGGGAGCATAACTTATTTTGAACCGGCTGGGTTTCGAATCCGCGACCCCTGAATTACCAGACCGACGCGACGCCTTGGCCACTGAGCTATCGGGACCGGAGGAAGAGGTATTAGGAACAATTAAAACTAACCTTAAAAAAAAAAAAAAATGACCGGCAAATGTGCATTGTTTGTCAAAAAACGGTTCTTTAACGGTAAAAATATGTGTCAAAAAACGGTTCTTTATTGACACATATTTTTTTAGAGACTTAGGAGGACAATCTTTCAAAGACACCCGGAAAACATGGGGAGATGGATTTCTAATTACCCAGGCATCTCTGGGGAATGATAAGATAATGTACCCGGAACAGTTTAATAACATTATTATTCAGGTACATTATTACTCACCACGGCACATCATCATGACACCATGAATATTTGTATCAGTCTACACAATCCATAGATATTTGTATCAATATTGCTAGAGTGACTCAAATCCAGGTTACTAAAAATGTTTTTACAAGAGTAAAGGATGATTTAGGATTATCAAAGACAAAGGGGACATGGACAATTGGACATTATTAAGGACATATAAAGAAATCTCTTCATTTATATGTCGTAAGCCTTAATAATATCCATTGCCGACCCCAAGTAGGTTTGAGGAAAAGTTAAAGTAATAGGAGAAGAAGAAGATAAAGGAATACTCACAAGTCCGAAGACTCTTGTCCCGGAAGGAGCTGAAAGGAATCCAAGGAACCCGCCGAAACATCCGATTCAACTCTTTCTGGTTGGAACTGAACGCGACGAAGAATTCTTTGTTCGTGACAGAGTTGACGGAGACGGGTCTTCTCTTCAGAAAGGATGGAGATGAGTTGTCAACTCCAATGATAGTTTCTGTGATGCTTTCAACTAGGTGCTCAGGAGATTCAGTTCGACGATCTGTTTTAAGCGCATTGTTTGGATAATTAATGTCATTTTTTTCGCGAGTTGGAGCAACAAAAGTAAGATTTTCAACTGTCGTACCAAAAACAGTGGTTGTACCAACAACAGCACCGTTTTCACTGGACGGACCAACAACGGCATCATTTTCATTGGGAAAGACTATTGAACTTTCACCAAGCGTTATCAATATGGCGTTGCATGGAACAGATGTTTTTTGAACAATTTCTGTTACTTTTGCGACCGTGTCGTCATTTATTTCAATTTGATTCGAACTGTCAAATTTGATTCCAAAGGCCGGAATCCGTGTTTCAGCAGTATTCGCGATCTTTTCTTCGGAGATATCGACTTTATTCTCCGGATCCTCAATCTTAGTCACTCTGCCGGGAGCCTCCGGTGTGTTCAACTTAGCGTTCGATGTCTTTTCACAGGTCCGATCAAGAGATGGCCGTGTTACTAAATTTTTTTCAGAGCGTTCGTCCGAAGTTTGCAAGGAGTTATCTGGAATGGAAGGGACAGAGGAAGTGAGGAAGTTAGTGAGGATGCAAGGAGAGAAATAATGGAACTTGTAGGTGGGTAATACATACACAAGGAAGAGAAAGAAAGGGAGGGAGAGCGAGAGAGAAAGAGAGAGAGAGAGAGAGAGAGAGAAAGAGAGAGAAAGAAAAGGAAGAGGAAGGAGAGAAAAAATGGAAGAGAAAACACAGGGAAAGATAGAGACAGACATAAAAAGAAAAGGAAGAGGAAGGATGCGGCCACATATAAATGATGTCATTTCGTAGGATGTGGGAGTATGGCCAACTTGTAACGATGGTATAAACTTTTATGTTGTGAAATATATCCCTGCAGTGTAAAACAAAATGATTAAATATGCGACAAAATGAACTTCGTTATTTTTTACGAGACGTCAGCCAAGGCAGGGACAAGGCAAGCTAATGAAAAAAGTTTACACAAGCATTCTCGTGGAAGAGGAGCTGCAGATTTATGTTTATCAAAAGAATTAAGCAGCTATTCTCAGGATCTCAGGAATACAAACAAAGTGCAAAGTTCCACTCATGTTTCGCGAAATTTTCTCCAGAAATTTCAGTCTTCTCATAAATCTAGATTTTCTAGACATTTTAGAGAAGAGAAAACATGGGCTCTTAGGGCGAAATTAATAGACGTTTTTGTAATATCTCTGTGGTGCTTAGGCTCGATTTGTGTACTGTTTTAAATGGCGGAAACCGATGCTAAGTCATGACTCAAGTTATCGATTTTGTCTATTAATTTCGCCCGTATTTCTTGAGTTGGAATTTCTTTCCAGTGGGGTTATAAGTCTTTATATTTATATAAAAAACGCCACAGGTTTACATTTTTGGTTAAATAATCCTCTGAATGGCTGTGGGCTAATATCCTGCACCAAAAAACTGAAGAAAAAATATTATTAAGAAATCCAGTAATTTTAAGGATTATCTGAGAGGAAGCAATTGCTGAGACGTTCAATTTGTATACAATTCACTACATGTAGGGGAATGCAGTTTATGCGGTTGGTTGTTGGAGGACTTGGGCTCACGCGGCCTGTCAGAACCCCTCTATCTTGCTTGATAAGCACATTTTTTGAAAGATAAGAAGTACGTAAGCTAGGGTCGATGGCGCGTTGAATGCACCGGATCTCGTAGGATCAACAAAGTTAAGCAACGTTTAACGAAGTGAAGACTTCGTGATGCTTATGGCATTCCCGCCCAACCCAGGCTGGGTGAGGTTCATGTGGGTAGGTAGCAGGTTTGTGAGTTTCGTGCGAATGGAGGGTAACACCCGGTCGTGATATGACCATGCAGTTGAAAGCGACGTTAAACCCAAAAATGAAAAAAAAAAGTACGTAAATGTACAATATGTACTGATTGATTTCCATGCCAGGTACATTCTTCAAAGTTCCACACAATAGTAACAGAAATTGAACCTCGTACTTTTGAAGAATTTACTTTGCTCTTCAAAGAAAGGAAAAATTAAGGACGAGAACTACTCATCGAATGAAAAAAGTGTTTGTTCAGGTCGTTCAGGAATACTTCAAGTTTCCAAAGAACTTTTTATGGTTTTACTTCTATGACAAACATCAGTAAAGTACTTTTTCAAACATTTCCGTCTTAGATATTTCCCGTAAGTTTTGTGTAGGTACACTGGTACAGTCAAACCTCGATGTACATAAGAGAACAATTTCCAGGGTAAATTTACCTTTCTATGAGAGAAAATAACCTCTTTATAGGAGAAACCGGGATGTAAGAGAATAATTTCCAGGTCAAGTTTACCTTTCTCTAAGGGAAAATACCCTCATTATAAGAAGAACTTGGATTTAAGAAAGAAATTTCCGGTTCCTTGAGTTCTCTTATTTCAACTGTGCCTACTCTTAATTGTTCAGTAAAGACTTCAACTTCTTCAAAATATTTTACAAGTTTTTTCCATACTTCTGTACATAACTTACAACAAAATTTTGTGTACAATATGAGAACACTCCCAAAAAAGCAACTCTTAAGTCGGTACTTAAATTTATTTATTTTTATTTTTATTTATAAACTCTTTATTAGTAGGAAGAACATATATATACAATATACAGACAAATAATGGTAAATATAAAAATAGACAGTAATAATAATATAAACAAGGAAATAAAAACAAAACAAAAAAACAAAATATATACATATGTCCTAACTAAAGGGCGGGGTTATTGCCTATGGCAATCTCTTCCACCCAACCCTTAAATCGTCCAAAAGGGCTTTGCAAACCATTTCGTTTTATATTACAGACACTTGAGTACATAAATTTTATGTACTAAAACTGCGTTAAGTATACTAGACACTTGTGTGGCAAATTTGCATTTAATGTACCTCATTTTATGTTATCTTATGTAGTTATTTAGTACTACAGGAAGACAGTTGTGTAGAAATTGTACATTTGATGTACCAACTCATTTTACGTTATCTTATGTAAATTTTATGTTATGTTATGTACCTCTTACGGGTAGGGAAACCACGCTTCTATTTCTTCAACTTAACCTAATTTCTCATTCCTCTTTGCGCCAGGTTTCTCTTTTGTATTTCATTTTCTCTTCAAGCTCGAAATATGTACAAAGCCTAAGAGCATTAGACAGGCTTTTCTTGGCACACAAGATGTACTGAAACTGTCATGCATGAAGGACAGAGAGGAAACCTGAGGCGTCCGTGACGTCACACTTGCATGAAAGAAAAGCTTTCCTGTTTTTTTTTTTTTCTTTCCTTTTTCAAGATAAGTGTTTCACAATTTTTTTTTTTGATTTCATAGCCATGAAACAGGAGCTACCGTAGACGCTACTGGCGAGCCCGAGCTTTAGTTAAGGGATAGTGTTTACTTAGATATAATCTAATCCTGTTTCATATGTCGGCTCTAAGACACCTTCGTTCGGTCAATGATCAATGAGAAGTGAAATGCAACTCAACAAGAACCGCGACAACGAACAGAATGCACTTTTTGCATCTGCACTGGATTACAAGGTGACTGCAATATTCCAAACAACTTTCAATATCCCAGCTGTTCCAATGAACATTATCAGATGCATTCGCGAACAATACCGTCTTTGTGATTGTTTTTTCAATGCTATCTTTGTTCACAAGCATGCCGATTCAATACTATTTATATCTTTAAACATATACCTAAAAATTACATATGTATATAAATACTAGCGGGCTGTCGCCCACTTTGCGGGCCGAGGCATGGCCGTAAAGCAAAAAATCCTTTTTCGCCAATGGCAGGTGTTGTAGTGGGAATTTCGAAAAATCCCGTCTTATTGCACATCTAGACTATAAGACAAAGCTACCTACCAAATTTCAGCTTCCTAGGACTTACCAGTTTGGAGAAACAGTGATGAATCAGTGAGTGAGTCAGTCAGTGAGTGAAACTCTTTTTTATAAGTATAGATTGTCTGGCTGGGGGACTTTAAACAGGGAGTATACCAGCATTGGCTTGGTTCTGGGGGCCCTTGTCAATTATTAGTCTCCTTGTAAAGACAGTGGTATAAGTGCTGAGTCATTCCTTCACTGTCTGGCTACCATCGTTCACGATGACGCCACCCTATGATGATGATGATGATATAAATATCCATGGTGTTTTGGCAAACAAGTATGTACCACGGTAAGTTTTTTGTTTAGTCTTTAAAAAAAAAAGAGTTAATTGTGACCCGGAACTGCTTTCGAAATACTTCAAGGCTAATAACTTTTCATCCATGCCATTTTTGAAACGAAAAAAACTCGGTCGAAATTTTCCTCTCCAGCCGAGATTTGAACCCGCAAGTTCTAGGTCAATAAAAAAATGGATGACACTATACCAACCATAAAGTTGACCACTCGATAAAATGATAAAGAGTACAAAAACAATGTGCGTGTTTACCATTGCGACCATGCCTAATAAAATTAGTCTCCTTGTAAATGCGAAGTACGGACGAAAAGCTACTCGAACGTAAATATGCCCATTGAACCGTACAAGGTCAATCTACTGCCATTAGTTTCCAAGTGACATTTGGACACTAATGGACACAATCAGACCCTTAGGGCGATTGTCAAGCACACCTTAAGGTAGGACAGTTAACTACCATAATATGTTGAGAGTAAGCAGAGGCCTATAGACCCTAGAACAGCGGTTCCCAACCGGTGGGCTGCGGGCAGCTCGCTACTGGGCCGCGGATGCTGGCAGAAACTCAAGAAATAATGTTAAAATAGTGCAAAATAAGTACGGGGTGGGCCGCAAAATTGTTTTAAAAATATTATTAAGCCCCCCAAGCTAAAAAGGTTGGGAACCGCTGCCCTAGAAATCATGAAGGACATTGCAATCTATTTTATTATTATTAACATAAATTTTAGGTCTTCCATTCTAGAATGGCAGTCACCGTGACCGGGTGAGTTAGCCGCTAGGTATTCCACGCATAATGACCTGGGTCGATCCCCAGCGGGGCAGGATTTTTAATGCTCTCTACTTGTATGTCCGGGATCCACTCATACCTCGTGAAGAAAAATGAGTAGCTGCTTCAATGTGAGCATCGACCAACCCTCACCTAGCCTGAGTTGGGCCAGGAATAGCCAGCATCACGAGGGTTCGAATTTGAATGGCCACCCATCCAAGTCCAAACCTCGCTGGTCGTTGCTTAACTTCAGTGACTGAACGAGAACTGGCTCACCTGCATATTATTTAGCAGGAATAAAAACACTTCAAATAATTTCGGATATGGAGTCTCATAATTAAGGAAAATTTCTTGCAGCAACGCGTGTCTTGCTGTCGTAAGCTAAGAGCGCCCTCTTGAACTTTCGCTAAAGGATCATTAGCTAGCACAAGTCAGGGGATACTAAACATGTGTAACCTTTAGTAATAACAATAATGATATAACCTTATTTATACTGCCCGATTAGGACTAATAAGTCCGTATATTTCAGCTGTAAGCCCAAGACCTATTACTATGTTCAGGTGAAAATTCCGAATGAGATGATAACTTGTCATGTCCCGGCTGGGTTTCGAACCCGAGACCTCTGGATTATCAATCAACTGGACTACCGGAAAGACATTTGCATGAATCTACACCATTTTTTGATCTATGTCTGTGCATAAGCATACCTTTTCATGAATTATTATGTTTTCGGGTTTTATTTAACGTCCCTTTCAACGTCATATCACGACGGGGATTTTACCCTCTATTCTCTGGACCAAACAGCTACTCAAATTAACCTCACCCAGCCTAGGTTGAACCGGGAATAGCCAGCATCACGAGGGTTTGATTCTGAGTGGTCACCCATGAAGTCCTAACATCACTGGATGTTGTGAAACTTCTGTGTTCAGACGAGAACTGGTTTATTCAACGTGCCATAGACGCTGCTGTCCCTGGATAAGGAGTGGTAAGTGTGCCGCAGTTTGGAAACCCATCAGCTTGAAAAAGACAGCCACTTGAAAATGTTATTTCTTCCTACCCTCCCAGCCACTTATATGTATGTATATGTCTTCAAGTGTCTTTACACCAGCTCTACAGAGAGCTACATAACGTACATATGTTCTCATCCTGCATGACATTCGTAGCAATGAGTAAGTGGATTGTCCTTGTGATACATACATTACATAAATAGCATTGTCACTATTGTAAGTGCTTTCACACTATTATAGATCTAAAGATAGTCTAGTACCGCAAGCCCGAAAATAGCGAAATAAATGCAAGTTTTGGTGTAGTTTTGATTTTTTGTACCATAGTGTATTTTGAGCTGCTGAAGACGAATCTGAGGTTTGCCAACAAAAATTTTACCGGCAAATTTTTTTACAGGCAAAAAACAGGCAAAAAATTGGACTATTTTTAGTTTTTCTGAAATATCTCCCAAGTGATTTAATAAACGCCAACACTAACTCTATACAAAGTTGTTCACAACTAAATTCCCTACATTTTATATTCTACAAAAAAAATTGTGCGACCAACCTTTGAGCTTTGAGGGCGCCCTCAAAATGCAGGCAAAAAATCAAAAGTGGCTACTTTTGCGATTTTTTAAAATTTTACTTCAAAATAACGCTCCTGACAATATTTTTGGCAGTTAAAGACGTCATTGATGGCTTACAGGCTAAAGTTTCAGACTTTTTCAGCCTTTTAGAAGGACCTTTGCAGCCTTTTGGAGTGATCACAGTCACCTGTGTCTATCTAGAACCCTGGTTTTAAAACAAAAAGTTTTGCTGTACTTGTGATTTTTGGTAATATAGTGTATTTATAGCTGAAAAGTATGAATTTGACGTTTGCCAACAAAAAAAAATGCCGTCATTTTTTTAACAGGCAAAAACGGCCTGAATGGAGCTTTTTTTAGTTTTTAACAATATCTCCGAAACTGTGCATTTCAAAGCAACGTTGGGTGAATACTAAGTTCAACATAACTGAATTTCCTACGTATTATGTTCCCAATATTTTTTTGTGCAACCAACCTTTGAGCTTTGAGAGCGTCCTCAAAGCCCAGGCAAAAAATCAGAAAAGGCAAATTTGGACTTTTTGAAGTTTTACCTCGACATAACCTACTTGGCAGTTTGTATGATATTGTTTAGTTTAGACTCTAAAGGTCTAAACTTTAGAAGCTAAATTTCGTGACCTTTGCAGATTTTTTGTAATACCTGGATGCAGGAGTAAAAAGAGACAACAAAAATAGGATGGAGATGTTCGAATGGTCCCCGTGAATCCCACAACTTTATTCCAACGGATTTCATTTGCTAAGCATTCCAACGAAAAACTCGAAAACTTTTTGAGCTACGATCTAGGACCTTATTCTCTGTCACTTTTTGACAAAGGATGCATGAGAAAAGGAACAAAGTCCACTCTATACAAAGATCTTAAGCCCCTGACGAACAAGCACTTTACTGGTCAGGTGCAATATGTAATTGATGGGGAATTCCAGGTCTAGAACCTATATTAAATCTCTCTGCCCCCGCTCCCCCGAATTGCTGAAGCTCGTTTCCTGCAAATGTACAGGAAACTGTGGCTGCAGGAAAGCAGGACTCTCCTGCTCCGCTCTATGCTTGCATTGCGATATCATCATGCCATCAATGGAGGACCCTGATCCAAGTCCCTCACAAAGATGTACTGTATATGTCAAAAAATTTAGCCTTTAAACCATTATTAATATCATTCACACTGCCAAGAAGTTTATGTCGAGGTAAAATTCAAAAATTTCAAATTTTACCTTTTCTGACTTTTCAAATTTTGCCTTTTCTGGCCAGACAACTCTGTGTAACAGGAATTCCCCATCAATTACATATTGCACCTGACCAGTAAAGTGCTTGTTCGTCAGGGGCTTAAGATCTTTGTATAGAGTGGACTTTGTTCCTTTTCTCATGCATCCTTTGTCAAAAAGTGACAGAGAATAAGGTCCTAGATCGTAGCTCAAAAAGTTTTCGAGTTTTTCGTTGGAATGCTTAGCAAATGAAATCCGTTGGAATAAAGTTGTGGGATTCACGGGGACCATTCGAACATCTCCATCCTATTTTTGTTGTCTCTTTTTACTCCTGCATCCTTCAAAGCAACGTGTTGATCAGAGCTAGAAAGCGAACACCACAGTCCTAGATTGATGCAAGTGATCCTGATCCAGATCCAGGTATTATAAAAAATCTGCAAAGGTCACGAAATTTAGCTTCTAAAGTTTAGACCTTTAGAGTCTAAACTAAACAATATCATACACACTGCCAAGTAGGTTATGTCGAGGTAAAACTTCAAAAAGTCCAAATTTGCCTTTTCTGATTTTTTGCCTGGGCTTTGAGGACGCTCTCAAAGCTCAAAGGTTGGTTGCACAAAAAAATATTGGGAACATAATATGTAGGAAATTCAGTTATGTTGAACTTAGTATTCACCCAACGTTGCTTTGAAATGCACAGTTTCGGAGATATTGTTAAAAACTAAAAAAAGCTCCATTCAGGCCGTTTTTGCCTGTTAAAAAAATGACGGCATTTTTTTTTGTTGGCAAACGTCAAATTCATACTTTTCAGCTATAAATACACTATATTACCAAAAATCACAAGTACAGCAAAACTTTTTGTTTTAAAACCAGGGTTCTAGATAGACACAGGTGACTGTGATCACTCCAAAAGGCTGCAAAGGTCCTTCTAAAAGGCTGAAAAAGTCTGAAACTTTAGCCTGTAAGCCATCAATGACGTCTTTAACTGCCAAAAATATTGTCAGGAGCGTTATTTTGAAGTAAAATTTTAAAAAATCGCAAATGTGGCCACTTTTGATTTTTTGCCTGCATTTTGAGGGCGCCTTCAAAGCTCAAAGGTTGGTCGCACAATTTTTTTTGTAGAATATAAAATGTAGGGAATTTAGTTGTGAACAACTTTGTATAGAGTTAGTGTTGGCGTTTATTAAATCACTTGGGAGATATTTCAGAAAAACTAAAAATAGTCCAATTTTTTGCCTGTTTTTTGCCTGTAAAAAAATTTGCCGGTAAAATTTTTGTTGGCAAACCTCAGATTCGTGTTCAGCAGCTCAAAATACACTATGGTACAAAAAATCAAAACTACACCAAAACTTGCATTTTTAAAAGCCAGGATTACTAGACTAAGAGCTCTATGTGTTCATTATGATCCATCGCATTGCAATTTATTTTATATACAGAGAGGTAATGCTGTGAGTATTAGAGGAACTCTCACAACCTCTGAAAAATTGGAAGAAATATTTTGCTGAAAAGATGTTGTTCATGTTGGGCTGTTTCATTATAAATATATATAGATAAAAACATTAAAAAAATAATCCTTATCTACAGTAGATGTACCAAATATGATTGCTGCTAGTGTGATTCATACATAACATAAAATATTTGGCGGTTCTAGGGGTGCAAATCCCCCCATCGCCCCTACCCAACGATCTTTCTATCATCCATTCACATAGTTCACATTTGCCAACATTGAAAACGTCCTTTTCTGATTTAAATTTCCAGTATTGACTTTACCAACAGTACATGGTATGAATTATGATGTTGTCAGAAAAACATGATGGAAATTTTCAGGATGTATCAAAAAAACAATAGAGAAATGTGTACTCTGATTTCCAAACACTAAAAATCCACCTTCTCTAATAGCTGACCGCACTTGGAACTGAAATATAGAATTACTTCACACATAGTAAAGAGAATCTACTGACCCAAAAAAACAGCCCAAGATATTTTTTTATAAAAATCCCCGAAACGTTATTGATGTTGTTGTAGAATCACTCATCATCATCTACCTACAGTGAAATATGTAAACAAATTCGTGTGGTGTTCCTTTGCAGTTGTTCTCACTGGTTCCATCCTTATTAATCCCAGACTCATATTAAAAGATCATCTAATTCATCATCACTTTCAATGGTTTTAAATATCTAGATGTGGTTTTACTTTTCTGGATCAATTATATAAATTTAGGTATACTGGTCAATTATATAAATTATATAATTTAGGTATAAATGTGTCAAGTCCGTGACCTGGTTCCATCCTTATATCCGTTCATAGCTCAATGTTATGAGAAACCCACCAACTTATTTTTTGATGACAAAAACATTACATCTAAAGTCGGCGCTCAACAAGGTGACCCTGCCGGTTCTCTGCTATTCAGCTTATCCATACATCCAATCATTACTGCTCTAAAGTCCAAGCTTAACTTATGGTATCTTGACGATGGATCAATTTGCGACACACCTGAAGTTGTTTTGGCTGACTTTCAAAAAATCATTGTTGAAGCCTCAAAAATTGGTTTAAAAATTAATTCCTCTAAAGGTGAACTGTATTTTTGTGGAGAACATAATTCAGAGTTCTTGTGCAAATTCCAAAACATTGCACCTGGTATATTGTTGAAGTCAAAACATGATCTAGAGCTTCTTGGTTCTCCCATATTTGACGAAGCTGTTGAAAGTTTCACATCAAAGAAATTTGAAAAAATTGAAACAATGATTTCACGCCTACAAGATGTTAAGGCCCATTTTGCATACTACTTACTGAAACATTGTTTGACTATCCCCAAGCTGTCTTATTTGATCCGTACTGCTCCCTTGTGGAAATTTCCATATCTTCTAGAAAATATTGACCTAAAGATTAAAACTGTCCTAGAAAAAACACTCAATGTTGAACTCAATGATGTACAATGGACTCAAGCTTGTCTTCCTGTAAGTTATGGAGGCCTCGGTATCAGAAAATTACAAGATCTCTCCCTACCAGCGTTCCTAGCATCTTCATTTGGGGTTAAGAATCTTGTGTCTACTCTAATCAATAATACGGATTACGAGATTGACTTGCCTCATCTAAAGAATGCTCTTGATTGCTGGGAGAAATTGAATCCAGAGAAATTTCCAGTCATCCCGGAAAAACAAAAGCAGTGGAATGAGATCAACATTGAACGCATTATCAGTTCCATGAAATTTCCCTCTGATATCGACAAGTACCGATTTGCTTTGTGTAAAAATCCCCACTCAGGAGCTTGGTTGACAGTTGTTCCAAGCCCAAACATTGGCACTTTCCTTGACAATGATACCATTCGGACATGTGTCGGTCTAAGACTGGGAAGTAATTTGTGTCTTCCACACATATGCATCTGCGGAGAAAATGTTGATTCAACTGCAGTTCATGGTCTCAGTTGCAACAAGATGAATGGTCGCTATTCCCGTCATCATGAAATCAACATGATAATCAAAAAATCACTACAGAGCATCAACATAAGCTCAAAATTAGAACCGAATGGTATGTCAAGGAATGATGGCAAACGTCCGGATGGAGTGACGAATGTTGCCTGGGAACGCGGCCGCACCCTAGTGTGGGATGCCACATGTGTAGATTCCCTCGCAAAAAGCAACGTTAACAACAGTTTCACACCAGGTTACGCATCAGAGACTGCAGCTAAGAAAAAACACGACAAATACACTGACATCAAAACTGCACATTATTTCTTGGCATTTGCTGTTGAAACTGTTGGGCCATGGGCAGATGAGACTGTCAAATTCATTGATAAAGTTGGACAATTGCTAAGAAAAGAAACAGGAGACAGTCGAATGAAGA
Organism: Bactericera cockerelli; assembly: GCA_024516035.1. Classification (NCBI taxonomy): domain Eukaryota; kingdom Metazoa; phylum Arthropoda; class Insecta; order Hemiptera; family Triozidae; genus Bactericera; species Bactericera cockerelli. The sequence goes on along the minus strand of CM044956.1, from coordinate 1,646,631 downwards.
ACTTCCTGATACAAAAAATTTCTCTCGCCATACAGAGAGGAAATAGTGCGTGTATCTTGGGCACCATTCCAACTGGTGCCAAGTTAGAGGAAATATTTTATTTGTAAAAGAAATAAAAATATAAAATAATAAAGTATTAAAAAAAAAAAAAAAAAAAAAAAAAAAAAAAAATTATTTATGTAGGTATACCCTGACGATAGATTTGAGGTCATACGTTAGTTGAATTTTGAATTGTTTTCTACTTCATTCGCTACTTGAGCTCCTCCATTTTCGTTACATACATATTACTTTTTCTACTTCCTCATACTTCTGTCTTCATTTCATGGATTACTTTTTTCTTCTCTTTCTCTCTCTTACAGACTCTCTCTCTCTCTTCTTTCTTCTCATCATTTTATTTATTGAAAAGATTACACATTACTCCCCTGGGATGCTACTGCTTTTGTATTTTTCATTTTCCACAGCTTTCCTTTCGAATGGGGTTTTCAGATACACAAATATAATTGGGAGCTATCATTTCAAGAGATATCATCATTTTACTCTCGAAGGCAATAATTTATTAATAGATATTTTCAATTCTATTTATTTGTTTATTAATATTTATTTCTTTATTATTATTTATTTCTTTTTTATTATTATTTATTCATTTATTATTTTTATTTATTTTTTGCTACCTATACTTACAACTGAAATAAGATAGATAGCTTTAGAAGCTAGGCTTGCAGTTAAATAATCAGAATTTTTTTGTTTTTAAGAATTTACAATAATCAACAATCAACAAATCATACTTCCAGCGAAAATTAAAAGAATTGAAATAGAAGAAATAGTATTTTCAAAAATTGAAAACCAAAAAAGCACAAACTAAATACAGTAAGAAGAGAATGCAAGAATAAGACGCAACAAATGAAGAAGGAAGAACGTAAAAATCTACAAGAAGAAAGTAAAAATCTACAAGAAGAACTTAAAAATGAACAATATACAGCGTGGTTGAAAACGAAAAGTGAACAAATTATATTAAATCCCAGTGCAAAGAAACTAAAACGAAACAAAGAAACTGAAACAAAAAGACTTGCAAAAAGAATACAAAAAATTATCATTTAAATGTGTACAAAGTAAGAAAATAGGAAAGAGTTACAGTCCACTGATAAAATATTGAAACATTTGAAACTAAAAATAAGATCATAGAACTATAAAAATAGATAGTAAAGTGTGAGGGAAAAAGATTTTTGTAGTCAAAATAACAAAATCTATGAATGTAAGTAATAAAAATGTGTACAAAATAGGAAAATGGGTGCAAAAAGAGTTGTAGACAAAACACGAAACGATAGTAAAAAATATAACACACAGGAATCTCAGAAAGATAGAGACATACCCCAGAAGGTTCTCGATATGGAGACATTGCCTTCGATGAGATCATATCCTATTGTGCTAGCTGAAAAAAATGGAAGTCAAAAACAGAAATGAAAGTTAAATAATGTTGAAAAATGGAAAAAAAATTTATTCAGAGTTCGGTCGGTTTGTGGCTGAATATACCAAAAACAACGATAGAAGTATTCATATTCTAAAGTTATCGCTCCAAATACGTACCAACCTTATTCTTATTCAAACTGGAGCCAAAAGACCAGGAAAGTAAGGAAAGATAAAGATACCCATCGGTGAAACTAATTAAAACTTATCCACTAATCACAGCATAGCTTAACGTATCTCCGATATTTTTCTCATAGAGGTTAATGTTCATTGTAAAAGGCAAATTTTCAAAATATGTATGCCTATGCCTATGACAGATACATTATGTATGTATATGCTTCTAGTTGGAGTACAAATACTATAAACATAGATTGATGCTTTAAATTAGAACAAAATACAACACCTTGGACAGAAAAGGACATTATAACCACACAGCAATGAAATTAAGCTGAACAATACTCATTAAGAAGTAATATTATACCCCTTCTTAATTATTTTATATTTATAGAAAAAGTTTCAAAAACTATCAATTCATGAAATTACTGTATAAAACTATCATTTTCAAAACTTTCAGAAGAAATTTCGCATTTTTTTTTCTTTCGCTCGATGCAGAAACGCAAAATGACCGAGTAAAATTACTCTAGATTATTTTTTAAACAGAAGAAAAATTCTGAAAAATAAAATAACAAAGAGAAATATATAAAATGAAAGATACTCAATACCAATAGCAAAAAAGCTAACAAAGAGAGTAACAAGTGTGTAAAATGATGAGGAACTAAATACTACTACGATAAGATAAAATTTCATAACACAATGATAAAAATTTATTGAAAGAGCATTGTGTAAATTAAAGAAGAAAAAAATAGAAGAAAAAAATGAAATACGTTCTAATTATTGAAGATATAATAAAACTACGAGTATATACATACTATTGTTTATCTAGATACAAAAGAGTATTCAACTAAGATACAATATCAAGAAAACTACATATCTACCCAAAGAGAAGTAATAATTTAATTTACATCTTTTTTAGTAATTTGTAGGAGCAATCAAACTGAGTTACAGAATGATGATAATCAAGGATCGAAATCGACCCCAAAAGAAAAAAGTCTGTATAAAATTCATCTACAATAACTTAATATTTATCTGGAATAAAGAAATTTCTACCAAACTACAAGATCAACAAACTACAGGACCTGCACAATAATAAACAACAATTCATACAACAACAGAAAAAAATATCTATAGATACAAAAAGAGCATTCGACAAGGTACGGGATTTATGTAGATAAAGTAACAGCACTTGGATAGATAAATACAAACTAAAGTACTCTAATAATAATAATAATACGACAAGTTACAGGATCTGATAAAAGACCTACCCAGAAAGGTAACGGTGGTCATGTTACTAGCGGTGACATTGTCCGCCAAGTCGTAACCCAAAGTAGCCAAATCTTCTTCTTCCTCTACACAGAAACGGGGGGAGAAAAGCGGTATTAATGAGAAATTCTTTGCAGGGAGTCCCACAAGGTGCAAAGAGTGCGCCACAAGAACTGTACACAAGTCTTGGACGAATTTTAGGCATCTATTGCAAAAAAAAGCAAATAGGTAATCATCTAAAATTGTTACCTCATACTTAAACCAAAAATAAGTAAATATATTGAGGGCGAAATGAATAGACAAAATCGAGATCTCAATTTCGAGTCAGAACTTTCATTTCCACATTGAACATAACACGCAAAATCTATACTTAAGTCCACAGAGGTATTAAAAACTGTCTACTAATTTCGCCCCGAGTCTAAAATAAGGGCAGAAATAATAGACGTTTCTAGACTTAGCTCTATGGAGCTAAGTCTAGATTTTGCATATTGTCTTAGACGGGGAACACTAATGCTAAGTTATGACTAAGATCTAGATTTTTTGTCTATTAATTTCGCCCTCGATTTCGGACAAAAGTAAAAGAAACACACAACTATTGTGCTCTTGGCGTTGCAACCTCTTGTATTTTGACAAGGTTGAAAAAATATATGTTGAAGTGGAACAAGTTTTTTTTTTATAATTTCAAACAGGATTGTGATACAACAAATCCACTAATTGGGTTGGGTAAAAGTGAGGGAATAGACAATCATGTGGTAAAAATAAAAATCATCATTGCTTTCAACTTGTTTACTAGAGAAACAATGGCAAAATAAACATAGAAATGAATGTTATAAATGGCATAGATGTTGATATATTCAGATTTGTTCTGAAATGTATGCAAGAGGGTAGGGAAATGCCAATTATGAACTCAGTAGGTACTTTGAGGATGATTCACATACACTTGGCGATAAAAAATAGCAACTTCCCATTATAGATGCTCGTGATATACTGAGCTATTTAACATAACCAAATAGCCAGCGTCGATGACGCGTTGAATGCACCGGTTCTCGTAGGATCACCGAAGTTAAGCAACGTCCAGCGAGGTGAAGACATCGTGATGCTGGCATTCCGGCCCAACCCAGGCTGGGTGAGGTTAATGTGGGTAGCAGGTTTGTAAATTTCCTGCGAATGGAGGGTAAAACCCACGTCGTGTATGACGGGGTCGTGTATTGCAAACCAATTATTTGGACCAGAAAACATTTTGAAAGAAAACTTTTTTCAAGAACTTGAGTCGCTGCCGTCCTATTTTTTTTTTTTTTTTTTTTTTTTTGAAAAAGAGAAAGGAAGAAGAATTGCAAGAGCAAGAAGAAACTTTCAGGTGAAAAATAGCAAAAGCACACACCATGGATGGCTGACATTTCACTGACATTTTTTACGATCCTCATAAAACAGCAAAGGTTACTTTTATCGTTGCGAACCGAGCAGGGAGCTGTTGTCCCTCCCGCTTTCTTTGTTTCCAGAGTTTATCTTTTGTTTGGATTTTACTTTTCCTCAGGATAGTAAATTAAGGATGGCAGGATAGTTAGGGACAGAGCAAGGACGGAGAGGAGTAATCCAGATTATCCACCGAGAAAGCTCAACCCTTAATTGGACGCATTTGTCAAAACAGAAAGCTAAAACTTTTCCCTAATACAGGGATTATGGTGGAGAGGAAACCTTTAAGGGTTGCGTTAATCTGCTAATCGAGGCGGGATTTGTCTGAACCCCAGTGTCCCCACGAAGTGTTTCTTTGTTAACCATATATATTTATTAAATTACAATTTACGGCAATTTGCCATTAATATGGTGGAATTCAAAATAGCATGCCATCATTCAAAATAACATGGTGTATCATGTTTACAAGATTAAAGTTAAAAATTAAATCCTACTCGTGTTAGAATGGTAATTAGGGTTAGGTGGTAGAAAATGCTTTGAGCATTAACCTTCAACTAAAGAGTGTTATTATTATAATGTCATACTCCGAATAAATAAATAAACTCGGCGTAGGTACTAAATATTTGCATTACTTGAGCCTCGAACCATTGACCTCTGGGATCAATCAAGTCCGACGCCTTGTTGATCAAGCTACTGAGGTCGGTTCTTTGTGTATTAAATGTCACAACTTTACTGGGTAGCACAGCATTATAAAACTCCTGATAACATACTATGTATATTATTTGCCTGACATATTCATTATTTTGGTTGCCATGCATACAAATAACTATTCATTTTTCCTCACGAGGGATGAGCGGATCCCGTAATATACAAAGTACCGAGCCGACAAAACTTCGACTCTGTCGAGATTCGAACCCCAGTCACCTGCTGCCAGGCCGAGTGCCCTGCTCACTCGGACAAGATAACTACTTTTCAGACCTTATATACAGTAAAAAGTCGTATGTATGTGTTTGTATTAGTATAAAAAGGGTTGGGTGGAAGAGATTGCCTTGGGCAATAACCCCGCCCTTTAGTTAGGACATATGTATATATTTTTCTATTATTTTTCCTTTTTATTGTTTCCATTTTTTAATTGTTATAATAATTATTTGTACTGTACATTTGTCTTCTTATATCTAATAAAGTGTTTCATAAAAATAATAATAAATGTTTATAAATTCTTTCAGGTTCATATTAAAAGTTTATTTCGTTCTACAATACATTTTACAGTATTATTCTATTCAGAACATCAACCTTGGGAACATTCCATGCCGAGAGTTCATAAATGAATTTCCTAACTCAATATCGAACACCTGAGACACATAGTAACTTTAAAATTACACACAAAAAAGATGTCTACTATCGCTGGCATGTGTCAAAATGTTTAACAAAGTCATTACTGAAAGGTGTAGGTATCTGGTATACGCAATACATGTCAAAACTTCAGACATTCCATTTCTAAAAGGGAAACTTCAATGTACATTTTCTAGCCAGACTTCTCACTTTTCCCTTTCTGTCGGATATGAAAAATTACACTAGCGACAAGCTGTCTGTCATACCAAAAGTTTTCAGCGAAAGATATAATGGGCAGATTAGTATTGGAAATGAATACCATCTCGAGCGTTACTTTCTTTGGGGGGCGGAAACTACAAGAATACCGTGCACTGGTGGTCAAGTGGTTAACGCGCTAGCCCCTAGTAATCCAGGTAGCGTAGGGCTCCGTTGGTTCGAATCCCACCCAGTGCATGAATTTTTCGTCAATAATAGTAAGACTCTGAGGGTTAGGAGGTAGAAAATGGCTTTGAGCATTAACCTCGCCTGGTGGTTACCATCCACTAAAGATTGTTATTATTCGTCCAGAAATGTGAGAAAACTGGGTAGGTCAAATTTTCGACAAATACACTATACTTTCATTATTAATAGTAAGTTTAAAAAGGCATCATATTTGTGTTAATCACCTTCGTGATATCACAAGTATCACAACTGGTCAAACTCGTTTCACGAAATCCACGCTGAATCCGGGACTCGAACCACCGACATCCAGGTTACGAGTCCGCCGCCTTATCGATCACGCTACTGAGGTCGGACTTTGCTTTCCTATAGGAGTTAGGACAAGGAAAGTGAAAGCGTCCGGAAGTTGAGGCAAAGTTCGATAGCGACAGCGGAGACATTAGTCTCATCAATAATACACCCGAGGCCATGAACTTGGGCGCAGACTTGCCCCGGCGAGGATTTCTGAGGTTAAAACGGATAATCAAGATAATTATGAAGTATGTAGCAGGCGCGGCCGGTGGGAAAATGTTTTGGGGAAATGTCAGCCACATAAATAAGTGCACTGGTAGTCAAGTGGTTAACGCGCTAGCCTAGTAATCAGGGCTGCGGAGCTGCGGAAAAAATTTGAGCTCCGGCTCCGGCTCCAGCTCCTCTTTGTATTATTTTCTAGCTCCAGCTCCAGCTCCGGCTCCTGGAGCTAAGAGAAAAAAAACTGGCTCCGGCTCCGGCTCCTGGCTCCAGTAATGTGCATCTTATTTGAATACAAAATGTATATATTAGTATAAACTGAATACCTATCATTGGTTGTATCGAAAAATGTGTTTAAACACTTACATTATGTTCTATAACTTTTCCCCTTATCTAGAACCATTAAATCACAAATTAATAACTCTTAGGTACATTTTAGATTTTGTATTGTATTTTATTGTACATAAGAACATTATTTACATTAGATTTGAGGATGGTGCTGGAATAGTGGATGTGGTGGAGTAGTGTTATTTATTTTTAATAGGTAATAATAATAATAAATAAAAAAAACCACTCATAATTCATTTTTAAGTCAGAGCTGGATGCGGAGCCAAGTTTTTGAAAATTTGGCTCCGACTCCGGCTCCAGCTCCTCTTTACTAAAATAATTGGCTCCGGCTCCAGCTCCGGCTCCTTCAGACCAAAAAATGTTAAGCTCCGGCTCCTTAGCTCCAGCTCCGGCTCCGACTCCGCAGCCCTGCTAGTAATCCAGGTAGCGTAGGGATCTGTTGGTTCGAATCCCATCCAGTGCATGCATTTTTCCTCATTAATTTGAGTTTGTGACTACATAGACTCTGAGGGCTAGGAGGTAGAAAATGGCTTTGAGTATTAACCTCGCCTGGTGGTTACCTTCCACTAAAGATTGTTATTATTGTGAAAGAAATGTGAAAAAACTGGGTAGGTCAAATTTTCAACGAATACACTACTTTCATTATAAATAGTAAGTTTAAAAAAAGGCATCATATGTGTGTTAATCCCTTTCGTGATATCACAACAAGTCTAACTCGCTTTACTAAAAATCTACGCAGAATCCGGGACTCGAACCACCGACCTCCAGGTTTCAAGTCCGCCGCCTTATCGATCACGCTACTGAGGTCGGACTTTGCTTTCCTATAGGAGTTAGGACAAGGAAAGTGAAAGCGTCCGGAAGTTGAGGCAAAGTTCGATAGCGACAGCGGAGACATTAGTCTCATCAATAATACACCCGAGACCATGAACTTGGGCCCAGACTTGCCCCGGCGAGGATTTCTGAGGTTAAAACGGATAATCAAGATAATTATTAAGTATGTAGCAGGCGAGGCCGGTGGGAAAATGTTTTGGGGGAAATGTCTGCCACATAAATAAGTGCACTGGTAGTCAAGAGGTTAACGCGCTAGTCTGGTAATCCAGGTAGCGCAGGGATCCGTTGGTTCGAATCCCACCCAGTGCACGAATTTTTCCTCAATAATTTGAGTTTGTGACCACATAATAATAAGACTCTGAGGGTTAGGTGGTAGAAAATGCTTTGAGCATTAACCTCGCCTCTTGTTTACCTTAAACTGAAGAGTATTATTATTATTAAACCGTACTAAAATGGGATTTAATAGAGTAGCTCTTTCAGTATTTAAATCTAGACTTGGCTCCACGAGGTATTTGAAAATCGCCTGTCCTGATAGCTCAGTGGTAAAGGCGGCACTCTGTGAATCTCTGTGAGGTTCGTGGGTTCGAAACCCAGCCGGGACATGACAAGTTATCCTCCCATTTGAGATTTTTACAAAATAAAATGTCGTGGTCTCTTGGGCTTACTGATTTTTTTTAAAGATGAGTTTTTAATAGCCTTTTTTATTTCGTAGCCATGTAACAAGAGCTAGTGTAGACGCTCCTGGTCTGTGTTATAGCCTGCCCATCCCGTAGTATGCTTCCCCTCTGATGGGTTAGAAGTGACGTACACAATACTTTCCAATTAGGTACTGAACTGACCAAGTATAAATAAGGCGATATTATTATTAATTCCGCCCTTATTATTTATATGAACACTGCAGTTGTTTTAAATTAATGAAAACTCTTCGGGATTCATTCAACTGTCGTCACTACTCAATTTTTTTGCGCGAAGGGCAATTTATGCGACAGCAAATGTAGCGGAAAGTGAGAACATTAAATATTGATGAAATCAGGCAAACTAAACAACCTTTGGCATTCGTTCAACTTCGGGCGCATTTCTCTTATGATCTTTCTTCTCCGAAAAAAAGATTAACTTCTCAAATTAAAATGCACTCGGAAACGTTGCATTGCGGCGTTCTTGCAATTTATTTTACAAATTGAGAACACGCCCCATGTTGAAATAAAGTTCTCTACTCTTTTTAATTTCGCGTGGACATAATCGTACGATCACCGAAGTTAAGCAATGTCCATCGAGGTAAAGACTTCGTGATGCTGCTGGCATTCCGGCCCAAACCAGGCTGGGTGAGGTTCATGTGGGTGGCAGGTTTGTGAGTTTCCTGCGAATGGAGGGTAACACCGCCGTCGTGATATGACCATGCAGTTGAAAGCGACGTTGTTTACTACAGTATATTTTGTGACAAAGAGTAGCTACAGATGTCCATTATGTTATTTGAAATAAATTTCCAAAACACATTTTTGGAAGCTCAGGTTTTAGAATTTAGGTACAACATTCATCATCATAGGGTGGCGGCATCGTGAACGATGGTAGCCAGACAGTGGATGCATGACTCAGCACTTCTACCACTGTCTTTAAAAAGAAGCTAATAATTGACAAGGGCCCCAAGAAACAAGCCAATGCTGGTCTACTCCCTGTTTAAAGTCCCCCAGTCAGACTCCTGGTCTACTCACTGTTTCTAGTGCCCCAGTACAATATTGCGCGTTGCTAATTAATTATCTGCAGCGAGCTACCTGCGAAATCCTGTTTTAAAAGTAGGCCAAATAGATTAAAAGCTATTGAAATAGATTTAGCCCCTCTCATCACGATACAACGAGGACAAAAGCTTAGAGCAGGATAAAAGTGTAAACACTCTGGAAACTCAGGAAACAGAAAATCGATCACTAAGCAGAGGAGCTAGAAAAAGATAAATCATCAATTTTTTAATTAACTTTTGCCACCAGGCGAACGTTCACCAGAAAAGATTTTCGTGTCAGAATAAAGAAAACATAAAAATGAGAAGTTCTGCAGTTTGCTATTAAAAAAACTTTGCCAATGAATTCTCCCAGCATGCTAGCTCGAGTTGAAACAGCAAGGGGCATTAGTTGAGCCTTTTCTTTAGTTTTCAATTTGTTAATGACTAATTCTACAACTTTCAGATGGAAGCAAATCCTAGGAGTGGGTTGTAATCAATTCTGACATAGTTGAAAGTTCATCCATCATTTGTGGTTCTTCTATTACTTTCAAGCTAAGGTGGTTAACTCGGCACAAAACTATAAACCGACCATAGTGGCTAAAAAGCTAGCAGGTCCCAAAAAGCTTCTATCGAATCATTATTGGACATGAAAAGAAGAATAGGCCTAGGGTCTGGGGGTCATACAATCCTACCACCACTGAACATGTTATGCGTTGATACAACAGAACCATAGACCCTAGGCCCTAGACCTTAGTGTAACCCTGGTACCACGCAGAATAATGTTATTAAATGTAACGAAGCGGCCTCAACGGAGTACCGAAAATTGTCTATAATTCTATATCTAACTGTAGCTACCATCAGGGTCTAAGATGAAAAGCTCCCTTGTGGCCTTGCAATTGAACACAACGGATCCATAGATCCTAGAGTCCCTGGACCTTAGGGTAGCTCCGGTACCAGGCAGAATAATCTAATCATTTTATAACCGGGCTCAACGGAGTTCCAAAAATCGTCTATATCAACAATTCAACATGTAGGGGCTAGGGTCCAGGGTCTAGATCCAGGGTCCTCGTTGTGGCCGCTGGTCGCCTACTATATGCATCCTATCTCACGGATAGGGAATAGATATAGTTTCACCTCAAGATAGGTATTTGCCTCTATCTCTCGGACATGGAGTTATGCTGACAGAATGACATCATAGAGACATCATGAATCATAGATAAGATAGATGGCACTCCAACATATGCAAATGAGATATAGCTCACGTGATGGCATCACACGAGTGCAAAGAGAATCTATCAACCAATATTGATATGCCAATTATCTTTATAATAAAACACACCTAACTAGTGATGGACCAAACCCATAAAAAAACTTCATGATCGAGTGATAGAGAAGAAGAGAAAGATAAACAAAGAGAAAGCAGAGAAAGAAAATATATCTTCTCATCACAGACATGAGTGCGGTACTCGTATGTATACAGCTACCCGTAATTGTATAGATAATGGTAAAAAAAAAACTCCTAGAAGGTAAAAAAAGACATAGATACAAAGTATGTACAACACCAAAATGTACACATATATAAAAAGAAAACCGAGATTTATAGAGATAGATACACCATACATTACCATACATTCTGAAGTGCACCAGAGTGTAGAGGGAGATAATACATACATAAGACATAAGAGAGGGAGATACATAAGAGATAGTAGAGAGAGATGTATAATTATATATACATGAGAGATAGGATGAGATAGCAGACAGAGAGGTGAACAAAAAAATGGGTAAGATAATGGGGTACAAGGAGTCAGGGAGAAGATACAGCCACATGATGTATGGGTATGGAACCTGGAGGTATTGGGGGTAATGTATGTGCTTGGGGGCATTGGGGGTAATGTATGTAAAGTAGGTGAGGATATGTAGGAAACCAAGGATAAATTGGGTGGGTGAGTGTGTGTGTGTGTGTGTGTGTGTGTGTGTGTGTGTGTGAGAGAGAGAGAGAGAGAGAGAGAGAGAGAGAGAGAGAGAGAGAGAGAGAGAGAGAGAGAGAGAACGAAAGTGAGAAGGATATATGCTACTAGAGTGAAATTTACGTATGTGTAAGTAAAAAAAAGAAAAGACATAGAAAGAAAGTATGTAATAAGTCATCTGCATTTGACATTTTGAAAGAGGTAAAAAAATACATCAATATTATGACCATATGAGGTATTGTCACATTCGAACTCGGGATGTCTGGACTAGGGGCAGCAGTCACAACCAGTGCGTCATTGAGGACTTGCTTGTATGAAATGTATGTTTGAAGTTAGATTAGAACTTGCAACATAGTAGGGGAGGATAGGAAAGCAAAGAGTATGTACATAAATACCTACTGATGGGAATGAATTTAATTATCTTGTTAGTTAAATACCCGCAAGCTACTACAAAGTCCCTTTATTCCAGCAGACTCAGCTAAGTCGTGTTTATTATGTTAACTAATAGATAGAGATGGAAGGATTTTTGGCTGCTGGAGTTTATCTCAAAGGACAACGAAGAAATGCTTTGTAATTTCTACGACTGTCTCCACACACGAATTAAGAGGAAACAAATCATTGACAAGAATCTGTTCACCTAGATCCTAGATAGATGCAATTGGGATCATGTAGGCACATAATAATACTACCACCTTATTCATACTGCCCCATCAGTACTAATGAGTTATTCCAGCAGTAAGCCCAAGACGTATTATTATGTAGTCAAAATCCCAAATGGGAGGATAACTTGTCATGTCCCGGTTGGGTTTTGAACCCACGACCTCTGATGGATTACCGGTCAGACGCCTTGACCACTGAGCCACCGGGACATATCAAAATCTCTCTCTTTTCTCTCTCTCTCTCTCTCTCTCTCTCTTCTCTCTCTCTCTCTCTCTCTCTCTCTCTCTCTCTCTCTCTCTCTCTCTCTCTCTCTCTCTCTCTCCTCTCTCTCTCTCCCTCTCTCTCTCTCTCCCTCTTATCGATCTTTCTCCTTCTGTGGAAATGTAAAAGTGAGAAGTGGACTGAACCCCATAGAAAGTAAACCCCATAGAAAGTAAACCCCCCCCTCCGGAGTAGAGAAAGGGGCGTGGTCTAATTATTTCTCTCCGGAAGCGGGATTTCGAAGTTTATTAGTACATAATTTTTCATTACTGCTTACCTCCCACCCCTCAACTCTTTTGTTTAAAGCTTTCGAATGACGTCACGAATTGAATTACATTTCCGAAAGCCGATGGCAGCTTTCCTTTTGACCTTTTTAAAAAGGGCCAACGCCCACACGTAATGAAGACGGAATTTGAAAAGGATTTAAGTTTGACAAGTGAACAGTAATTAATTTCAATGGAAATGAAAGGTATTTTATTTTTCCTCTGATACTTTTGACAAACAGTACAGAAATTTTCGCTTTTTTCACTTTCTGTTACCTAAAAGGCATAGAAGAGAAAAGGGAAATTAGTGTTTAATGAATATTTAAAGAGAGTTTTGTAACAATCATGATGACGGGTTCTACCAAAAAACACTTTTCACGAAACCTTCTTTGTTTACAAAACTCGGATTCACAGTGACAATCAGTACAGAAATTTCCGCTTTTTTTACTTTATATACCTAAAAGGTATGGAAAGTAATGTTGAATGAATATTTATTTAAAGACAGATCTCACACTCACGAGTCCTTGCTTACTTTCTTTCATTCAAAATTTCGCCATTACAATTTTCAATTTGTATTTCTCCTACATACACGATCCTTTATGTAGTAGGAGTTCATACTTTCATACTAATGACAGTAATGACTATATGCACTGGTAGTCAAGTAGTTAACGCGCTAGTCTGGTAATCCAGGTAGCGTAGGGGTTCGTTGGTTCGAATCCAACCCAGTGCACGAATTTTTCCTCATTATTTTGAGTCTGTGACCACATAATAATAAGACTCTGAGGGTTAGGTGGTAGAAAATGCTTTGAGCATTAACCTCGCCTGGTATTTAAAAAATATTGTTATTATTATAACTGTTAGAGTAATGAGACTCCCTGTCCCTTGACGCAGCACCTAAATGAGAAGATTTCACTTCTCGCCCATCAGAGGGGATCATAGTACTATCGTCTACAGTAGTTGCTGTTTCATGGCTACGAAATAAAAAAGGCTGTGAAACACTCATCTTTGATTTAAGATAAAAAAAATTGTGATACAAAATAATGTGAGAACACCTTAACTGTCTCGAGTTTAGGCGCTAAAATTTTAATTACATCAGATTAAGTAATAAATTAAGCCTCACAACTGACGGTAAAGGCGACAAATGTCTTTTTAAGTCACTAAGAAAAGCTTTTAAAGCCATCTCTCGACTATCATATTTTTTATGCCCTTAGAAAATCTCATAAAGAAAAACTTTTACGCCATTTTAAAGAAAAACCTACGGGAAAACTCAAGTCGTATATCAAAAAATACTATTATAAATTTTCTTTCGCTATTTAATTGCTATTTGGATTTTATGAAAATTAAATTAGAGTAAGCATTTCATTTCCATGAAATTTATATTTATATTTGGGGGGGCTTTATATTTTTTTCGTACCGTTTATGTACGAAAAAAATATATTCTACAACAAAAACAACAGGATTAGATCAACTAATCCTACACAATTCTTTAACACGCTCTCTGGTGGGAATTTTCACCAATCACAGGTCGACTATATCAGCTGTTAACTGATAGTGGCTTGAATTAACAAGTACTATATATTATATTTAATCCTGTTTCTGTGTAGAAAATTCTTCTTTTTTTTGGAAACTTGATATTATCTCCACAGAAAATGAACCTAAAAACCTCTCACATACTCAAAAAAAAATTTCCGCTGCAAAATGTCTGCCTCACCTCCTCTCTCCCCGTACCCTGCCATACAGACTCCATGTATTATACATAGTTACATAAAAGTACATACAAGGAATACATATTATATTTGGTACAGAAACACCAATCTCCATTAATCTCATCTGCTAAAGCATCCGCCTGGAAAATGCGAGATGAGTTTTTCCGTGTGTGCAAATTTGTCGCCAATTTGATTTTCTTTGATAAAATAACACGACTTTTGCTCATTCACGATCATTAATTTGTGTGTCGGTTTCCAACTTCCCATGTACCTACACTGGCTATACGAATCAAGGTGATGATTGAAGATGTGATTATACTAATAATAATAATAACACTCTTTAGTGGAAGGTAACCACCAGGAAAGGTTACTGTAGTGAAAAACCTTTGAGCTGCACTCACTCGAAATGAAAAAGTACTTCTACCTCTGTGTTTACAAGGGTAGGTAAGTATTTTTTAATTTTGGACTCTGATTATTAATTACATATTTCAATCAAGGTGAGGCTTAGAATAATAATAATAACAAACTTTAGTGGAAGGTAACCACCAGGGCTTATCGGTCAAGCTACTGAGGTCGGTAATCATTTTTACATTCTCTTACCACAGTAGCTTGATCGATAAGGCGGCGGACTTGTAACCTGGAGGTCGGTGGTTCAAGTCCCGGTTTCAGCGTGGATTTAATAAAGAGAGTTTGAGTAGTTGTGATATCACGAAAGTGATTAACGCAAATATGATAACTAACTTACTTTCTCTTACCTATGTATATCTTTCGATTTAGGTAATAGTTTTTTTTTTATAACTATTACCTAGAACTATACTACCTAATATTATATTTTTTTCATTTCTTTCTCTCATTAAAAAAAATAACATACTGAGATTTTCATGTATGATTAACTAGATGCTGAGATTTTCGTGTATGATGTACTAAATGTGTCAGTTTTCATGTATGATGTAGGTACTAAATGTGTCAGTTTTCATGTATGATGTAGGTACTAAATGTGTCAGCTTTCATAGATGGATCAAAGGGCTCAGTAGAATAATAATACGAGTCTGATGTACAAAGTGCGTCATTCATTCCACTTGCGTCTCATAAGTAAATAGTAAATATTTAAATAAAAATAAATAAATATATACCAAAAATATATGATACCTCGTGAATTTCTGCAAAGATTTATCGTTAATTTCTCAAGACACATTGCGGAGATATTTACTGATGATTTTACAGAAAACTCAGAGACAGCCATTTATGAGATATAGATAGGTAAGAATATCATCATTATATGTATATTTATAATTTAGTTATACATTATATGTATATTTATAATGCTATACAGAAAATTGGGGAAGAGAACGAGAGGAGAGAAAAAGAGGAAGAGTTGAGAGAAAAATTGAGAGAAACTTGGATGGAAAAGTGGGCGAATGAAGGATCGAGAGGACAGTGGACAAAGAGAATAATAAGGGACGTTAGAGCGTGGATAGAGAGAAAGCATGGGACCGTGACCTACCATCTGAGTCAATTCTTGACCGGTCACGGTAACTTTGAATATTATTTAAAGAGAATGAGGAAAGTGCGAACAGAGAAGTGTAGGTATTGTGAAGTGAATAGGGATGACGCTGCCCATACCTTTTTCGTGTGTGAGAAATTTAAGGGACAGAGAGAGCAGTGTTGTGCAAAGTTAGGGAGAGTGCTAAATGTAGAGAATATAATAGAGGAAATGTTGAAGAGCAAAGAGAGTTGGGAGTGTATAGAGACAATGGTGAGAGAAATTATAGTGATAAAAGAGAGAGATGGGAGGGCCCTACAACCTACAACGAAATCGGTAGGGTCCTGCAGCGCCGCACTTGAAGTAATGATATTTTTCGGTTCCAGGTGCGGTTAGCTCTTTGAGAAGGTGGGTTTTTAGTGGGTGGAAATCCCACACCCCAAGTCAGGATGACCTTTGAAAGATTTTTTCCTGCCTTCAACCAAAAAAAAAAGTTTAAAAAATATCATCATTCATGTACCCTCCTAAAAAGGATATTACATAAACATTACTCAGGTAAACAATTACTGACAGTGATTCAGCACATAGAAATAAAAATTGAGAAGATCAGAAAAAACGGTGTTCTTTTTTGGTTCTTTAAATCTGCAAGATGTTTTGATTTTTTTTTTAATTTTGAAAATTTTTAGTTAAAATTATGTATGTGAAATACATGTTCTGCGAGAAGCACTCATTAGATAAATAATAAGAACCCTAAGAGTAATATAATTAAGTTTATCATCATCATAATAACAAATGTAATAAAAATAGTGCGCCTGTGAAAAATTATGAAAAAACATTATTACCTCAAGATTAAAATTATTTTGGCATAATGAGCCTATAAAATTTGTTTAGTACTTCAAGCTGCACGCTTTTCATAATGACGGAAATTTACGGAAAAAACCTTCATGGCAAAATAATATTCAGCTTTATTATTTATTTTATCAGAGGCACCTAAGAGGTAGCATTTATGTTGCCACAGTAAGGGCTGCATTATGAAACAGGATTAGTTAATCTTAACGCTCTAGTCTGGTAATCTAGGTAGCGTAGGAATCCGTTGGTTCGAATCCCACCCAGTGCATGAATTTTTCCTCATTAATTAGAGTTTGTGACTACATAATAATAAGACTCTGAGGGTTAGGTGGTAGAAAATGCTTTGAGCATTAACCTCGCCTGGTGCTAACCTTCCACTAAAGAGTATTATTATTATTACAACAGATATTGTACTTCAAGGAAGAAAAAAAAAACGAAATGAAATAAAGTCCTTCCCTCCACATTATCATTTCTAATTTGTAAATGACCTAAATAAAAAAAATCTCGACAGATAAGAGGAGACAGGTTTGCAAATTTTATTTATTCACAACTTGATGACAAGGGGATTCCACACTATTTGATAAGGAGTCACTTTGTCTGGAGTGACGTAATCTACGGAGAAAATAATTAAATCACAAATCATAGGAGTGAATTATCGGGTCAAGATAAGAACTGAAACATTCACTCTGACAGTGTTGGGAAACACACAAAGAGCAAATACATAGGTATAGGTTGCTGTTGTATAGTAGACACCTTGTCTATAATAATAATAATCTTTAATGGAAGGTAACCACCAGGCGAGGTTATTGCTCAAAGCATTTTCTACCATCTAACCCTCAGAGTCATATTGTTATGTGGTCACTAACTCAAATTAATGAGGAAAAATTCGTGCACTGGGTGGGATTCGAACCAACGGATCCCTACGCTACCTGGATTACCAGACTTAGCGCGTTAACCACTTGACTACCAGTGCACAGTGTCTACACAGCTGGGGGACTGATGATCTCTTAACTTCAGTTGAAAAGTTGGCTCGTTCTAAACAACATATTTCTATGTGCGATCAACCATCATGAA
Source organism: Bactericera cockerelli (assembly GCA_024516035.1). Classification (NCBI taxonomy): domain Eukaryota; kingdom Metazoa; phylum Arthropoda; class Insecta; order Hemiptera; family Triozidae; genus Bactericera; species Bactericera cockerelli. Next base: position 1,628,941 of record CM044956.1, on the reverse strand, counting down.
AACTTGTGCTTTTTCTCTCTTAAACCGTTGAAACATTGGGAAACTGTTTGTTAATTTATACATAATCAAGCTCGTCAAGTAGCACTCGCCACCTGGTTATATTAACACGAAACAGAGTTTATATGTATTTTGTTTTATTGTTTTCGCCCACTTCCGACTAACTTTTATCAATTTTTATTTTATAAAAAATAGACGCGAAAATAGATTGTGTTTCATACAATGAGTAAGTTAACAAGAGAGGTGGTGTCACAAAAGATCACATCTATTACTCAAACCCAACATTCTGAAATTTCCCAAGCTCGGGCGGGACTCGAACCACCGACCTCCAGGTCACGAGTCCGCCACCTTACCGACCGAGCTACTTGTTCCCGATGTTATCTTCTACCCGACTGGCGGCACTGACGCTATTCAAATAAAGGACCTGCATCTCTTCTGTACACACATCAGATTAGCTGTGCTGTTATCTCGAGAACAGATAGCGCAATTCACTGAGCAAATAATGGCTAGGATGTGACAACAGTGTAAGTGTGTAACAACATCTACTGCTAGTTTTTTTCGCTTTTGAATTTTTATCTATGGGTGTAATACAGTAGAACCTGCATATAAGAGAATGATAATAATATCACCTACTTGTGTAGGTCATATGATTTCAAAATTACCGAATAGGACTGCATTGTCCCTTCTAATGTATCAAATGTATATATATTTTTAAAAAAATGTTCATGTTATAATAATAATAATAACACTCTTTAGTGGAAGGTAACCATCACCAGGCGAGGTTAATGCTCAAACCATTTTATACCACCTAACAGATAACCCTCCTAAAAGTCTCATTATTATGTGGTCATATTCTCAAATAAATGAGGAAAAATTCATGCACTGGGGTGGATTTGAACCAACGGATCCCTAGGCTACCTGGATTACCAGACTACCGCATTAACCACTTGACTAGCAATGCTCAATTTTGACTACCGAAATTGACTTTTGGCTGTGGTACACAGGGTACATGTTAACCACAAGAGATATATGGCAACCATTCAAAACAGCTTTACTGAAAATTTCTTTTGCTTGGGACTCGAACCATCGACCTCCAGGTTGCAAGTCCGCTGCCTAACCGATGGAGCTACTGAGGTAATCTGCCTGTTCGTGACACTGCACGGGGAACAATTATTTAGTAGAGGGGAGTCGTCCACACAATTCAGCAGGCAATAAAGGACTATTAAATTGACATTAATTGAAGCAAACCTAGGTTCTGTCTGTATAGGGGCAAAGATCTCCATCAGTTACAGAGTGTCACACAAGTCTCGATTGAATGTAACTCTTCCGACGAATAGTTTATTTTCTGATAGTTTTTAGGGATAGGAGGGCTACTAAACTATGTATACTCTATATCGATCTAGCTGCTAGCTTCAATGGAAAGCTGAATACAACAGATCTAGTGCTGCTACAGAAGTTAAGCAATGTCCGGGGAGGTTTGGATTTAGATGGGTGACCATTCAAATTTGAACCCTCGTTATGCTGTCTATTCCCGGCCCAATGCCGCCTAGCTACATTAACCTCACCTAGCTTGGGTAGGGCCGGAAATGGCTCGCGTGTTCGAAGGGAACATCAGAATTCTCTGTTCAAAAAGTCTGCCCTGACAAGGAATCGAACTCAGGAACTCAGGTCACAACGGTTACGCCACGGAGGCTGGCTAGAGGATGGAGGTACTCGGAAATAAAATTTGTTGTTAAAAAGTTATGAACCACTGGGTGGGACTTTTGGGACAGACTGTATCTGAGAGGAGGTCATCGACCCCATCGACTGTGTTTAATTTATGATCAACTAGCTCATTACCGGCGCTTTGTCGCTGTGCGCGGTGTTTCGTCCGTAGCTTTTGTCCCTGACTTTCAGATGATCCTTTTAGCCAGCGGAGAAGGCGCTTTGAGTTCGCCTCTTCTCATCTTATTACTGAAGTTATGTTTTTTTTTCGCTTGAGTACGCTGTGCTGGATAGTCGCACGTACTCACGAAATATTTTTGAAGAGCAACGTCATTGGTGGGGACATTGGTGAACGTTCTGGTCTCTGGTGACATCAATAGTACTAATGATGGCCATCCATGGCCATCTGTATTATTATTATTATGTAACTCTTTAGGACATATACGAGTATGTGTAAACAGGTAAAGGGTGGCTATTCCCGGCCCACTCAGGCTCAGTGAGGTTAATATGAGGAGCTGGGTTGTTTGTGGGTAAAACCCCCGGTCATGATATGGATAAGTACTCGTATTTGAAAGCGACTTTGCAAAAGAAACAATTCTTAGTTCCATAAAATTTATCATGCTGTCATGTCTCCACCATGTTTACAAACGTTTGAGACTATTTTTCTTCTCTTAATATTTACTTTCTATATCCTATAAGGTATAAAGTATAGAAAGTATTGTCTTCGATCGGTCTTTTTCGAAATTCAGCTGATCATTTTTTGTACTCATTATAGGGATGAGTGAGTGAGTAACTATATGGTTATGTTTACACGGTCAATTAGACTTGGCAAATTTGAGTTGTTTAGTTCCAAGTTATATTTACAAAACATGTGGTGTCAAATTCATTAACTGATCACACAGTGGGCCAGATGATAGTGATGATGCTATAATATATCTACTATGAATTGCGTAGTCATTAACAGACTGATTAATCCTTAAACATGATGCACCATTGGCCATTTGACTGTGTATAAATTTGTTCAAGTCCATGATGAAATTTGTCCATAGGGAACTAACTATATTTATGTAATTGGATTCGAGATGGTCTAGACTCTAGACTATCTATGTCTAGATGATGATAATTTGATGACATTTAGCACCTTCTAGAGGACTCTCTAGAACTCTAATGTGCCTAACAGAAATAATAAATAGAGTTTAAGACCATTACCACAAACGAGTACAGCAGTGCTAAATAGAAGTTCTTTTGGTTGAGGTATCAGGGGACCCTCGAGATAAAAACTACTTTATTCTACGTTTGGCCATGGCTATAGAAAGAGATAATGCGGCCTGTATAGAGGGTACATTACCTTCTTCTGATCATCTAATTGAAAAGTTTCATTTGCAATAATAATAATAATAATTCCGTGTCCGTGAGATAGGCACAGATAACTATATCACCGTGGTGAGAGGATTATATGAACGCCCAGATACAATGTCTACACGCTGAAAAAGGATTTTTTAAAAAGTTTGTATAAAAACCATTCGCATAAAAACTATAGTAATTTAGCATATTTTATGCTAAAAAAAATCAATTTTTTCGCGTTTATACATAATTTTAGCATAATTTACACAAAAAGAGCCGTTCGTATAAAAATGACTTTAGCATAAAAGTTTTTTATACTAAAATTAGCTTAATTTTATACAACAGGTTTTAATGACGTCATCTCATGTATGCTAACAGTGCCACATGTATGCTAAGAGAAGCTTTTTATGCGGAACATGTACAGTGAAGTTCGTATAATTTCATGCTAACAAAATCTTAACATAAAATAACTGTTTTCTTAGGGTAGCATAAATACTTTAGCATAAACTTTAGCATAAATTATATGCTAAACTAGCCCAGCTCCCGCATGAATGAGTACCCGGGTTCGAACCCTGACGGGGGCAATAATTTGCAACCGTGATGGTTTGGTTACTGTTTGAGTTACTTTTTTAATGACATTTGGAACATTTGAACTGAACTTCGGAACACCTGTGTGGAGTAAGTATTGTGTGTACAATTCATATACCTGATGTTAAAATACGACGGGACCAGCTCCCACAGCACATGGCTCAGTGGTCTTTGCACTCGTTAGACCCGGGCTCGAATCCCGGCGGAGACAATAATTTGTCAACATGGGTTTGGATGTTTTCGGGACCCATTCAGCCTCGTAACGACAATCTATCTATGGAGGTATTGTCCATAGCGACTTGTCCTCAGCAATTACAGAAAAGATGGATTATAATTAGATTTGGATTTACTGGAAAAAATCCTACAATGCTGTAGTGAGCACCTATATGAGCACCTATATACCTACAAATTATTAGTGGCCACCTGAATTGGGGAAAAATGATCAACTCAACTTACGGGAGTTCTGCAGCAAAAATGAATGATCTGAGAGCAAAATGTTCGAGAGTAAAATGTTATAAAAATTACCTGAATTACTAAAGACAATTGTTAAACTTTTAACTTTTCATACCAATTTCACAAAAAAACCACTTTTTTGCCCAAATATTTTTCATTTGTACTGTGTGTGTGTCTGTGTATGTATGTGTGTGTGTGTTTGTGTGTACTGTGTGTGTGTGTATGTATGTGTGTGTGTACTGTGTGTGTGTGTATGTATGTGTATGTGTGTATGTATGTGTGTGTGTGTGTTTGTGTGTACTGCGTGTGTGTATGTATGTGTGTGTACTGTGTGTGTGTACTGTGTGTGTGTACTGTGTGTGTGTAATGTGTGTGTGTATGTGTGTGTGTGTGTGTGTGTGTGTGTGTGTGTGTGTGTGTGTGTGTGTGTGTGTGTGTGTGTTTACGATCCTGAACATAACAGTATCGATGCACACACATAAAGTTATACAAATGAAATATTTGAAGACATAACTTCAAGCCAAATTGGTACACCGCTCGTGCTTAACATAATCTCGGTCGCATGAACCATGCATTTTTCGTACAAAAAGGCACTTTATACTTATTTCCGCATACTTTTTATGTCAACGCAAAATGTTTGCATAAAGTTATACATACAGGAAATTTGAAGACATAACTTCAAGCCAAATTGGTACACCGCTCGTGCTTAACATAATCTCGGTCGCATAAACCATGCATTTTTCGTACAAAAAGGCACTTTACACCTATTTCCGCATACTTTTTATGTCAACGCAAAATGTTTGCATAAAGTTATACATACAGGAAATTTGAAGACATAACTTCAAGCCAAATTGGTACATGGCTCATGCTTAACATAAACTTGGTGGCATGAACCATGCATTTTTCGTACAAAAAGGCACTTTATACTTAATTCTGCATGCTTTTTATGTCAACGCAAAATGTTTGCATAGAGTTATACATATAGGAAAATTGAAGACATAACTTCAAGCCAAATTCGTATACCTCACAGTCTTAGCATAACTGCTATGCTAAACTATTAGCATAAACCATACGTGTTTCGCATATAAAGTAATTGTATGCTACTTTACGCATGCATTTCATGCCAATGAGGGCTGTTCGTATAAAACTATACAAACATAAAAATAAGAGCTATAGATTCATGCTAATTTAACATGATTGACATTCTTCGTATAGACTTATGTAAAGTCTACATAATTTTTAGCATAGAAATAGGGCGGTTTGTATGATTTCATGCTAAGGTTTTATGTTTCCAATAAAGATAGTTGTGTTCGGTTCGATCATTTCTTTTTAAGTGTGACAAGGCAAGGTTGTATTAAGTACGTTCGTAATGTCAGTGATCGAAATTTTAGGAGACGACGCAGGCGAAGGAGAGGAATTGTCTGCTAAAAAGTGTAAAATGAAATAGCCTAATGATAAAATTAAAACCTTGCTTGAGTTTACAGAAATTACACATTAATTTAAATTTTACCTACCTATTCTAAAAAAATGTACCCAGTTTCTTATTGTTCACAAAGTATCTTAGTTACCTAAAATATTTAGACTTCATGAGAATACGGGACCTAATCATAGAACAGTTTCCTTTTGAACAAGAAACCTCCACGATCTGGTTCAAATTGTACCGTTCCAATGACAGCGACAATGATCTGCCTGAAGCATTTTCTTCAAAGAAAGATAAGTCTTACCGAAGCTCCACGTCCGGCTTGCTGTATGAAATCTGGCGAACTCTCAGAAATAAAGGAAAGAAGGAAGGTGTCATCGAGTTCAAGAAGCGAAGGCCAAGTCAGAACCGGGAAAACCAAGAGCAGGAGGACTCGGAGTTGAACAAAAGCATTGCAACAGACACATTCAATATCGTAGGTATGTATATACTTAAACTACAAATAGATAACTTATGACAGACCTCAGTAGCCTGATCAATAAGGCGACGGACTTGTAACCTGGAGGTCGGTGGTTCGAGTACCAGGTTAAGCATATATTTGGTAAAGCGAGTTTGGGTAGTTGTGATCAAAATAGTGATTAGTACAAATATCTTAAAAAAAAGGTATAAATAAAATAATTTTGTAGCTCAGATGTGGGGCTACGTGACTTTTTTTATAACATGTGTTGTTTTGTTTTCAGAAAACACCGTAGTTCAAAACTATCTGCAAAGTTTGGAGACTGCTACTCCAAGTGATTCCTTCGAGACTATCAAACTCCGTTGGGAGGATACATCAAGGGACAGACTCCAATGTTTGCAGGCGGGCAATGAAAAATTTCAATCAATCATCCAGTACTTCAACACATATCGTATTCTGCGGGATCCTGAAAGAGGACCTGTGTTGGTAAGTTATTTCTTTTTTGATTTTTGATATTATATGAAATTACATTTTTACAATAAGTCCTTAATATTAACTTGAATACTGAATAGATAATTATTATTTACTGACATACGAGTAACATGCCCTAAACAACCCACACTAAGAAAATCGGTGATTTTCTTGTTATGTGGTATAGTACTATTTTTCTCACTTTATTTTACTTTCAATTCTATTTCTCTCTCTCTCTCTCTCTTCCTTTCTTTCTCTCTTTCTTTCGTTTATTTTTCATTTTCTATTCATTTTTTATTTATTTCGATCTCACTTCCTTTTCTCTTTCTTTATCTCTTTTTCTTTCTCTTGACTATCAATGATAGTTGATTATTTATCTCGTGTGTTCTTCTCTGTTCTAGATAAACATGGACTTTGACATATTGCATCCTGGAAGAACAACGTGTTTGATTGAAGGTCTTCTCCATCACAGGGACAAGATCATCACCCTAGCAAAAGCCGTGAAGGAGAGGGCCTCGGACAGCGCAGTGTCTGCTATTGCTGCCCTACCTCACATCAGTTCCCGCCACAAAAAAGGTGAAGTGTCACTCTTGGAAACCATCAAGGTCTGAAGTTTGCGAGGGATTCATAATGCATGTGTCCAGTCCTTCTAACATTGAAACCTGCAGGGTGAGTCGGATCGAAAAATTGACTAAAATGTACAGACCTAAAATGTATGTAGGTGATTTTAAAAATCCAACCAATGTTTATTGTGTTGTGGATGACATTTTACAACCTCAAAATTCAATTGTAGCAGCTGTAGATCTTTGTTTCAAGATTTTCTTTGTAACACATTGTAATTACCCAGAAGAGAGTCAACATCTGTGGCTTACACTCCAGCTAGGTTTCTACGAAATATCCACCAAGTATGATAAGATTCATGCACCGACTACTAAACTTTTAGCTGACCTTGCATTAATGCCTAAAGCAAATAGAGCAGCCAGGGCATCTAGGTAGGTAATTTGTCTGCTCAAAGTAGGGGAATGTCGGGGACTAAAGGAGGTTACGTTTAATTAAATTTCCGACCATCAAAGTCTCGGTTTTACAATCCTCTTTTTGAGCTGTTAAACTTGCTCTATTTTCTGCTCTCTTCCTCCAATATTTGAAAACATTTTCTTTTTGTCTTTTCCATTTTGCCCCACCTTCCCCTACATGTGTCAGCCCCCTATACAGAGAATTTTTTTATATACTTTTTTTAGTTTAGTTTACTTGTAGGTACAAATTTTGAGCTCCTTTATCGTATTTTTTGTTGTTTTATTCTATTTCAATTTGCTTACTATTATATATTTGTTTACTAATAGTCACCGTGGCAGAGTGAGTTAGCGCGCTAGGCATTGCACGCATGGTGACCTGGGTTCGATTCCCAGCGGGGCAGGAATTTTTCTGCTCTGTACTTGGATGTTCGGGGTCCACTCATACTTCGTGAGGAAAAATGAGTAGTTACTTGTATGAGTAACGACCAGTGGCGGCATTACCAGAGTAAAAAGAAATGAATGTAATAGAATAATTCGAAAAGTAAAGGAGGCTCTTAGTAATGCTGCGCTACACACAAAAGTTGTGAAGAGGCTTTGTGCTTCACCACAAATAAAATCATACATATATTTGTTTACTATGCTCATTTGCGAGGACTGTCAAAAATTGTTCCAAACTATTTTTTCATAATTATTGTAAGCAGGACTCATGTCCTGTACGTGCTAGAAATGGTAATTACCATTTGACAATTCCCATTTTACCGCTCCCCGATAATGTAACATATAAGTTGTATTTTTTCTTAAATGTTTATATAGTGTAATATCTGCAAATAAAAAGTTGTTGATGTGTAATTTCTGTAAATTTAAAAATTGTTAATGTGTAATTTCTGTAAACTTAAAAATTGTTGATGTGTAATTTCTGTAAATAAAGAGTGTAATGTGTTGTACATTATATTTACTTGAATTGAATTCTTCTTCATTTTCCACACATAGGGCAATACATATATCCTATGACTTTGTATGACTAGGAATATGCATGTAGATGACTTCCGTCCGAGTGCAAAATATTTATGCACTTAGTCGGAGGCTATCCTGCAAATTTCTGTACATTCAAATACATAGGTATATGTATAGCTGTATGCAAAAGTATGCATACAGCTATACGTATCATACGTATAGCTGTATGCATACTTTTGCATACTGCTATGAGAACGTTCGCATATTGAATATGCGAACGTTGGCATAGTGACTATGCCAACGTTAGCATAGTCACTATGCCAAGGGTCGCATAGTGACCATACCAACGTTCGCATATTGTTATGCCTACTTTGCATAATAGTTAGCATAACACTATGCCAACGTTAGCATGCGGTTTTTAACAGTATGCCTACTTCGCATAACAGTTAGCATAACACTATGCCAACGTTAGCATGCGGTTTTTAACAGTATGCCTACTTCGCATAACAGTTAGCATAACACTATGCTTACTTCGTATACTGGTATGAAAATGACACAGCAAGTATGCATAATCTTTATGATAGGCGAATTACTTTATGCTAAGATACGTATAATGTTATGTTAAACAAATGAAATTCAGAGCATAGACTATGCACGTTAAACATGTTATTATGCTATCAATGAATTGAATTGAATTGAACAATAGCATAACTTTATACATCCGTTGGCATAAAAGTAATGACGTCACAACTATGACGTCACGACTTTTGACAAATTTCGTTAGCATAAATTATGCTAACCACTTTATGCTAAAGTCGAAAATATCGCGTATGCTAACTTTGCAAGGGTCCCCCGTATGTTTAATTAATCACAATACTATGTTAAATTTCGCAGTTGGTTTTTCACCGTGTAGGTTCCCCTCATGTGCATTGATTCTATTTGATTTTGTCGTCCTGATTTGGTTTTAATCGTACCAGCTACCCACATTAACCTCACCCAGCATGGGTAGGACCGGAAATGCCATCTTCACGTGTTGGGAGGGGACAGAATTTTCTGTTCGAAAAGTCATCCCCAACCAGGAATCGAACTCAGGCTCTCTGGACTATGGGCAGTAGTCACAACTGTTCCGCCACGGAGGCTGGCGGTAATCAAACACCTCGATCAGTGAAGAACGCTCTATACAAAGAAAGAGACATAAGCCGTTTGAATCCGCTTGGGTTAGAAAGAAAAATACGGCTATATTAATTACAATAGGTACATAAATGGAAGATACTAGCAAAGCCTGATTGATAATGCCCAGCCTGACATCTGTATTGCATTGTGATGGTCTGACATCTGTTGAACCATACATTATATATGAGTAAACATTTAAGCACTATAAGCATCATGAACTGATAGCATTCATCATACTATGCGGGACCCAATGATAACTCCCGAAGTAATGTATCCCACGGTTCCGGGATCTCCTACGTCTTCGGAGGATAGGTTTTTAGTGGGTAAAAATCCCACACCCCAGGGAGTGAGGTGGCTGGGTGTCTTTAGAAGATTTTCCTATCCTCACGAAAAAAAAAAAAAAAAAAAAAAAAAAAAATGATAACTCATCTCAATATGGGAGTCCTATTATACGTTACGTGTCATCAATGCCCTATTAAATGGAGATACAAATTGCCATAGTACGAGTGTAGGCAGATAACATTTTATTCTATGATGTAGAAAATACTCAATATTACATTCAGATAAAATTTGAAAATAAGTTTTAAATTTGAAAATAAGTTTTAATGAAAATAAATTGCTTAAGTCAATAATATTGTCACTATCAATTGTAATATGGTGATAATTTTAACAAAAATATATAAATAAGACCATTATTATAAATTAGCGGGCGATTAGCTCAGTGGTTAAGCACTCGCTGAGATTCGAACCAACGGATGACATTTCGACCACCAATGAAAGTGACCCCGAAACCACAAGAGAACTATTGAAGAAATACCTAGCTCAACGTTACTTAACATTATGTGGTCAAAGTTATACACTATCGAGGACAAACCCTTGCATTGGGTGGGATTCGAACCAACGGATGCCCGTTCGACCACCAATGAAAGTGACCGAGAAACCGCAAGAGAACAATGGAAGAAATGCGTGCTACGAACGTGAAGGTCGATGCGTTCTTCCAAAATTGTTTCTTAAAATACCTTTTGCTCAGAATTTTATTCACTTTTATTAACATTAAGATTTTTTTTAATTGTCGATGATGTAATGAGTGTGTATATACTGAGATGTAGAATGTTATTAAAATTGTGTTGCATACGAATACTTATCAACATGGTTTTCCCTATTTTTTATTTATCTTTAAAGGAGCCTATCCAAGTGGTCATGTACTAGAATTTCATCTAATTTTCACACCAGCAATAATGTAGATTTAGCTTTCCCACCTTTCGGAGGGAATTTTCTTAGAGGAGGAAAGATGAAGGAACAGGAAGATAAAAAGGATGACAGGAGTAATAGCTCAGATCATTGTAGGAAAAGGAAGAGGGAAGGAGAGAGAGGAAGAAGAGGAAAGGGAAAGAAGAGAAGAGGAAAAAGAACAAGAAAAGTACAGTAAAGGGAAGAGAGAAGTGAAGCAAAGTATGAGCTTGAAGTCACTGAGATGGAAGGAATCCAAAAAGGTATTACATCATATACATCATGTACAAGCGTTGGAGAAAAGTTAGCGTGATATGAAGAGAAGGTAGGGTAGGTCGAACAGAGAAGTCAAATTTAAACTCGAGAAAATGGAGAATGTAAAATTTACTAAAATATCAGACACCCTTCAACGTGATTGGTCTATCTGGTGATGGGCAATAGAAAAGTGAGTTGAATAAGTCATGTTCATTTTTCATATGTTGAGTTAGTTGATGATGATTCAGGTTGGGTGGAAGAGATTGCCATAGGCGATAACCCCTCCCTTTAGTTAGGACATAATTGTGTGTGTCTATTTTTAATTTTAATTTTTAGTATCTAGTTTTATTATTTATTTTTATTGTTAACAATTCATTTTACCTGTAAAATATTTTTTGGAAAATATTCCAGGCTTTTTACTTTTTTATAATACGAGTATGTATTAAATTTAGGTTCGTATTCTTTGTTTCATGGCGACTCTGTTTAGGAGCAGAAAAATTTCAATTAATGTGACCACGCATGGACAGAAGGTTTATCTTTTGGTGCATGCACACACAGAAATGTATCATGGCGAGCATGAGGATGTGCATGCTGATGCTATGATTTACCTGTAAAGTACTTCTCCTGCCCGCGCATGGACACGAGGTTGTGCTTGTTACGCACGCGCACACACAGATGTATCATGGCGAGCATGAGGATGTGCATGCTGATGCTATGATTTACCTGTAAAGTACTTCTCCTGCCCGCGCATGGACACGAGGTTGTGCTTGTTACGCACGCGCACACACAGATGTATCATGGCGAGCATGAGGATGTGCATGCTGATGCTATGATTTACCTGTAAAGTACTTCTCCTGCCCGCGCATGGACACGAGGTTGTGCTTGTTACGCACGCGCACACACAGATGTATCATGGCGAGCATGAGGATGTTCATGATGATGCTCTGTAGGAGGAGAGGAAGCTCGTAACGCTTGCCAAACCTGCGAACGAAAGAAAAGATGATTTAATTTAGAGCGCGAGATTTGGCTCAGTGGTTAAGCACTCGCTTGCCATGCGGCATGTCCCGGGTTCGATCCCCCGTGCCGACAAAAATTTGTATTTTTTTTTTTTTTTTAACAAATTTTTATAGATGTATTTTACTACAAGGTTTATAACATAAATTTGTATTCTTAATTTGGTTACAATAGTTTGTAAGGGATACCTTCCGGTGCGCTCGTGTTGACCCAGCACCTAAATAGGAAGTATTGTGTCACCTCTCGCCCATCAGAGGGGAGACATACTAAAGAATGGGCAGGCTACAACACAGACCACAAGCGTCTACAGTAGCTCCTGTTTCATGGCTATTACGAAATAAAAAAGCCTGTGAAACACTCATCTTTTTTAATTAATAATAAAGTTAAAGTACGATTTCTTAGTGGTGAAAATGTGGATAAGACTCTGTGGGTTAGGTGGTAGAAAGTGCTTTGAGCACTAACCTCGCCTGGTATTATTATTATTACAACCACAAAAGAAAGAGAATTATTATTATTACAACTACAAACGAAATATATTTTCTACACTGCAATTCAAAATTTACACAAATAATGAGTATTTTACATAACTTTCTCGACTTGAGCTACACGTGGGAGCGACCTAGCAATAAAGTTCGCCTTACTTGGAACTTGAATTCAACGGGTAAATGGAAAACTTTGTGATGAAAAGTTTACTTGGGGTTCCATTATAACTTCAAAATTCGAGGAAATGTTCAGAGTTTTCAGCATAAATTGAATCATTCCTATTTAAGTAGGATTTTTATTTTATATCATTTGTTTTTAGATAAAATTGTTTTTTGTTTTTGTTTTCCTGATATTTACTTATAGTCTGGCCGGGGGACTAGAAACAGGGAGTAGACCAGCATTGGCTTGGTTCTGGGGGCCCTCGTCAATTATTAGCCTCCCTGTAAAGACAGTGGTAGAAGTGCTGAGTCATTCCTCCAATGTCTGGCTACCATCGTTCACGATGACGACGCCACCCTATGATGATACTTATGATAGTAATGATGGACACATGTCTAAAATGTGTGCAGGGAATTCGAATCGGGATGTGTAGGGAATTTAGGGTGTGTCAAAGATACTCGGTGGATGGGGCTGAAATTCGTGGAAATGTTATTGAGGAAAAATTCATTATATAATGAGGAAAAATTCATGCGCTGGGTGGGATTCGAACCAACGGATCCCTACGCTACCTGAATTACCAGACTAGCGCGTTAACCACTTGACTAGCAGTGCACGGTAAGTTCCTTTGGGCAAAAAAATTGAGAACAGATTTTTTTTTAGAATAAAAAAAATAGAGTTTAGGTACTCCCATAATTTTTATTAAATCTTGAACTTTTTGGAACCCGGCCCCAAAAATAGAGTTTACTCCCATCAATTTTATATTATGTCTTGAACTTTTTGGAACCCGGCCCCAAAAATATATATAAAAAATACATGGTTCAATATATCCCTGAGGTATTTGAATAAAATTTAAGAGAGACAAATGAGAAAGCGTTTGATAAAAAAAAACATAAGGTTGTCAGAGCGTTTTCTTAGGATTTTAATATTTCAAAAGCATTTCTCTGTTTCCTAAGCATTTTTCTTCATCGTAAATTTTATCACGAGACTTGAATAAGATTTTCTATTCCAGAAATCGTTCTGATAATTTCCACATAAATGAATGATATACTATGAATATTACAAAAAATAAATGAAAGATATACTATGCATATTGAAGGTAGGCAGGCGCGGCCGGTGCTAAGGAACTGTGGCGAACTACAGCAACCCCAAAAGAAAAAGAAAGAATTTTCTCAAGTCCTAGCTCGTACACAAAGAAAATTATCACACATTTCTAGAATAATTAATGCATAATTATTATGATTAACATGGCAAACAAAGAGCGACTCTAAATCCCATTTTAGTCGGGTTTATGAGGCAGTACCCCCAAAACATTTTCCGACCGGGCGCGCCTGTAGATAGGTATAAGAAATACACTTTAAACTTCATATCTAAAGAGAGTAGGTATTTCGATGAATGAGCAGGATTTTTTCTCACTCCGATAATAATTTGGATAAAAATAATTACCTAACAAAATTTTACATGTACTGTACGATTAAGACAAGATTCCCGTCAAATCATAAAACCCACTCCCCATATTCTAGCACTTGTCTCAGGCAATAGAGAATAAAATTTTGCATTGGGTGGGATTCAAACCAACAAATCTCTACGCCACCTGGACCACCAGACTGGTCTTAATCCGAACCTAATGGTTTTTTTGGTGCCATTATTACGTGGTCAAAGTTTCGAGCAAATGAGAATAAAATCTTGCATTGGGTGGGATTCGAACCAACGTTACCTGGATCACCAGACTAGCGCCTTAACATCTCGAGTGCAAGTTAGTGCAGGGCAATGCACTCCGCCAGTCACATACATACATAAGTGTGGTTAACCTCTAATGCAAACGATGCATCTTTCAATCTCCCGGATTTTCCCACAATTTCCGGGGAAGAAAGTGAGGGAGAGGGAAGGAAATTGAGAGAGAGAGTGGAGAGGGAAGGAATGAAGAGAGTGGAGAGGAGAGAGTGAGAGAATCGAGGGGGGGAAAAGAGAGAGAGGAAGAACGGAGGGAAACTGCATTAAGATTTACCCGAAGCTTGTGATCTCCTTCATTAATTTACCTTCTCTCACATGTCTTTATCTTCCTTTACTTTCTCTTTCTCTTCTCCTCTCTCTCCTCTTATTTCCCGATCTTCTCTCATTCTCTCTCTCTCTCTCTCTCTCTCTCTTCTCTCTCTCTCTCTCTCTCTCTCTCTCTCTCTCTTCTCTCTCTCTCTCTCTCTCTCTCTCTCTCTCTCTCTCTCTTCTCTCTCTCTCTCTCTCCTCTCTTTCTTTCTCTCTCTCTCTCTCTCTCTCTCTTCTCTCTTCTCTCTTTCTCTCTCTTTCTTCTCTTCTTCTCTTCTCTTCTTCTCTTTCCTCTCTCTCTCTCTCTCTCTCTCTCCCTCTCTCTCTCTCTCTCTCTCTCTCTCTCTCTCTCTCTCTCCTCTCTCTCTCTCTCTCTCTCTCTCTCTCTCCTCTCCTCTCTCTCTCTCTCTCTCCCACGTTCTATGTAAAGCAAAATTTCATACTCACTCACTTCAAGTAACAATACCTACTCGTATACGCAATTTTAAAACTGATTTCTGCACAGAAAGAAATTACTTCTTCCTGTGGTTGCTTTTTCTTCTTCTCTCCTTTAGACCCTTCGTTATTTTTATTTTTTTTCCTCTCCATTGCTATATTTTTATTTTTCCTCTTTATTTTTTCTCTCTCTTTTTATTGTTCTTTTTATCTCTTTCATCCTTTCTCTTTTTCACTCTTGTTATAGAAATCGCTTTCTTCCTTTTTTCTCTCTTCTTCTCATTCTTTCTCAGAGAAAGTCAGAGACGATTGGATCACCTCAATTAGTTTGTATGTTATATTATTATTTATTACCTCAGGTGGTAATGGTAAGCCACCTGAGGAATCAATCAATCTCTCTCTTTTTTTCTTATCTTTTTGCTCATAATTTTATTGTACAAATTTAATATACTATGAACTTTTTCAAATCAAATCGAGTATCCTACTCTATCTCTCTCTCTCCCTCCTCCCTCCCTCTCTCTTCCCTCCCTCCCTTCCTCCGTCCCTTCCTCCCCCCCCACTCTCTCTCACACCATTTCCACAAGTAACGATTCTCTGCATGCAAATTTGAAAACAGATTTCCATTATAAGAAAAAGGAAATTACTTCTACTAGTTGTGGGTTGTGGGTGCTCTGGTGTTCTAAGAAATCCCGCATGAATACGAAATGGTGTAGTCGAACATGAATATAAGAGAAACCTGGATATAAGAGAACAATTTCCAGTTCCAAATGTCACGCCACTGCTAAAAACCATATGATAGCCATAAAATGCTGAAAGGGCACTTATTGAAATTGCCCAATCCTATCCCCACTTCTTAGTTCCTACGCCGTCGAATCACAAATATGAATTAGGGGTCACTTAGTTTTTGACGGTGAAGAAAAGCAGAGTGCTCAAGGTAAGACGATATCATCCCCAATATACTTATTTTATTTAAAAACCATTAAACGTACGAATAGTTTAAATCGATTCTTTTATTATTTAATTATTATTTATATACCAGTGTTCAGTGTATCCAATAAAATATATTGATCCAATAAAATATAACATTATCGTTCACCTTGACGCAAATACCAAATCAACCTTTCTGTTTCTCTTATCTATTTCAGCATTGTCTAAATTAAGTCGGTCCACGAGACCTTAAATCTTGTAGAAGGGAGTAGGTCAAAACTAACCCCCGTTACAATGGTGGAGGTGCGATTCTCCTGATTTATTTTCTAATAAATAAGTCCTTAAAGGAGGCCGTAATCCCTAAATTGTTTGTAGGACTATTTGCCAAAAGGCGCAGTAACAACAACAATTTATCACCCTTGTGGAAAAGGCACAAATGTGTTAAGCCACACAAAAAAAAAATAATAAAAAAAAAATACAGCTATTCGTACGTCGCGTCGTTTCAATTATTCCATTTTCATTATTTTCATGGTGAAACTATTTTTCCGTTTAGATTTCTTCTTTTCACTTTAATAAAACTTATCCTTTTCTGTCTAACTTTGACTTATTATTGTTTTATTTTAATATTTTGAATTTTTTAATTTTTATGCCCCAATTTGCAAAATTACACAAAAAATCGCGTTTTATTCATAACTAATAGGGTGCAAAGGTGTTTAGTAAATTTAAATATTTTAAAATAGGTACTAAACTTAAAGTTTTTTTTAGTTGGGGAAAATAATATACAGGTTACTCCAACAAAAACCAACTACCACTCTATAAGCGAAATTTATCAGCCCCAGTGGTAATAAATAGGTGCTCGAACACAACGGACACACCTAACCCTCAGAGTCTTATTATTATGTGGTCACAAACTCAAATTAATGAGGAAAAATTCATGCACTGGGTGGGATTCGAACCAACGGATCCCTACGCCACCTGGATTACGAGACTAGCGCGTTATTTTTTTATTTTTTATTTATAAACAATTGGACCAAGCTTTATTTACATTTTTTTTATATACAATAAACATGGTAACATGGTGAAATAAATATAAACAAAGCCTGATCAAGGGTGGTGATAATGCCTTCGGCATTCTCTTCCACACCACCCTTGAATCGTTACTCTTCCACACACCGCGTTAACCCCTTGACTACCAGCCCACTTGGCTACTCACCAGAAGAGAATCCGCAGTGTGTTGGCGATGAGCAGCGCCAGACAGACATACATGGAGAACCCCTCTGCATCCTCCTTGAGGTATATCTCCCGGTACTGGGGGATGTAGGGTACGACCCCCCCGAATATCATCACAGTGGCACACACCCACTTGACTACCTTGGCGAGGGTGACCCCACGCAGCTCTCCGGCTATGGGGTCCATGGGTCACGTGACTGGCTGCTTGAGAAACCCGACTCTGTCTAGCCATCACTGTGAAACGAGAAGACAGCAGAGATTAGCTCAATGGTTAGGTACTCGCTAGCCATGCGGAAGGTCATGGGTTCGATCCTCTGAGCCCACGAAAAATTATATTCAAATTTTGGTTATGGCTTTCTGTAGGGGATAATATACCTTCCACTACGATTGTAAAATTATTATTATATAAATCTTTAGTTGGAGGACAAAGTAATGTACAATATTTACTGTATAAAAATTATAAAATTAAGATTGAAAATATAAAAAAATAACAAAGACGAAAATAATACAAAAATGTCCTAACTAAAAGGCGGGGTTATTCCCTGCGGCAATGTCTTCTACACAACCCTTAAATGAATTTTATTTATTTTATTTTTATGACTTTTATACAACTCATACATTAATGTAAACTGGATAAGAAGCTGTTAGTACAACCTGCTTATTCATTGCTGAATCGATAAAAGCGAAGGAAGGGAGACTCAATTTGAGATATGAATAGAGGTCGTGTCACTATTAGCTACTTGGTAACTCATTAACTCATAGATAAAACACCTCCCGCATATCCGCTGTCCTCTTCATTGTCCCCAACACACTCGCCGCATTTCCGACCTGAACAGCCAAACTGATTCTTTGCATTAAGTATGCTTTTGCTCTCTTCTGTCCTGTCACACACGCTATCCGCTCTCCCAACTCTTTTAAAAACTTCATTCCATCTTTGCAAATTGGCCCCATGGTTTCAATAGCAACGGGTACAAAGTGATAATCACTTGAAATTTGTTTGTATTTGTCAAGTAACTTGTATAAACACAATACTAGAATATTCATAAGAAGAGATTTTTTTCTGATGGTGTGATTTTTAAGCTATGAAAGTAGAAAAGTCTTAGCACTTCTCTTACTTACTTGTGATTGATATTGCTCAACCCCTTTTTCATGTTTGAAGTTGGTTGGTTCTAGAACTCCTACTTCCAACCTGCTAAGAGCCCACAGATTTGTGTTAATTGTCTTTTGGCCTGATATGGCTGATACCTCCAGCGAGATTTTATTAAAGTAAGAAAGTAATATTTTATTTTATATATGAAAAACATTACCCGAAGCCATTACTGCTATGAGAGGACACAAAGGAACACATATTATTATTTGTATGATTTATTTGTGGTGAAGCAAAACTATATACAATTATTGTGCATATCACAGCATTACTTTAATTTTCTAAATGAATTTTTCTTAAATCCTTTTGTCATAAGGTGCCATGGGAGCGAGAAGAGAAGAAGACGAGAAGAAGATCAAGGGATGGATTGCTGGGTTATGAAGATGGGATGGATGTATGGAAAAGAAGCTGATATGCAATTTGTTTTACAAGTTTTTATGATTATTAATAAAATGTTTTACAACTTCTCACTTTTCTGTTTATACTGACTGGTTTATTATTGTGCCTGATCATACAACTAGCTAATACTTTTTCCTCACAAGGTATTACTGTTTTTATTATAATTTATAAAATGCACCCTCTTGACGTCTGATTCATGTACTTAATTTGTATTTAACAATCAATAAACAGGGGAATACTAAATTTGTTTTTATTTTTTACATATTACAGATAAAAAATTTCTTCCAATGCAATGGAAGAGGGGAGAGTTCCCATCACACTCGCACTATTACCTCGTTGAATTGAAAGAGAGATTCGTTCAATGAGGTAAGAACGCGAGCGCGATTCTCCAGATGCCCTGTGTAAACTTGACCCCAGCACATTCAAAAACTGCACAGCCTCCTGGCACCATGGTCCCAGTGTCTCTACTGCAAAAGGAAGAAACGAGTGATTTTCTTTTATTCTCTCGTATTTTGCATGTTTCTTCCTTGCAGCAGATTCACCGGGGTACCCTGGTTCTAGGCTGGCTTGTAAATGTGAGGGGGCCAATGAGTCTACACAGGTCACATCCCACACGAGACTTCTTCCCCTCTCCCATGCAATGTTCGTGATACCATCAGGCCTCTTTCCGTCCTCTCGAAGTAGTCCATTCGGTTCTAAACGTGAGCTAATGTTAACTGAAGCAAGGGATCTTTGTAATATTTTATTGATTTCATTGTGCCGTGAAAATCTACCCGCACTACTTCGGCAACTTAGGCCGTGGCGACCAAAACAATCTACTTCACTCCCACAACTATTGCAGTTATGTGGTCGGCACAATTTGCAGCCCAACCTTAACCCTACAGATACCCTCATTGATTGATTATCCAAAAAATTTCCGATATTCGGACTGGGAACAGCCCTGAGCCAAGCCCCTGAAAAATTATTTTGCAGAACTTGAAATCTTTGTTTCTCAATCTCAGATGGAAATTGCAATGATGTTATAATGCGATCGATGGTAATTGCTTTGTTGTGTAACTTTTGATGGAATTTCAGGATTGATGGAAACCCACTCTCTCAAAGCCTCTTTCATATGACATAATTCAGACTCGTAATCCTGAATATGCATTATGCTAGATACGAGTCCTTCAACGCCATATGCAGAGGCCAAGAAAGCAGGGATTACCAAATCTTTAACATTAGGGATACCTAAACCACCTTTCTTGATCGGAAGGCAAGCTTGTTTCCATTGTAAGTTTTCAAGTTCTACGTTTAAATTTTTTTCTAGGGATGATCTTATCATGAGCTCTATATTATCTAACAGAATGGGCGAGCACCATAGGGGCGTTGTACGCAATAAGTAGGTTAATTTGGGAATACCAATACAATTCCTTAACAAGAAATAAGCATAATGAGCTTGGATTTTTTCCAAACGCTCAACAAGGATGGAAATTTTTTCGAATTTTTGCTTAGCAATTTTTTCTTGGCCATTTATGAATATGGGGGAACCTAATAATTCGAGGTCTAGATCGGAGACAACGCGTATACCGGGAGCAAGAGAATTGAATTTTTCTAGAATTTCTGATCCATCCGGTGAATCCGAACAGAAATATAATTCACATTTGGAAGGGTTGATAATAAGACCAATTTTTTGACCTTCTTCAATGATAGTTTTTAAATCGTCTAGAACAACGTTGGGATGGTCTGCTAGGGTTCCATCATCCAGGTACCATAAATTAATTTCGGAATTGAGTGATATAATCAATGGATGTAAAGCAAGGCTGAATATCAGAGGCCCGGAAGGATCACCTTGCTGTGCTCCAACCTGTGAGCACAACCGATCTCTGTTATAAAAAAGGTGTGAAGGATGTCTGTAGCTTTGCCAAAGGAAATTATAAAGTTGTGGAATTTTTTCCCTTGCGCGAGTGAGAATTACATCTCTTTCCAGCAAATTGAAGGCGTTTTGGAAATCCACTTTGAGAAGAACTTTGTTAGACGTCATGTTTTTATTTAAATAGGAACGGACTCCATGGATAATGCCTTCACACCCTAGCTTTGTGCCGAAACCGAATTGGTGGGGGTGGAAATATTCTGAAGCGATATCTGAAACAAGAGAGCAACCCAATTTAGCCGTCAAACGCCTGATGGTACCACCTACTGCAATTGGGCGGATACCGCCATCTTTTTTTGATAGTGCGCATAATGAAGCGCCGAAAAATATAGGACAGACATCTTCATGGAGCTTTCCTTGTAAAATAAAATTGCATAGCTTGGTTAACGAAGCCAACAATTTCACTCCAGAATCCCCAGCTGAGAATGATGTTAAGTCTTTCAGGTTTTGAGGACGTAGTGCATCCATTCCGCCACTAGAGCCATTCGGAAAGGACTGAATAGCTTTCAAAACATCAGAAGACTCAACAACAAGGGGACGAGTAGAATCATCAGGCGCGGACGGGAATTGAAGAGGTCTAGATGGAGGTGGATGCTTCATCAACAGTTCATGATATGTTTCTGGAGTACAGGAAGCAAAACTATCCGTAGACGATATGAGTTTTACAGCGCCTCGAATGTCATGATCGGCAATTTTGTACTCAACCCTTTTCTCAAAAGGAGCTGACTTGAACTTGCGATTTTCACTCAAAACTGGCAAAGTATTTCTCAAAAGATTGGTCTTCATGGACGAAACTAGGGATATGCCTTTCTCTTGTTTATCAATAAAACATATCTCATATCATATGTGTGGAACCCAGGTATCCAAAGTACAGAGCCAAAAAATTGGCAACTTAGCTGGGATTTGAACCTAAGGTCACTTCTTTTTGCAAGCCTGATGTACTACTAGCTACACCCTTCAGCCACAGCCAGGGACACTGATTATTATTTAGGACAAAATTTAACCATGAAAACTTCACATAGCTACATTTAATTAGTGTGTGAAGAATGAATTGCATTAGTTGACACCAATGAATAAAAGAATGTAGGTTTTATCTCTGACATTGAGTTCAATGGGGGGTTGTCCCCTATTATTATTATTTTTATCTTTTTCATTACTTCTAGTGAACTACCCAATTGCATTGCTCAGTATTATTTCAAAATACTAAATAAACCTTATATGATGGTGTGAAGAGCAACTGACTATACAATTAATAAATGTGTTTTTTTTTGTGTTATTATATCACATTCTTTAGATGGTAGTGCAGAATTATAGGACTATTCTATATCATATTTTTGCCTTTTGATTTCACCACTGCTCAGTGCTCACATTACAGCAGCTACTCATTTTTCCTCATGAGGTATAAATGGACCCTGAACAGGCAAGTACAGAGCAGCAAAAAATCCTGTCCCACAGGGGATTTAACTCTCTAGATCATGGTGACTACCTGACTAAATATTGGAATCTATTTTATTTCTAAAACTGTCTCTCGGACCCTGCTTGAGGTATACTAAAAAGAAGACATGGATTGAACTTGTATATAAAAAAAAAACACAAAAGGTTTTTTAGATGAAGGGGCAAATTATAAAATAAAAGTATCCACTACAAGGTTAAGGAGCATGTTCCACAAGTTGGATTTGCCACCAATCACAGTGCAATAGTTCAGATAAGGGATAGTCTTCGTTTATCCTTGCTGTACCTAATCTTATTTTATAATTTGGACCTTACAGTATCTTTTAATAGTGAAAAAAATCACCTCTACTGTCTTGATAATATATCCTTATACATAATCACTGATTACTAAATTACAATTTATATCCTTAGTTATCTTAACCAAGACCAAGTAGACAGATCAAGTTCATTGAATCAATTGTATATTGATTACAATTATTCCAACATACAAACTCCCATTGTTATCAGCAGTATTGTTCACCAGTTTGACAAGTTAGGTAATCATTTTTCATGTCTAACTTGCTTGACTGATAAAATTAAAATTACTCTTTCTCTTATCATTAATTTTCAAGGTAGAAACTCGGTACATGATAATGTGTAAGGTAGACTTTAAAAATGGAAAGTAAGTTGATATGATAAATATTAGAAGTTAGGAAGGTATTTTATATAAACTAAGCTGATAGATTATAGTTTAATCAGGTAAATATTGCAGTAAGATTCAAAATTTAGACTTGATTTGATTTTTTTAAATAGCAGGCATGTTACAAGAGTTTGATTTTTAATTTTTTTGACCAACCTCAGGAGCTCAATTGATAAGGTGGAGGATTCATAGACTTGTAAGCAGAGGTTTGTGGTTCAATTTCAGCAAATATTTAGAAAAGTGAGTTTGAGTACCTAATTGTGATATCACATTGTGATTTAGAAAAAGAAAAATATTCTTAGAAGCTTTAGCTTGGAAAAATACCTTTGAAGGTATATCTTGTTATTATATTAATAAATAAATTTTAAAAAATGGTGATAAAAAAATGATTATAATTTTTACATTGAAAACTTAGATATTTTACACACATAGTGTCACGTATTACATGATTTGAATGTCCTGTAGAGATAAAAGAATATTGTTAATACATAGGTGTACTAAGTAAAACCATAAATAAATTATTATTAAGAGACAAAAAAAAAATACAAAAATGTTTCAAAAAAAATTATATGTACCTATCTAACAAAATTTAAATTGGAATTTCAAAAAAAATAATATTGTGCACACTTTTTTTTTGCTTTGTAGATTTTCCCATTATTTTCAAATGTACCTTTAACAGTCAGATTAGGAGTTTCTTAGGTCTGAGGGTACTACTACAATATATTTTCCCATTTCTGAATATTAAAAATTACAAATACAACATGACACCCGATCAAGAGGTTGACTCTGAGTCAGATTATAGGAACTTAATCAAAGAAGTGGAGGAACAGACGTCTTCATCATAATTATAGATGAAGCCAATTTTTGGACTTTTTCAAGGACATTAAAAGATAGCACTTTCTTTGGAGCCCTTGACTCTTTGAGAGAATCATTTCTTGAACCTGATCCTTTGTGAATAT
Organism: Bactericera cockerelli; assembly: GCA_024516035.1. Taxonomy (NCBI): domain Eukaryota; kingdom Metazoa; phylum Arthropoda; class Insecta; order Hemiptera; family Triozidae; genus Bactericera; species Bactericera cockerelli. The sequence goes on along the minus strand of CM044956.1, from coordinate 1,605,049 downwards.
TGTTGTTAACTACCTGAGGTGGTACCTACCCACCATGTAAAAAACATTTTGATGTTTTAGTGTTGCTGGGAGGAGAGTACATATTTTTACAGTTGGTTTTGTATTGACAATGTTATACAAATAATCAATTTAAACTTTTTTTATCTTGAGGTACCTAACATGTACTTGATCCCTCCAATTGTAGACTTATGATAGTTATGAGGTACCACTGAGAAATAGCTTTCTTGACTTACAAGGTACACTTCTAAGGCAAAGATAAATGTAGTTACAAGTTAGAGATATGATATGAATATGTTAGTGAGGTTAAAATAAAATACAAAATTACCTGTGAAACTAGAAGAACATGATTCTTCTTTCCAGGTAACATTTAATTACACATATTGAATCACCATGTAATGAAAAAAAAGTCCACTATTGTCATGTAACGATACAACCTACAATTTAGCGGAGAATCTTAAGGAAAACAGGTATAGTCTGTTATGACACTGACAATTTAGATAACACGACGGTACTTCGCGAGGGTCACAGGACTGACACTGATAAACTGATTACTGAAATTTTTCGAAAACAAATTTTGTGGTGAAAATTTTTATCAGCAAAACACAAAACTTGTCAGGGTCGAGTTGCCATAGCAACGCCCGCTGCGTACTTTGCTACTTCCTCAAATTCCATTGTACGATTTTTTACTTCCTCATAATTATCCTACCATTATCCTACAGATAAAGAGATACATTTTAAGTGTCCAATAAAAGAAAAATCAGGCCTTTTTTCCATGATTTAACATTCCTTGTTTTAAAATTTTATTCTACCTACAGACTATCACAATTATCGACTTTCGAGTACCATTTAATCAAATCTTGGAATGCAAATACCTAATTACTATTGAACAAATCCTCTTCTGAATTTCTAAATAATTTGTAAATGGATCTTTTTGTTGTCATGGCAACATGAGAATTATCTATGGCGAATGGCGCTATATTTCAAAATGTGATGGCGACAGGCCGATTAAAATAAAGTTCTGTGTTGCTTTCTAGCTGCTAGCAATCTGCTAGCTGCTTCCAAGCACCATTAGTTTACTGCTTTTATTGAAACACGATTTTATAATAAGTAAAATGACCTTTTTTAAAATTGTTTAAAAATCATACATGTCTAGGTAGGTACTTGAACATTTGACTTTTTAATTAGAGAAATAGAGAGATATTCCAACACATTCTTTGGACTGAGGACTGATGAGGCTACGTTTAAAAGCACGGGTCTTTTAAATAGGCACAATTCTCACTATTGGTCCATCAAGAACCCTCATAGGATGAGAGAAGTTGATGGCCAGCAAAGATGGAGTCTTACACCCGTATTTATGAATTAATGTAAGCACGTGCTCAAGAGTTAAGCACGTGCTCAGCACATGCTTACAGCAAATTGACATTTATGAATCATTATTCCTATCGTAAGCACGTGCTTACGCAAGACTGCGGTAGCACAGTCTTACCGCTTTCTGAGCATATGCTCTAATGCATCAACCAATCAAAATCACTCGAATATCTTCTGCGCATCAAAAATCGGCGTGTATTTTAGTAAACAATTTTCATCTCTCAAAATTTTCAAAAATCTTGAATAAAATTTCCATTATTAATATCTATTGTGATGTTGTTAATATGTAGCAGGCATTATGTATAAAGGAAAATAAGAATGGAATATTAGAGGAGGAAACATAAATGTAGGTTATTGAGAACAAGATGAACACCCGTACCTTATATAAGTTATTGTGTACCAGGGTCCGCCAAATAAAAAGAGCCACTCGAAATATATAGAAAACATAATTAAAATTTTAAAAAAAATGCTAAAACACGTGTATCATTATATCGAGGGGGAAACCCTTTCTACTAGGTTTTGATTTTTTCTCATTACCAGGGGCGGCTCCAAGGGGGGTCAACTTTGGAATCTAAAATGGAACCACCTTATTTGTAATACATTTCTGAAAAGTAGAAATAATTGATTTTATATGCCTTTTTGATACCATTAGCTTTACCAGGGGAGGTGTCCAGGGGTCAACTTTTTTTAAATTATGTTAAAGCGATTCTTCTTTTTTTAGTATAATCTGTGCTAAATAAATGCACTGATTGTGGTTTTTTAATCGAAATCTAAGATACCCTTGAAAACAGGGCCGGAAACTAGGACTGCACGCGGGTTTTAAATTTTTTCAGAATAATTTGAAGTAATGCGACCCTGTTTTTCTTTTAAATTGAATAACATGAATCATTGCATTTATTTAGCACAAATGATTCTTGAAAAAAAATTGTTTTTACATTATTAAAAAAAAAGTTGACCCCTGGGCTCCTCCCCTGGTAAAGCTAATGGTATAAAAAAGGCATAAAAATTAATTATTTCAAATGGAAAAACATGTTTGTAATAATTTTTACAAAAAATTAATTAATTTCTTATAAAAAGTTTATGAATAAATTCGTGAGACCTTGCTCAGCACAATCTAGGGAAAGAGCATGCTTACGTGTAAGCACGTCCTTAACTAATTGGTATTTATGAACAAATTCGATGTCATTGAAGACAAATCTTACCGAAGCATATGCTTAAGACTATGCTATTGTGCTTTTTGGCAACACTGTATTTTAGACCGGGATTATGTATAATGTTGCCATAGCAACGTCAGTTGTTTACTTAGATAATATTTTCCCTGAGTATTGAATTTTTTCCGGTTTCATTTCTTTTATAGTTCTGTTTTCTTTTCTATTTTACAAATGGCAAGTAAAAAGTCGTACTCGACATTTGAAAAGCAAGTTTTCAAGGAGTTGGTTATTAAATTTGATCTTAACAACAATACCATAAGGGGTAATAAGCCCGAAGCACTTGAGAGCAGAAAAAACCTATGGAACAACATTTCAACAGAATTTAATGCCATTCAAGGTGTTACACAGGTAAGTTTCATTTTCATATTTTTTCAAATCCAAACTAAACACTTTGAGCCCATGTATACCATATATGGTATTCACCAAATTTTGTACAGTGGACATGAGTATGTTATTAAGTTGACTAGAAACCATTACTCCCCCTAGCTGAAGCCCCAAGTTGGTTACAACAATACCATTTTTATTGTAGCTTTGTATGCCTCAACCACCTCAACATAAAACTTATCATTTTTTATGTTATATGTTATTTATCATAAATTTTGGGTAAGTTTGTTACAATAATTATGTTTAACCCTTTGACGCCGAGCGTGTCGTTTTCGACACAGGTACTTTGACATTCAATAATTATTCACTAGAATACAGTATCATTATCGTTTCAGTGTGAAACAGTTCCTTGACTTCTTATCTTCAAATCTATCCAGCGAGATTTTTGAATTGTTTTGTTTACATTTCTAAATTTTCATTTGTTGCTGAGATTTCGAGAGTTCATCATCGCATGGAGTTTTGCCGACTTTGGCAAGTTATTTCTTGTGTTTCCTGGTCGATTATTTTACGATGAAAAAATGAAAAAATTAATAGAGGTAGCTAATATGCTTATTAACATATAGTTTTAAAGAAAATTGTAATAATTTTCTACATTCTTGTTCCTTTAAAGCCCGGTGTGTCGTTTTCGACACGGATTCATAACTTTTTACCGGTAAAAGCTAGAAAGCTGAAACCAACGCCAAAAGTCTTAGAAAACCATCAGGATGAAAGAAAAGTTGGTTGCGATTTTTTTCCCCCGGCCAAATTAATTCCGGCGTCAAAGGGTTAAAATTGTATCTTTTCCAGAGAACAATTCCACAATTAAAGAAATTGTTCCAAAATCTCAAATCTGAGAGGAAGGAAGTACATCGTGCTCAGAGGCAAAATGCTTTTGCCACAGGAGGAGGCCCTCAAACTCCTATGCCACATCCTGAGCACGATATACTAGACGGAGACAATTTTTTGGTGCTGCCCATCAAGGGGACATTCGACAGTGACCAACATGATGGTATGTATTTTTTTTTTTTTAACTATAAAAAAGAATATTATGAACATAAAAATAAAAACAAAGTCAAATCACTTTACTATAGAAGGCAATGTAATACAGAGAGGGTATGTGAAGGCAAAGTGATCACCCTAAAACAATTATTTTTTCTCTTATTCATTACAGAGCACAGTCACCCTGATGAGTCTACCACCTTGAACAATTCAGACAAACAATTTGGTAAGTAAATAATAAGCAATGTAAAATGAAATAAAAATGTGTTAATTTATCCACATGAGCGTTAAATATTAATACGATCAAGCTCGCCGGGAGGCGAGCGCTCGTCAAGTAGCGCCAGCCAACCGGCCTATATTTACACGAAACAGAGTTTGTATGTATTTTCTTTAATGTAACTTAAAATAATAGTTACAGATTTAACATAAAACATAGGTACCTGTTAGTAGCCAATGTGAAAAACATCTCTCTTGTCTTCTTTTCCACAGATCAGCTGGAAACATCCGAGTATAGCCCGGAGACTCTACTTGCTTCAGGTAACATTAATAATTATTAATACCCAGTAAGGACCAAGGAGACCAATTATTTTAGTGTGCAAGTCCAAGACATAATCGTTTTCTTCGTGTGGTCAAAATATCAAATGAAACTTGTCACGTCTATTACCAGATAAAAGCCTTGACCTTCTTAGGCAGGGGTCGGCAATTCATTCTTGTTCGAGTAGGGATTAACATGAAACAAATCTCCGAGGCCCAGATTAATAAATAAAAACCATCAGCCAAGTGGCTGTCGCTCAGTAATTTTGGAAAAAAATGATTCACAATTGTACGTTGAACCAAATAAAGTGAGGAAGTTGTAATCTAGTCTTAGCAAGTTAATGTACTTTTTTGGAACTTTCTTGCACCAAAACTCTTCCGCTGATACTGTCTCTTTTGCACATTGTTAGGACTACTCCTTCTTGCAAATCAATGATTTCCATCTGCAATAAGGTCTTTGGCTATGAGACAATGAATTGGCTTCATCCACCCATTCGCCAGACGGTGAATTTTTTTTGTTTGTTGAAGAAAGAGAATCAAATGATTTTTTTTCGGGCCTTGAATTTTTGTTCTGTCCGCGGGCCGGACAAAAGAGCTTCGCGGTCCGGATTCGTGTGGGTGTGCGTGGGTGGGTGGGTGTGTGTGTGTGGGTGTGCGTGTGTGGTGTGATGTGAGTGCGGTGGGTGTGTTTGATGGGCTGGCGAAGCGGCGGGTGTAACCCGCTAGTATTCTATAATAATGAATATATGTACTCTTAAGTATTTTATTTTTCTTCATAAAAAATTTTATTTAACTTTCGAATTTATACAGGGTGTCCCACCAAACTTGGACACCTCAAATTACTCGGCCCCTGAAAGAGTTTTTGAAAAAATAAAAAATCCTGGGGTACATGGTCTAATTATGCGGTTTCAGTCATGAAATTTTTTTTATACAGGGTGGTTCAAAAGTCAGAAATTGAGGTGTCAACTTTCGATTTTTAAATGGATCGACCTGAATTATATTTGATAATTTTACTTCTAAATGGTTCCTGAGTACTTTTTTAAACAAAAATTTTACATACAGGGTGGTTTTTTTTTCGACCAATTTTTTTTCTAAATCTTGAATAACTCAAGTTTGTTTAATTTTTTCGATAACAAGAATGAGAGTGTTTGTGTAATGAAAACACGCACTTTCAATTGGCATTAAATTTTTTCATACAGGGTGGTTCACAAGTGAAATAATGACTTGATTTTTTTTGAAACTGAGTTTTTTTAATTTTTTATTTGGGATTAATAATTCTAACCTAATTTTACACATTTTTTGTTAGTCATATCGAAAAACAAAACTAAAGTGTTGTACAGGGTGAGACATAATTTTTTTGTAACACCCTGTATATGGGCAGTCAAAAAGACATAAAATTAAATAGAAAGACTAAATGTGCAAGAAAAACTTCGATTTTTAATCATATAAAAAAGTTATGGTGTTTTAACTAATATTGTCACATGGACCACCCTGTAGATATTTTCTTAAAACATCATATGGGTAGTCAAAATTGTCTAAAATTCAACGAGGAGTCCAAATCTGAAAGAAAAAAATGAATTCAAAAAGCCATTTTCAATTTTGTGTCTACACCTACCTACTTTTTATTTCTAGTTTTAAAGATTTTAAGCTATTCAAGCGCATAGACTCAATGACTGATTGTCAACTTTTACAGGATGATTTGGACTCGGTGTGTCAATGGCTTTCAAATATCAAACTAACTCTACATCCTGATAAATGCGAGATAATGTCCATCACTAGGAAAAGAACACACATAGAGAACTCTTATTTCATTAACAACAATCAGCTTAGAAGAGTAAACTCGAAAAAAGACCTAGGGGTTATTTTCCAAGCCAACTATAAGTTTGATCAACACATGCATTTCATAATATCAGCGGCAAATAAAACGATGGGTCTTGTCTTGAGACACTCAAAATACTTTAATGATTGCAAAACCATCATAACACTATACACAGCCCTCGTGAGGAGTAAGCTCGAGTATGCTGCAATAATATGGACACCTAAGCAACAATTTTTTACAAACATTATAGAACAAGTCCAAAAGCATTTCATTAGAGTATTGTTTTTAAAACTTAACGGCTTCTACCCTGCTTATCCTACACCTATTTCATACAAATTATTACTTGAAGCATTGCCAATGGGTAGTTTAAACAACCGTAGAATATATTACCAACTAACATTCGTACATGACCTCATTAACAACAAAATTATTTGTCCAGACATAATTAGCAAAATAAAATTTAAAGTTCCCAATATAAACCTGAGACAAAGGTCAGCACCAAAATACTTTGACACACCGAGTGGGCATTGTCCTGTGGCTTTTGACTCACCCCTTCTATCTTCCCTAGTAATATTCAATAATTATCACTCCTTTCTAGATCTTGCCTTAGGTAGTGAGGAATACAGATGTAGGTGTAGGGAAAAACTCAATTTAGATACAAAGTAGGATCAATTTAGATAGGAATATTATATTTGCGTAATTGCAACATTAATTGTTGCGTGCAAACGGAATTAAAAAAAAAAAAAATCATTCAGTGTGTACACCAAATTGAAAAAGGCTTCAAAATTCGTGTTTTTTACTTGTTTTTCCCCACGATTCGAAGTCTTCATTGAATTTTATACAACCTCGAGTACCCACATGATAGTTTAAGAGGATATCTACAGGGTGGTCCATGCGACAATATTAGTTAAAACACCATAACTTTTTGATATCATTAAAAATCAAAGTTTTTCTTGCACATTTAGTTTTTATATTTAATTTTACGTCTCTTTGACTGCCCATATACAGGGTGTCACAAAAAAATTATGTCTCACACTGTACAACACTTTAGTTTTGTTTTTCGATATGACTAACAAAAAATGTGTAAAATTAGGTTAAAATTATTAATCCCAAATAAAAAATTAAAAAAACTCAGTTTTAAAAAAAATCAAATAATTATTTCACTTGTGAAGCACCCTGTATAAAAAAATTTGATGCCAAATGAAAGTGCGTGTTTTCATTACACAAACACTTTCTATTCTTGTTATCGAAAAAATTAAACAAACTTGAGTTATTCGAGATTTAGAAAAAAAATTGGTCGAAAAAAAACCACCCTGTATGTAAAATTTTTCTTTAAAAAAGTACTCAAGAACCATTTAAAAGTAAAATTATCAAATAAAATTCAGGTCAATCCATTTAAAAATCGAAAGTTGACACCTCAATTTCTGACTTTTGAACCACCCTGTTTAAAAAAAATTTCATGACTGAAACCGCATAATTAGACCATGTACCCCAGGATTTTTTATTTTTCAAAAACTCTTTCAGGGGCCGAGTAATTTGAGGTGTCCAAGTTTGGTGGGACACCCTGTATATAATATATTTATGATTATGTTTTTCATCCATCCATGTGTGGTGTGTGTGTGTGTGTCTGTGTGTGTGCGTGTGTGCGTGTGTGAGTGTGTGTGTGTGGGTGGGTGTGTGTGTGCATGGGTGTGTGTGGGTGTGCGTGTGTGTGTGTGTATGGGTGGGTGGGTGTGTGTGTGTGTGTGTGTGCGTATGGGTACGTGTGGGTGTGCGTGGGTGGGTGTGTGTGTGTGGGTGTGTGGGTGTGCGTGTGTGGTGGTGTGATGTGAGTGCGGTGGGTGTGTTTGATGGGCTGGCGAAGCGGCGGGTGTAACCCGCTAGTATTCTATGAATATACTCCTAAGTATTTTATTTTTCTTCATAAAAAAAATTGATTTTTTAAATCACATAGGATGAAATTGTATTTACAAAACGAACTGAAAAAATGACATTTAGGTAAAAAAAAAAACGTAAATATTTTTTTGTGCCGCCCATCCAATTTCTATGACTCGCTCTTTTCCCCCGCGGCTGGCGTCCCAGTTAGAATATTATAATTTTAACTTTTAACTTTCGCATTTATATATAATATATTTATGATATGTTTTTCATCCATCCTCAGGTCACCAACCTACACCAACCCCTGACCCAGTTGTTATTGACAAGCCTTCCAAGCAAGTGACTTGTAGTACAGGTAAATAAGTTCAACCTAAAAATAATAATAATTAACAATTTCCCAGCTGTGGCTCAAGATCAATGATCACTTATTTAATATCATCACTAAACTTGAATACTAAAGATTGATGGTGCATTGAATACATCGGTTCTCGTTAGATCGCCAAAGTTAAGCAACTTCCAGCAAGGTTTGGACAATTAAATTTGAACACTCATAATGCTGCATTTTCCCAGCCCCACTCAGGCTGAGTGATGTTATTTACAGTAGCTGTTTTGTAACTTTCCACCCATTTGAGGGAACCCCCCCCCCCCCTCCCCCCCAAAAAAAACCCTGCTACCTATATACGTATGCTGGGTAGTAATTTAATCATATTTTATTTTATCTGTTTACAGGACCTACAAGAAAGAAGAGGAAGCAGGACCTAATTGTAGACGAGTTTGATGCCAGGTCCAATAGGGTCCTGCTACAAACTCAGCAGGACTCTGAGGCCCATTCATATTTAATTCGGAAGTTAGAACATGAGGCAAATTTTGCAAAAGTTCAATGTGAAATTGCGGATATCAATTTGCAAATCATCAAAAATAAACAGATGTTTGAGGAGAGGAAGCAAAAGATGGAACTGGAATTTATGGAGAGAAAATTTGATATAGAGTTGGAAAAATTAAATAAATAAGAATTAAATAATTACGTTTTTATTGTAATAGAAAGTTAAGTGATGTTCACACCAGCTTATTTTTCTTTTTGATCCTGTTCTTGATCCTTTTACATGAACTAGTCTGTGAATTTGTTTAGACTGAATAAAATTTATACTAATGTTTATTATACATACTTAAATTTTACAATGTATTTATTTTTTTTACAGAATTATATTTTACATAAAATATGTCCTCATGATGGTTCATTATGATTTGGAAACAGTCCTCTGTTCTGGTTTTGCAAGAAAAGGTTTTTTCTCGAAAGCTGAAGGAATTGCTTTATTTGGTATTGAAAAGATTATGAGCAATTACCGGGTTCGAATCCCAGCAGTCAGATTTTTTTTGGTTCTGCGCATTTTGGGTGTTTGTGTCTATCTACTTGAACCTTATAAAGAAAAATGAGAAGCTGCTTTGATGCAGTTTTACCAGACGCTGAATTATGGACAAATAATACACAAGAATTCAAAAGAGAAGATAATTAGCTCTACATTACCCACTAAAATTGTGATTTACAGGGTGACAAAAAATTATTGTATACTGTGTATACAACATGTTTTTGGTTTAATTCCTTAAATAAGTACAAATACAAAGATTAACTGATAACAAGTAGTCTCAAGAGTGATATGTTCAAGCGGTTTCGAAATAGCCACCCCTAGCGCGGATGCATAGCTTTAAACCTTTGACAAAGTTAAGTGCGATGGGCCGCAACTCTTCTGGGGTTATTTTTTTCCACTCTTGACTCAAGACTTGTTTTAAAGACTCGTGCTCTAGCCTCAATAATGGACCAATTTTTTGTAATATAGCACTGTAATCCAAGGGGTTTGGATCCGGTGAGTACGGGGTCCATTCTTGAGATGGTATGAAGAGAGGAAAATGAGCTCTGCACCAATCCTTTGCTCTGTGAGCTGGCGCAGAGTCCTGCTGGAATGTCCATTTCTCATCACCAAAGTGCTGTTAAGCCCATGGAAGTACCTTCAAGATAATTACACTGTTTTAATGTATCTCACTTAAGGTTTTAACACCTTTTTCTCGAAGAAAAGTTCATAATTCAGCAGGGTTGATCAAACATCCGGTTGAACACAGTATCGAGTGAAGAGTCAATTATGTGTATAATTTAACGCAGATTTTGAATATTAAATAAAAAATAGGGGGTTCCATTTCAAAATCGAATGTTGATGACTGTACAGACTGTATTGTTTTGAATATAGCGTTTAAAACAACATCCTTTGAGAATCTGAAATAAAATATATATATATATAATATACAATATCCTGGGGTCAAACTCCCGTTGATTCAAGGTCAAATTCTCTTACATGAAATAGTCCAACCATCAGTTTAAACCTATGCGATTTAGCTGTGGAGGTGTGCTAGACTCCTGCTCTTAATAAAGTTTATCCCAAAATAAAGAACTATATCATGAGCAGATATAAAGGGAGGGCACGTGCCCCCCCCCCCCCCCCCCAGATTTTTTTAGCAGGCGGTGTTTCTCAAATTTCATTATAACTAATCCCATTGAAAAGTAGTCAACGTTGCCAAGTGAGTTACCGCACTAGGCATTGCACGCACGGTGACCTGAGTTCGATCTCCAGCGGGGCAGGATTTTTTCTGCTCTGTACGTGTGTTCGGGGTCCATTCATACCTCGGAGGAAAAATGAGTAGCTGCTTTGATGTTAGTAGCGCCCAGTGGCGACATTAAAGGCAAAAATAAGATATTAAGATGTTAAAAATACAGAAAAGTCATATAATTCTGCGTAATAACGCTTATAAAATTGTCTAGATGGCAACATTGGATAAAAAGAGAGAGGGAGAGAGAGAGAGAGAGAGAGAGAGAGAGAGAGAGAGAGAGGAGAGGGGAGAGAGAGTGTGTGTGTCATTTTTTAATATTTTTATTATTTGACTAGCGGGTTACACTCGCCGCTTCGCCAGCCCATCAAACACACACAACGCACACACAAAATGTCATTTAGGTTTTTAAAAAACGTGAATATTTTATTCGTCACCCATCCATTTTTTATCCTTACTCATTGTAGCTTAAACTTTGGGAGATATAAACCTAACCTAGAAGAATTCTCTGATTCAAACGGTCCTATTTAGGTTTCTCGGTCAAACGGTGTGGTTTTGTATAAAGAATATCCATACACACATAGTCACATACACATACAGACAGCTTTCTTTTATAGATATTCTCTAGAATGAATGTTGTAGCTATGAAAAGTATTTGTGATAAGCTCTACAGATTTTTATAAATCAGGTATTGTACCTCGATAAACATGTCATGCATTAAAAAATACTCGATCCCTCGGTCTCTAGGTTACGAGTCCCTCCCCCTACCCCAAATTTTCTATCTTTAACCTGAATTTTTTCCTATAGGTCCTTTTGGATCAGGGAATATCTCAATAGGGTTAAGCTACACGTAGTAAGGACTTATGGATGGTGAAACAAATATACATATTTACCTTTTACGACCTATTCGAAATTGGTCGTGACGATCTACCAACTCAAAGCAAGTGTATGTGTGTGTGTGTGTGTGTGTGTGTGTGTGTGTGTGTGAGAGAGAGAGGGAGAGGGAGAGAGAGAGAGAGAGAGAGAGAGAGAGGAAATAGATGTGTACCTATATTAAAAATTAAAATAAGTTAATTTATGGAACATACCTGTATCGTAACTGGTCATCATCAAAATTTTCCAACAAATTTCCTGGATCTCGCAGGTATCTCTTCGGTGCTCGAACCAAATGGTACTCATTTTCACGATAGTGAGCCAAAAATTGGTCGAATTCGTCCATAATGATTTTAAAAAATAAATAAATTCAATGATTTTAATACTGGAAAAAACAAAATTTATGCAAGATTTTTGAAAAACTGGAGAAATAAAAATTGTTTACTAAAATACACGCAGTTTTTTGGTGCGCAGAAGATGTTCAAGTGATTTTGATTGGTTATGCATTTGAGCATATGCTCAGAAAGCGGTAAGACTGCCCTACCGCAGTCTTGCGTAAGCATGTCCTTACGCGTGTGCTTGGATCAGTCAAGCATGTGCTCAGATAGGAATAATTATTCATAAATGTCAATTTACTGTAAGCATGTGCTGAGACCCTGCAGGGAAAATATCTGAGTAAACAACTGACGTTGCTATGGCAACATTATACATAATTACATAGACACAAAATAAACAGCAGTATCTAATTAAAACTATTTATACCTTATTATGGACGAATTCGACCACTTTTTGGCTCACTATCGTGAAAATCAGTGAAAAAGTTTGCTTGGATTGCTTAGATTAGTTTGAAGACGTTTCATCTTTTGACATTTTTAAATATTTGTATTGAATTTCGCCTATTTGAAAAATCCCGGTCTAAAATACAGTGTAGCCAACATAGCTCTTAAAGCATAGTCTCCCATAAGACTATGCTTCAATGACATCGGATTTATTCATAAATACCAATTAGTTAAGGACGTGCTTAGACGTAAGCACGTGCTTTCCCCAGATTGTGCTGAGCATAGTCTTACGAATTTATTCATAAATACGGGTGTTAATGTTTGGGGCGGTGTCCTTGGCACTAGAATTATTGGACCATCCTTCATTGACAGAAAGCTGATGGGAGAGAAGTATTTGAACTTCATTATTACTGTACTTCCTGATCTCCTCCCTGATGTACCGGTCAACATTAAGGATTTAATGTTGTTCCAACAAGACAGGGCCCCACCTCATTTTTATCTGAGGGTGCAAGAACAAATTGATTGCATGTTCCCTCAGAGATGAATTGGCAGAGGAGGACCAAACCCTTATCCCCCGCACCTCAGACCTCACCGATGGATTTCTACCTGTGGGGAAAGGTGAAAGATCTAGTATACTGAACCAGAGAATGTGAAGCTGTGCATCAGTGAGATCTGCCATAGCATCACACGTGAGGAGCTAGAGAGAGTTCATGCCATCTATCCTGGCAGACTCAGGAAATGTATTGCAGCAGAGGGTGGTGTTTTTGAACATCTGTAGAGGTGAGTTACCTACATCGTATATACAAACTTAGTCTGCCATCTTACGAAGGAAAAAAATTGCAGTAAGTTCATTTTTTTGCATTGTATGCTACTTATTTTCTTCTTTAATGTAAAAGAAAAAAAGGGGTCAAATTTAAATTTCTGGACTTTTTGTCTTTTGAAAAAGTTCATAACCAATTTAAGGACCTATGACCATGTAATATGCAACAGCACTAATACCAATGAGAACTCACTCATATCCTGGTCTTTATAGTAAGTCATAAGTTGTTTTTCTTATATCAAAGAACAATTGTGTATTACATTTTTCAAAGATTTTCTGTTAATATATTTCAAGCAATTCATGAGATCAAATATAGCTCTAAACAACCTAGAGGTTGTTTAGGAGGTTACTATTTTCAACTTGAGACCCCCATTATGATAATAAAAAAAAATAACAAAGATGATGTTTTTATGTACTAAATGATAATGTCAAATATAATTTATAATTTTAAGCAATCATATTTTTTCCAGAGAAATACTTGAAAAAAAACCAGAACTTTTTCAGGGGTTAAACCAGTATTCTGGGGTCCCCAAAAGATTGTCTCTAGGCACTTTCCTATCCTTCAAAAGTTATGGTCTTGGGGCCAGGACTTTTGAGACACACTGTATATTAATATATTTGTCTATTATCTAAAAAAAGAATATCCCTAGTTCAAACACTAGATATAAGTATATTAATATTGATGTTTCTGATATTGTACCTAAGCTCAGAGTTGTTTGATATTGTCACCATGGCAACAGCATATCAACAAAAACAATCATTGATTGTTTCATTGTAATGATTTACTTTTCCCACTTGAAGTTTCAGGCTCAATCTGAACAGTTTTTTACTTCTCTTTGACATTTGCTGTTGCAAGATTGAAAAGCAATGCATTCTACAGTGAAATACATTGTTAGTGCTCTAGGAGAGGCACCATACAATAAAAAATTTAATATTGTGTCTTTTGATTCACTGGGCTCGGAAGATTTGTTACAAGTAATTATAGAGTTTAAATAATTATGATAGTTATTTGTTTTATGGTATAAGTAGTTCATTGACACTAGAAAACAGGAAATTCCACTTTACCAAACCATTTTTTTGGTTGTTACCAAAATAATTCACACAAAAAAAAAATACATTTCTCATAGTCATAAAAATAGTCTTTCTTGTGTTCAAAAAACTATTGCATTTTTCTTTTCTTCTTAGATATAAAAAAACGAAAATTTAATTATTGTTTGAAGTATGAAGTATGCTTAGATTGTAAATGACCACTATGAGAGAAAATGACAAGTTATGATTCCTATAAGTTGTTGTTCATACATTATAATTTATTTTCTCTCTTTTAGCTTCTTTCTGATGTTTTGGCAGAACTGGACCCCTCACACAAAGTTGATGTGAGAATTGAAGTTCCTGAACAAACTATTGTTAGAATCCTTTCATTTCTGAGGGTTTTGAAATACAGACCTGATTCCAACATATCACCGTAAGTTATGATTCATCATTTAACCAACATTTTTTGCTCCAATCACTGAAACTTTCCTTTGGTAGGCATGGCAATGAGTAAAAGTGTCACTAAAAAATCATGAATGCTTCAAATATCTGGCAGTGCTCATGTTTTTGAGGAGCTTGAAATTCTATCAATTAAAATTTAATGGGGAACATTAATTATCTGCATGACAGAATCTCAAACACCAAGTATTTTTTTTTCTTTCTTTCTTTCTTAACATCTGAGCTATTCCAGACAGGAAATTTACCTACCATTTAAGCTGAAAACTCACAAACCCAACCCACCCAGCATAAACTAGCCACCATAAAAATGATTCTAACCTTGCTGGACATTGCTTAACTTGAGTGATCAGATGGTGTATTCAATTTGCTTTTGATGCTGTTTGGACTAAATATTTTTTGATAACTACAACTCACCTAGTGATTGAAAAGTTAAAAAATTCATTTTTTTTTTATAAAACGCAATGTCCCATTACAACAAATCAACATTTGCACACAAACCAGACATATTTTTAGTAAAACCAACAGTCAGCATAGGTAATATTACTTGAGACTTTTTTTATTTATATTTTAGCATTTAAATATACATTTTGTATGTATGCTATAGGTACAAGGTACATGATATATCGACAATTATCAAGAAAAAGTTAAAATATATAAAAAAAGAAAAACATTGATAAACTCAGGTAGTAAATAAAGGTAACTGATACATCTTAAGGACTAGTGGATAAAAAAATAAAATGGTGCAATACACATGCCTCTCAAGTGTAAATGCATCAGAAGAAAAAAAAAAAAAAAAAAAAAAAAAAAAAAAAAAAAAAACAGCACTAATTCCACTTTCATTTCACAGGCAAGCATTTCGTCAAGGGTTGCTCAATGGAGACAAGCACGTCATCCATCCGATTCTGGAATGGTTGCTCAAGAACAGCCAGGATCTTCAGAAGCGGGCCTATCTGGGCAAGTACTTGGTTAAGCTGGACATCCCCGGTGAGATCCTGACAGATGTGGACATCTATAATATGCATGAGCAGTACGAGGGTCTGGTGGAACAATTCAAGACGGTGCACAAGGAGTATGAAGCTATTGAGAACTCCGGAGTCAACGTCAATGAGCTGCGGGCTGACCTGACTGCCATGGAGAATGAACGGGATATTGTCAACAGACGCCTAGAGCAGATGTCTCGCAAGGTATGTTTACCTCAAGTCACCAACCCCAGTAGCACAAAAATTATTATTATTATTATTCAACACTTTATTAGATATACATGGACATATATGTAGGTACAATATAAATAATAGAAAAATATATAAAGACATATGTCCTAATTAAAGGGCGGGGTTATTGCCTATGGCAATCTCTTCCACCCAAAATTGGGAGTTGATGTGGTTTTAAGCTAGCGCATTGATCCGTGGATCAGATCCCACCAAATGCTTGGATTTTTCCTCATTTTTTGAAGTCTCAAGCATGTCCATGAATTTGAAAGTTTGAAGAGTATTGTGACATCACGAAAGTGATCAACACAAATATGATAACTTATTGTTTTATCTTCCCCCAGATCGACAGCGTGCCAGGCAAGGACCAGATCCTGCGTGCCGTCACGCGCCTGCGCCAGGAACGTGACAGGAAGAAGGAGATCCTCACGCAGCTCTCGGACGAGACCGAGGCATTGCACAGAGCCCAGCAGAGGCATGGCCGGCTGGTGCAACAGCTGGCGGAGATTAAGAAGGCCATGGTCGGGGCCACGCCTGAGTGTAAGTTAATCTTCTTGTTGAAATTAATCTTCTTGCTCTGTGATTTTTTTTTCTTTTCAATATCAATATGTTTTATACTTTATTCTGTACAATAAAATTTAACGCAAGAAATTAACTTATATACCCCTCGTCGAAAGTTTTAGACACCTGGTCTAAAACTTGTGTTGGCTGAGGGGGATGTTGACTGAGGGGGATTTAATGTAATGTAAAAAACCCTTATCTGTACAATTATATTTACACAAAATCAGATAAATATCTGAGGCCTTCTTGCTCTAGTTGAACTATATGTGAGCTCCATCTTCCCATGCTATTTATCCTCCAGCCCTCATGTCTAGGCTGGAAGAAGAGGTGCAAGTGACGAGATACATAGTGAAGGAGAAGATAAGTATATAGATAAGTACATAGATATACAACACTTTATCCCCCAGCCCTCATGTCCAGGCTGGAAGAGGAGGTGCAAGTGACGAGATACATAGTGAAGGAGAAGCTGTCCAGAGAGTTGGTGCAACTGAGGCGCCAACACGAAATCTACACCACTGTGTCCAGTGATAACTACCTGAGCAAAGCCACTGTCGAGTCCCTGGCCTCTGAGGTGAGCCTGGCTAGTGCTACAGTAGAATCTACACCACTGTGTCCAGTGATAACTACCTGAGCTAGTGCTACAGTAGAATCTACACCACTGTGTCCAGTGATAACTACCTGAGCTAGTGCTACAGTAGAATCTACACCACTGTGTCCAGTGATAACTACCTGAGCAAAGCCTTGCTAGTGCTACAGTAGAATCTACACCACTGTGTCCAGTGATAACTACCTGAGCAAAGCCTTGCTAGTGCTACAGTAGAATCTACACCACTGTGTCCAGTGATAACTACCTGAGCTAGTACTACAGTAGAATCTACACCACTGTGTCCAGTGATAACTACCTGAGCAAAGCCTTGCTAGTGCTACAGTAGAATCTACACCACTGTGTCCAGTGATAACTACCTGAGCTAGTGCTACAGTAGAATCTACACCACTGTGTCCAGTGATAACTACCTGAGCTAGTGCTACAGTAGAATCTACACCACTGTGTCCAGTGATAACTACCTGAGCAAAGCCTCGCTAGTGCTACAGTAGAATCTACACCACTGTGTCCAGTGATAACTACCTGAGCTAGTGCTACAGTAGAATCTACACCACTGTGTCCAGTGATAACTACCTGAGCAAAGCCTTGCTAGTGCTACAGTAGAATCTACACCACTGTGTCCAGTGATAACTACCTGAGCTAGTGCTACAGTAGAATCTACACCACTGTGTCCAGTGATAACTACCTGAGCAAAGCCTCGCTAGTGCTACAGTAGAATCTACACCACTGTGTCTAGTGATAACTACCTGAGCTAGTGCTACAGTAGAATCTACACCACTGTGTCCAGTGATAACTACCTGAGCAAAGCCTCGCTACAGTAGAATCTACACCACTGTGTCCAGTGATAACTACCTGAGCAAAGCCTCGCTACAGTAGAATCTACACCACTGTGTCCAGTGATAACTACCTGAGCTAGTGCTACAGTAGAATCTACACCACTGTGTCCAGTGATAACTACCTGAGCTAGTGCTACAGTAGAATCTACACCACTGTGTCCAGTGATAACTACCTGAGCAAAGCCTGGCTAGTGCTACAGTAGAATCTACACCACTGTGTCCAGTGATAACTACCTGAGCAAAGCCTGGCTAGTGCTACAGTAGAATCTACACCACTGTGTCCAGTGATAACTACCTGAGCAAAGCCTTGCTAGTGCTACAGTAGAATCTACACCACTGTGTCCAGTGATAACTACCTGAGCAAAGCCTCGCTACAGTAGAATCTACACCACTGTGTCCAGTGATAACTACCTGAGCAAAGCCTTGCTAGTGCTACAGTAGAATCTACACCACTGTGTCCAGTGATAACTACCTGAGCAAAGCCTGGCTAGTGCTACAGTAGAATCTACACCACTGTGTCCAGTGATAACTACCTGAGCAAAGCCTGGCTAGTGCTACAGTAGAATCTACACCACTGTGTCCAGTGATAACTACCTGAGCTAGTGCTACAGTAGAATGTACACCACTGTGTCCAGTGATAACTACCTGAGCAAAGCCTCGCTACAGTAGAATCTACACCACTGTGTCCAGTGATAACTACCTGAGCTAGTGCTACAGTAGAATCTACACCACTGTGTCCAGTGATAACTACCTGAGCAAAGCCTTGCTAGTGCTACAGTAGAATCTACACCACTGTGTCCAGTGATAACTACCTGAGCTAGTGCTACAGTAGAATCTACACCACTGTGTCCAGTGATAACTACCTGAGCTAGTGCTACAGTAGAATCTACACCACTGTGTCCAGTGATAACTACCTGAGCTAGTGCTACAGTAGAATCTACACCACTGTGTCCAGTGATAACTACCTGAGCTAGTGCTACAGTAGAATCTACACCACTGTGTCCAGTGATAACTACCTGAGCAAAGCCTTGCTAGTGCTACAGTAGAATCTACACCACTGTGTCCAGTGATAGCTACCTGAGCAAAGCCTCGCTAGTGCTACAGTAGAATCTACACCACTGTGTCTAGTGATAACTACCTGAGCTAGTGCTACAGTAGAATCTACACCACTGTGTCCAGTGATAACTACCTGAGCAAAGCCTTGCTAGTGCTACAGTAGAATCTACACCACTGTGTCCAGTGATAACTACCTGAGCAAAGCCTCGCTACAGTAGAATCTACACCACTGTGTCCAGTGATAACTACCTGAGCAAAGCCTTGCTAGTGCTACAGTAGAATCTACACCACTGTGTCCAGTGATAACTACCTGAGCTAGTGCTACAGTAGAATCTACACCACTGTGTCCAGTGATAACTACCTGAGCAAAGCCTCGCTACAGTAGAATCTACACCACTGTGTCCAGTGATAACTACCTGAGCTAGTGCTACAGTAGAATCTACACCACTGTGTCCAGTGATAACTACCTGAGCAAAGCCTTGCTAGTGCTACAGTAGAATCTACACCACTGTGTCCAGTGATAACTACCTGAGCTAGTGCTACAGTAGAATCTACACCACTGTGTCCAGTGATAACTACCTGAGCAAAGCCTTGCTAGTGCTACAGTAGAATCTACACCACTGTGTCCAGTGATAACTACCTGAGCAAAGCCTTGCTAGTGCTACAGTAGAATCTACACCACTGTGTCCAGTGATAACTACCTGAGCTAGTGCTACAGTAGAATCTACACCACTGTGTCCAGTGATAACTACCTGAGCAAAGCCTTGCTAGTGCTACAGTAGAATCTACACCACTGTGTCCAGTGATAACTACCTGAGCTAGTGCTACAGTAGAATCTACACCACTGTGTCCAGTGATAACTACCTGAGCTAGTGCTACAGTAGAATCTACACCACTGTGTCCAGTGATAACTACCTGAGCAAAGCCTGGCTAGTGCTACAGTAGAATCTACACCACTGTGTCCAGTGATAACTACCTGAGCTAGTGCTACAGTAGAATCTACACCACTGTGTCCAGTGATAACTACCTGAGCTAGTGCTACAGTAGAATCTACACCACTGTGTCCAGTGATAACTACCTGAGCTAGTGCTACAGTAGAATCTACACCACTGTGTCCAGTGATAACTACCTGAGCTAGTGCTACAGTAGAATCTACACCACTGTGTCCAGTGATAACTACCTGAGCTAGTGCTACAGTAGAATCTACACCACTGTGTCCAGTGATAACTACCTGAGCTAGTGCTACAGTAGAATCTACACCACTGTGTCCAGTGATAACTACCTGAGCTAGTGCTACAGTAGAATCTACACCACTGTGTCCAGTGATAACTACCTGAGCTAGTGCTACAGTAGAATCTACACCATTGTGTCCAGTGATAACTACCTGAGCAAAGCCTCGCTAGTACTACAGTAGAATCTACACCACTGTGTCCAGTGATAACTACCTGAGCTAGTGCTACAGTAGAATCTACACCACTGTGTCCAGTGATAACTACCTGAGCTAGTGCTACAGTAGAATCTACACCACTGTGTCCAGTGATAACTACCTGAGCTAGTGCTACAGTAGAATCTACACCACTGTGTCCAGTGATAACTACCTGAGCTAGTGCTACAGTAGAATCTACACCACTGTGTCCAGTGATAACTACCTGAGCTAGTGCTACAGTAGAATCTACACCACTGTGTCCAGTGATAACTACCTGAGCAAAGCCTCGCTAGTGCTACAGTAGAATCTACACCACTGTGTCCAGTGATAACTACCTGAGCTAGTGCTACAGTAGAATCTACACCACTGTGTCCAGTGATAACTACCTGAGCTAGTGCTACAGTAGAATCTACACCACTGTGTCCAGTGATAACTACCTGAGCTAGTGCTACAGTAGAATCTACACCACTGTGTCCAGTGATAACTACCTGAGCTAGTGCTACAGTAGAATCTACACCACTGTGTCCAGTGATAACTACCTGAGCTAGTGCTACAGTAGAATCTACACCACTGTGTCCAGTGATAACTACCTGAGCAAAGCCTTGCTAGTGCTACAGTAGAATCTACACCACTGTGTCCAGTGATAACTACCTGAGCTAGTGCTACAGTAGAATCTACACCACTGTGTCCAGTGATAACTACCTGAGCAAAGCCTTGCTAGTGCTACAGTAGAATCTACACCACTGTGTCCAGTGATAACTACCTGAGCTAGTGCTACAGTAGAATCTACACCACTGTGTCCAGTGATAACTACCTGAGCTAGTGCTACAGTAGAATCTACACCACTGTGTCCAGTGATAACTACCTGAGCTAGTGCTACAGTAGAATCTACACCACTGTGTCCAGTGATAACTACCTGAGCAAAGCCTTGCTAGTGCTACAGTAGAATCTACACCACTATGTCCAGTGATAACTACCTGAGCAAAGCCTCGCTAGTGCTACAGTAGAATCTACACCACTGTGTCCAGTGATAACTACCTGAGCAAAGCCTCGCTAGTGCTACAGTAGAATCTACACCACTGTGTCCAGTGATAACTACCTGAGCAAAGCCACTGTCGAGTCCCTGGCCTCTGAGGTGAGCCTGGTACAGTAGAATCTACACCACTGTGTCCAGTGATAACTACCTGAGCAAAGCCTCGCTAGTGCTACAGTAGAATCTACACCACTGTGTCCAGTGATAACTACCTGAGCAAAGCCACTGTCGAGTCCCTGGCCTCTGAGGTGAGCCTGGCTACAGTAGAATCTACACCACTGTGTCCAGTGATAACTACCTGAGCAAGGCCTCGCTAGTGCTACAGTAGAATCTACACCACTGTGTCCAGTGATAACTACCTGAGCTAGTGCTACAGTAGAATCTACACCACTGTGTCCAGTGATAACTACCTGAGCAAAGCCTTGCTAGTGCTACAGTAGAATCTTCACCACTGTGTCCAGTGATAACTACCTGAGCTAGTGCTACAGTAGAATCTACACCACTGTGTCCAGTGATAACTACCTGAGCAAAGCCTTGCTAGTGCTACAGTAGAATCTACACCACTGTGTCCAGTGATAACTACCTGAGCAAAGCCTTGCTAGTGCTACAGTAGAATCCACACCACTGTGTCCAGTGATAACTACCTGAGCTAGTGCTACAGTAGAATCTACACCACTGTGTCCAGTGATAACTACCTGAGCAAAGCCTTGCTAGTGCTACAGTAGAATCTTCACCACTGTGTCCAGTGATAACTACCTGAGCTAGTGCTACAGTAGAATCTACACCACTGTGTCCAGTGATAACTACCTGAGCTAGTGCTACAGTAGAATCTACACCACTGTGTCCAGTGATAACTACCTGAGCAAAGCCTCGCTACAGTAGAATCTACACCACTGTGTCCAGTGATAACTACCTGAGCTAGTGCTACAGTAGAATCTACACCACTGTGTCCAGTGATAACTACCTGAGCAAAGCCTGGCTAGTGCTACAGTAGAATCTACACCACTGTGTCCAGTGATAACTACCTGAGCTAGTGCTACAGTAGAATCTACACCACTGTGTCCAGTGATAACTACCTGAGCAAAGCCTCGCTAGTGCTACAGTAGAATCTACACCACTGTGTCCAGTGATAACTACCTGAGCAAAGCCACTGTCGAGTCCCTGGCCTCTGAGGTGAATTTTCTTTATAATTCCGCCACTGGTCGCTGCTAACAATAAAGCAGCTACTCAATTTACCTCACGAGGTATGAGTGGACCCCGAACACCCAAGTACAGAGCAGAAAAAATTCTGCCCCCATCCTGGGATCGAACCCAGGTCTCCGTGCGTGCAATGTCTAGCGCGCTAACTCACTCGGCCACGGTGACTACTCATTGAAAGAGTACACAAAATCTAAATTAAATCCACAAAGGTACAACAGAAATGGTTATTAGTTAAGGGTTGGGTGGAAGTGATTACCTTCAGGTAGGACATTAATTTTACTTTCTTCTTTTTTGTTACTTGTTCAGTCTATGTAATATTTTATATAAAACTAGGATTCTTAAATTAGTTTTATACAAAATATTACAATATACCTGACATTACTTTGGAATCTAATATGAACATAATAACAAATAATTGTTCAGTCTATTTTATTTATTTTTCTACTGTAAATATTGTCTCTATGTCTCAGAGTTTTCTCGTTAGAGCACTATAACCAGATAGTTTATATTTTGTAATTAACTGTCGAGCCAATTAAGAATTATATAATAGTTAGATGATTTATTCAAATAAATATAAAACATGTTTAAAAACATATTAGATGAAAACTACTTCTAATTATTCTTAAGAAGCGAAAGACTTTTTTTAATTAATTCTTTTTTAATTCCTCAAGGCGGAATTAATATAATAATCAATTCCGCCCTTACGATTCCGCAGATCCATTCCGTGAGGGCCCAAGTGAACGCCCTCGTGGAGAAACAGAAGCACGCCCAGGGCAGCTCCCAAGACAAACTGGCGCCCTTCAGACAGCAGGCCGCCATCATAGCTCGCAAGAAGGACTCCATAGTGGACGAGTATCGTCAGGCCATGAGCCGATACAATAACCTGCTCTCTGAAATCGAGGTACGTAGGTACAAGTACATAGTACATATATTATGTATTTTTTAGAATGAAATATTAGCACATCACTCTTTATTGAGGTAATAAATTATACATCGGTTAAATAAACAAGATGCATAAGTAAGGCAACATTACAATCATTTAACATTGAGACATTTTCTGATGATTTGTGTGGTTGACAGTATGACAGACTTCTGGCAAAGCTCGATGATCTTCGCTGTATTTTTCATTCCACAATCCTTGATTCCAGTATTGTTTGATATACTAGTATAATGTATATACTAGTATATTACATTCTATTTTCTGTAAAGTAGCAAGCCTCCGTTGCGGAACGGTTGTGACTACTGCCCGCAGTCCAGAGATACTGAGTTCGATTCCCGGTTGGGGCAGACTTTTTGAACAGAAAATTCTGTTTCGTTAGAGGCTGGCATTTCCGGCTCCATCCAGGCTGGGTGAGGTTAATGTGAGTAGCTGGTACGACTCCCAGCGAATGGAGGGTAAAACTCCTGTTCTGACTATCTCAAATCAGAAAGTTAAAACCTAATAGAATCAACTGGTCACAATAGATCCAATAAAGGTCGGTGTGATAATTGGGGCTTCTCTTGAGGAACTCCAACCAGTTTATAATAATAACTGTAAGGGATTGTAGAACACGTATCGTAATCGATCTCTTTTTATATACGTAATTGAGAAGTCATCAAGGAGTACATAGCCAAACTAACCTCACCCAGCCTGGGTTGGGCCGGAAACAATAAGCACTAAACTCTCTGTTCCAATTCCAGGAGAAGCAGCTGGAGCTGGGCAAGGCGGGGGGTGGGGAGGTGCCCAGGGGGGGGGGGGAGGACTTCAAGCAGTACATAGCCAGCTAACCTCACCCAGCCTGGGTTGGGCAGGGAACAATAAGCACTTCACTCTCTGTTCCAATTTCAGGAGAAGCAGCTGGAGCTGGGCAAGGGGGGGGGAGTTCAAGCAGTACATAGCGAGGCTAACCTCACCCAGCCTGGGTTGGGCAGGGAACACGAAAGCACTAAACTCTCTGTTCCAATTCCAGGAGAAGCAGTTGGAGCTCGCCAGGGCGGGGGGTGGGGAGGTGCCGCGGGGGGAGGAGTTCAAGCAGTACATAGCGAGGCTCAAGCAGAGCAACCTGGCGTACAAGGCGAACCGCGCGGGGCTGGCGGCCCTCCGGACAGAGACGGGCGTGCTGCAGCGGACGGCGGATGTGCTGCAGGCCAGGTCCCACCAGCTGGGGGTGCCGGAGGATGTGAGCCACAGTTTTTTTTTTTTTAATAATTTATAAATATTTAAACATTGTAGATAAATAATAAAATTCATTCTTATTATATTATAATAATCAGATATCCATTTGGTGACTTTTATTTGTTTACACTTTATTTATTTTTATACAAACAATCAAAAATAAATTTTGAGAAAAAAAAAACTTAAAAATACACACAAAAAAATGTAGAACAACATTATTTTTTTATTTATTTTTTATATACTGTGTTTACAGTGTTTACACTTGTTAAGCGGTTAAGCATTAACAAGCAATAACTCTAACGCAGTCATTCTCGCAGTACATTAATGTATATTTACAATTGTTTTGTTTAATTGTCGACAGGAGATTCCTCTTTCTTCAACAATACATTATTGTTAACATCCTTTAAATAACATTCCACCCAACCCATGTTAACCCACATGGTTTGGGTGGAAGAGATTGTCATAGGCAATAACCCTACCCGTCATCTGTTTATATTTTTTCTATGTTTATCTTTTCTTTTCTTGTTTTTATTGTTCTAAATTTTATATTTTAATTTTAACAATTACTTGTTTGTACATAACTATGTTCTATTAATAAAGCATTAAATAATAATAATAATCCTGTTCTCTGCAGATTGACTCCCTACAATCTCTGCCCTCCCTATCCTCTGGCCAGGTCATCTCTCCGGACACTGAGGACAAGGAACAACTCATCGGCTTTGTGGCTCAGGTAAGCCAGTCTCCGTGGCGTAACGGTTGTGACTACTGCCTGTAGTCCAGGGATACTGAGTCCGATCTCCGGGTTTGGGGAGTCTTTTCAAACAGAAAATTCTGTTGTCTCCGAACACGTGAGGCTGTTATTTCCAGCTCTACCCAGACTGGGTGAGGTTAATGTGGGTAGCTGGTACAATTCTCAGTGAATGGACCGTAAAACCCCCGTCCTGACTAACTCAAATCAGGCCTTTATATCCACATAGAATCAATTGGTCACAATAGATCTACTAGAGGTCGGTGTGATTTTTTTATCTCTGTTCACACGCAGCAATAAAAACATACCATTGAAGATAGCTAATTGGAACGATCTATTCCACTTCAAATAGCCACCGTGGCCGAGTGAGTTAGCGTGCTAGGCATTGCACGCACGGTGACCTGGGTTCGATCCCTGGCGGGGCAGGATTTTTCCTGCTCTGTACTTGGGTGTTCGGGGTCCACTCATACCTCGTGAGGAAAAGTCCTATGATTCTGCGCTACCCACTTAAATTGTGATATAATAACACAAAGACACACATTTATTTATTTATTTAATTCCAAACCAGGTGAGCAACTCCATAGCAGCCCACAAGACCCGTCTGGTACCCCTGCTAGAGGAGTTGCGACCTCTACGCGAGCAGGCAGCTAGTGTAGCAGCAGAACACGAGGAAGTTAAGAGGAACTATGACAGAACTAGCACCATTCTGGAGACGGGGGCTGAGAAACTCTCACAGGTGAGTAGATAGATTAGGTTAATAATATAGCAGGCAGCTAGTGTAGCAGACAGCAAGTGTAGCAGCAGACCATGAGGAAGTTAAGAAGAACTATGACAGAACTAGCACCATTCTGGAGACGGGGGCTGAGAAACTCTCTCAGGTGAGTAGATAGATTAGATGAATAATATAGCAGGCAGCTACATGGCAATTTTGATATGTTATACCAAATCACTTGTATCTCCAAAACCGCTGAACCGATTTTCTTCAAATAGAATACCGTTTTTCCTCCTTTTTAGATTCTAAAAAAAATTCTGTATCGACAAGTCGTATACCTTATTTTTGCACTTTTTTGTCCAAAATTTTGGATTTTGGTATCAGAGCTAAATCACATGTAATTAAAAAATAATTATAAATGTATCAACACAGCTCTTTATCTTTCATATTCCCAGGACGTGACAAGCCTTCGTGAGGACAAGCGCAGCACGGAGCTTGACATAGCTCTCGTGCTGTCGAAAGCGCAAGTAGCTCGCGTGGAAATCGACCGGTCCAGCGGCCCGGCAGGTCAAGCCATGAGGGAGGCAGTCCTGGCGAGCATTCAGGAGAGAGAGAAATGGGGTAGGACTTTGAAGGAGACGCACCGGCAGATGAAGAGCACGCTCGAGCAGAGTGTGAGACAGAAAATGCTCTGGACCAACCTGCAGAGGTGCGTAGTTGTTGATTAACATGCTCGTAGTAATAATAACGCGGTAGTGGAAGGTAATCATCTGAACTGAAAAGATTTCAGCTGACGAGGACCGATAGCCCAAAACCATTTGTGAGATATTCGAAGCTCAGAGAACAGAATTGTGTAGTATAGAACAGACTACAGAATTTGTTATTAAGTATGAGTCCTTCGAAGACCCATATTGTTATTACTCTTTAGTGGTAGGTTAATGCTCAAAGCATTTTCTATCACCTAACCCTCGAGAGTCTTATTATTATGTGCTCACAAACTCAAATAAATGAGGAAAAATTCATGCACTGGATGGGATTTGAACCAACGGATCACTACGCTATCTGGATTATCAGACCAGTGCGTTAACCACTTGACTACCAGTGCATTTGTTTTTCGATTGTTTCTCGAGACGCATTTAATAAATGGAATCATAAATATAACTAACCATTATTTCTGCTGTTTCAGACTGTTCGAAGTGAAGCACAGGACCCTGGAGGCAGTGAGGGAGAAGGAGGGGACTCTACATCTGGACTGCGAGCATCGGGTGCAAACCTTGGTCCTCAACTAGTCCACTTCAACTTGCGGGTTGGAAGTTAGAAGATACTATTGAATTGAAAGTTGAAAGCTACATTACCGACTCTCAAACATGAATTTCACAGCGAAAATAAGCTCTGGTTATGAGGAAATAACATAAACTACCGTAAATTCTGGATTATATCAAAATATTATTATATATTTCAACATGTTTATAAAAATAATAAAATTAGTTCTTTTTTATTTTTGAAATTGGAAAACAACAGATTTTTATATTTAAATAACTAAGTGTACACTGTACATAGAATTCATAGAAAGTTTAAAATTAACAATTTGAAGAGCAAACACGATGACAAATTGAGAATCTTATTGTAAGCATGGAAAACACAGATAGACAAAGATTTCTGAATTATTTAGATATCAATGAGGTTTTTATTCAATCCAACGTTATTGGTTTAAAAGTAAGTGCATTTCTTGAATGTAAACTAGGAAATTTTCTGCATTATTGTTTTTTTTTTTGAAAAGTTTGTTGAGGCCCGGAAACACTTTCGCATAACTTCTCGGCACATTACCTTTACAATCTTTACAAACTCGGTAAGAATTTTCCGCTCAGGCCGGGATTCGAGTGATGGTCTCAAGAAAAAAAAAAAAACTTTCTCTGGAGACTCTCGAACCAGCTACTCAAATCAACCTTACCCCTCCTGAGTGGAGCCGGGAACAGCCTGCGTTAAGAGGGTTTGAATTTGAAGTCACCCATCCAAGTTTTAACCTAGCTGGATTTGCTTAACTTCAGTGATAGAACCAGAACTAGTGCATTCGACGTGCCGACACTGGCTTCTTTTAAGTTTTAATTAATAGACGTTTTTCTAAAACCTCTGTGGAGCTAAGTCTAGATTTTGCGTAGTGTCTTTGATAGTGAAAACTAAGGGCGAAATTAATAGACGTTTTTGTGATACCTCGGTGGCGCTAAGTCACGGATTGCGTACTGTGTAAGATAGGGAAAACCAACGCTTAGCAATGACTTGTGATATAGAATTTGTCTAAAAATTTCGCCCTCATGATGGTAAGTCATGCTCATGTCTTAAAATCTCGATTTTGTCTATTAATTTCGCCCTTTTTGTTATTTTTCATAAAAAAAATGTTGACTGGTCACTTCACTGCCTTCAGGAATTTTCTTCTGATTTTATCAAGCTCGTTCTCAGCTTTTCTCTCTCGAACTTCTTTCAAGCCTTCTCCCATTCTGTCCAACATCTATCTTACTGCGATCAAGATCTTTTAATCTTTCTTCTAAATCTCTCACCCTCTGTTCAAGATCTCTTGTATTTTCTCCTAGCTCTTTCTCACTCGGTTCGATGCCCATCTTTCTTTCTTCAACATCTATTGAACTTGGTTCAGTATCCATCATTCTTTGTTTTACAAATATTTGACTTTGTTCAATAGCCATCTGACATTGTTTAACATCCATTGAACTTTGTTGTTTATGCATCATTCTTTGTTTAACACCTTCCTCACTCAGTTCAATACCCATCTTTCTTTCTTCAACATCTATTGAGTTCAGCTCAGTAGCCATCATTCTTCGTTTTACACATTTTTGACTTTGTTCAATATCCATCTGACATTGCTTAACATCCATTGAACTTGGTTGTGTATGCACCATTCTTGGTTTAACACCTCCCTCGCTCAGTTCAATACCCACCTTGCTTTCCTCAACATCTACTGAGCTCAGTTCCCTCCCCAGAGCCTCCACCCTCAGCCTCCTCAGCTTCACCTCCTCCTCTCCCCAAAGCCTCCACCCTCAGCCTCCTCAGCTTCACCTCCTCCTGCAGCTCCAGGCGTCTCCTCTCCCCAGAGCCTCCACCCTCAGCCTCCTCAGCTTCACCTCCTCCTGCAGCTCCAGGCGTCTCCTCTCCCCAGAGCCTCCACCCTCAGCCTCCTCAGCTTCACCTCCTCCTGCAGCTCCAGGCGTCTCCTCTCCCCAGAGCCTCCACCCTCAGCCTCCTCAGCTCCAGGCGTCTCCTCTCCCCAGAGCCTCCACCCTCAGCCTCCTCAGCTTCACCTCCTCCTGCAGCTCCAGGCGTCTCCTCTCCCCAGAGCCTCCACCCTCAGCCTCCTCAGCTTCACCTCCTCCTGCAGCTCCAGGCGTCTCCTCTCCCCAGAGCCTCCACCCTCAGCCTCCTCAGCTTCACCTCCTCCTGCAGCTCCAGGCGTCTCCTCTCCCCAGAGCCTCCACCCTCAGCCTCCTCAGCTCCAGGCGTCTCCTCTCCCCAGAGCCTCCACCCTCAGCCTCCTCAGCTTCACCTCCTCCTGCAGCTCCAGGCGTCTCCTCTCCCCAGAGCCTCCACCCTCAGCCTCCTCAGCTTCACCTCCTCCTGCAGCTCCAGGCGTCTCCTCTCCCCAGAGCCTCCACCCTCAGCCTCCTCAGCTCCAGGCGTCTCCTCTCCCCAGAGCCTCCACCCTCAGCCTCCTCAGCTTCACCTCCTCCTGCAGCTCCAGGCGTCTCCTCTCCCCAGAGCCTCCACCCTCAGCCTCCTCAGCTTCACCTCCTCCTCAGCTCCAGGCGTCTCCTCTCCCCAGAGCCTCCACCCTCAGCCTCCTCAGCTTCACCTCCTCCTGCAGCTCCAGGCGTCTCCTCTCCCCAGAGCCTCCACCCTCAGCCTCCTCAGCTTCACCTCCTCCTGCAGCTCCAGGGTCTCCTCTCCCCAGAGCCTCCACCCTCAGCCTCCTCAGCTTCACCTCCTCCTGCAGCTCCAGGCGTCTCCTCTCCCCAGAGCCTCCACCCTCAGCCTCCTCAGCTTCACCTCCTCCTCCTGCAGCTCCAGGCGTCTCCTCTCCCCAGAGCCTCCACCCTCAGCCCCTCACTCACTCCTCTAGCTCCAGGCGTCTCCTCTCCCCAGAGCCTCCACCCTCAGCCTCCTCAGCTTCACCCTCCTCCTGCAGCTCCAGGCGTCTCCTCTCCCCAGAGCCTCCCCCCCCTCAGTTTCCCCCGAGGCGTCTCCTCTCCCCAGAGCCTCACCCTCCTCCTCACTCACTCCTTCCTACTCAGCGTCTTCCCACTCCTCCCTCAGCTCCAGGCGTCTCCTCTCCCCAGAGCCTCCACCCTCAGCCCTCAGCTTCACTCCTCCTCAGCTTCAGGCTCCTCTCCAAACCCCCACTCCTTCGCCCTCAGCTCCCACACCCTGCCGGCGTCCTCTCCCCTCTCACCCAGAGCCTCCCCCCCACCCCCTCAGCCTCCTCAGCTCCAGGCGTCTCCTCTCCCCAGAGCCTCCACCCTCAGCCTCCTCAGCTCCAGGCGTCTCCTCTCCCCAGAGCCTCCACCCTCAGCCTCCTCAGCTTCACCTCCTCCTCAGCTCCAGGCGTCTCCTCTCCCCAGAGCCTCCACCCTCAGCCTCCTCAGCTTCACCTCCTCCTCAGCTCCAGGCGTCTCCTCTCCCCAGAGCCTCCACCCTCAGCCTCCTCAGCTTCACCTCCTCCCGCAACACCCGCAGCTCCAGGCGTCTCCTCTCCTGCGCAAACTCCATGTGCTCCTCCTGCTCCTTGGTTCTGAGTTGGGTCAGTTTCAGCCTCGCCCTGTGCTCCTGTAGGATGAGCTGTCTGATGTCCTCCTCCTGGCCGCCTGGTTCCTGCTTCACTGTGTGGTGGTCCTGCTTCACTGTGTGGAGTTCCTGCTTCACTGTGTGGAGTTCCTGCTTCACTGTGAGGAGTTCCTGCTTCACTGTGGGGAGTTCCTGCTTCACTGTGTGGAGTTCCTGCTTCATTGTGTGGAGTTTCTGCTTCACTGTGTGGAGTTCCTGCTTCACTGTGGGGAGTTTCTGCTTCATTGTTTGGAGTTCCTGCTTCACTGTGTGGAGTGTTCGCTCCAGTTGATTCTCCGAGGGATGGTTCGCTGAGTGTGAAATGTCTGGATAGTGTTTTCCGCCTGAGATGAAAAAAATGTTCATGGTGAATAAGTTTCGAATTACATTTTTTTATTATTTTTTTTTAACAACATACGGGCATATTTCTAATAAAGCACTACTTTACTATATTTACCCTGTACTAACTAATTTTACAATTCATTTTCATAATCGTAATAAAAAACAAAAATACAAAACTATCTAAATTAAGACTAAGTATCTACTTAACTATGTATCAGAAATGTGTATTCTTCATGTAATTATATCATAATTTAGTGGGTAGCCCAGAATCGGCAGGATTATGAGGTTTTTCCATTTCTTTTCTATCATTGGCCCATAATTATGTTTTACCATTTGCCCATAATTCCGCCACTGGTCGCTGCTCACGTCAAAGCAGCAACTCATTTTTCCTCGCGAGGTATGAGTGGACCCCGAAAATCTTTAGTACAGAGCAGAAAAATTTCCCACTCCATTGGAATTCGAACCCAGCTCGTGCGTGCAAGCCTAGCTTGGTCAACCTCTTAGACACGGTGCCTACCAGGGCCGAATTATAAAACAGGATTAAATTTAGGATAAACGATTCCCTCCCCTCATCCTCAAGTCGGATGCCCTACTTGAGGCACAGTGTGGCTTATCATAAATTGAAAGTTCCTGATTTTATTCCGAAATTTAGGAAATATTTTCACTAGTGACATTTGTACAGATACATGAACAACACTACACAATACATCTCACACAAGACACAGAAGGAGCCTAGAAATTGCTTCTGGACGTCCACAGGGGTTAATAATATTAGGAAGTCATGCTTGAGACGTTGCTCAGACGACGTTTTCGGTTCATAAAAACGGCCGTTCATGTCGTGGGGGGAAAAAACGATATCTCCCCCCTATCGGAGAAATCTGATTTCAAGCCATCATAATTATTCGCAATAGCTTCCACTGCGAGAACAACAGTTCTACCTACCAGGATAACAGTTCTACCTACCAGAACAACAGTTCTACCTACCAGGATAATAGTTCTACCTACCAGGATAATAGTTCTACCTACCAGGATAACAGTTCTACCTACCAGGATAACAGTTCCACCTACCAGGATAACAGTTCTACCTACCAGAACAACA
This sequence comes from Bactericera cockerelli, assembly GCA_024516035.1. Classification (NCBI taxonomy): domain Eukaryota; kingdom Metazoa; phylum Arthropoda; class Insecta; order Hemiptera; family Triozidae; genus Bactericera; species Bactericera cockerelli. The sequence continues at coordinate 1,572,515 of CM044956.1, read as the reverse complement.
GTTCTACCTACCAGGATAACAGTTCTACCTACCAGGATAACAGTTCTACCTACCAGAACAACAGTTCTACCTACCAGGATAACAGTTCTACCTACCAGGATAACAGTTCTACTTACCAGGATAACAGTTCTACTTACCAGGATAACAGTTCTACCTACCAGAAACAACAGTTCTACCTACCAGGATAACAGTTCTACCTACCAGGATAACAGTTCTACCTACCAGGATAACAGTTCTACCTACCAGGATAACAGTTCCACCTACCAGGATAACAGTTCCACCTACCAGGATAACAGTTCTACCTACCAGGATAACAGTTCTACCTACCAGGATAACAGTTCAACCTACCAGGATAACAGTTCTACCTACCAGGATAACAGTTCTACCTACCAGGATAACAGTTCTACCTACCAGGATAACAGTTCTACCTACCAGGATAACAGTTCTACCTACCAGGATAACAGTTCTACCTACCAGGATAACAGTTCTACCTACCAGGATAACAGTTCTACCTACCAGGATAACAGTTCTACCTACCAGATAACAGTTCTACCTACCAGGATAACAGTTTCTTAACTTCTACCTACAGGATAACAGTTCTACCTACCAGGATAACAGTTCTACCTACCAGGATAACAGTTCTACCTACCAGGATAACAGTTCTACCTACCAGGATAACAGTTCTACCTACCAGGATAACAGTTCTACCTACCAGATAACAGTTCTACCTACCAGGATAACAGTTCTACCTACCAGGATAACAGTTCTACCTACCAGGATAACAGTTCTACCTACCAGGATAACAGTTCTACCTACCAGGATAACAGTTCTACCTACCAGGATAACAGTTCTACCTACCAGGATAACAGTTCTACCTACCAGGATAACAGTTCTACCTACCAGGATAACAGTTCTACCTACCAGGATAAATCACCACGTTTCTACCTACCAGGATAACAGTTCTACCTACCAGGATAACAGTTCTACCTACCAGGATAACAGTTCTACTTACCAGGATAACAGTTCTACCTACCAGGATAACAGTTCTACCTACCAGGATACATGCGCGGATATAGTCCTCTTGTACTGGGGGGGCACAATCGCACAATACGTATACCTAACTAGCGGTTGCACCCGCCGCTTCGCAAGCCTATCACACACACATACACACACAAATGTCAATATTTTTCGTGTCACCCATTCATTTCTTGTCCTTACTGGAGCTCAGGAATGGCTCATCAGAATTTCGCGATCAATATGTCAAATGAAGACTATAACCCTTGCAAAAACATTCTCACTTTGAGTTGATAGTTCGTCACGACATATTTCGAGAAAAAAAATGTCATTCAGGTTAAAAAACGTAAATACTTTTTGTTTACCCATCAATTTTATGTCCTTACTCAACGTAGCTCAAGAACGGCTCATCAGAATTTCGTGATTGATATCTCAAATGAAAACTTGAACCCTTGCTTAAAACTTTCTCTTATTGAGTTGATAAGCCGCCGCCGTGGCGCCGTCACGACAAATTTTGTGAAAAAAATGTGATTTTTTGTGTCACCCATCCATTTTTTGTTTTTACCCCGTGAAGCTGAACCCTAGAGATATATTATCTGATCCAAATGCACCTATAGGTAAAATTTCAGGTTTCTCGGACAATCTGTGTGGATTTGACAACTTTATTATTTAGTTATTTCTTATTGGTCTTAGAATTGTGAATTATATTGGGTCTCGTGCACCCCTAACATATTGAAATTTTTTTTTACGGGATTAGTCTTAGAATTGGGAATTATTTGGGGCCGTGCCCCCCTAACTTATTGAGATCTTTTTTTTACTGGTTTAGTCTTAGAATTGGGAATTATTTTGGGGCTCGTGCCCCCCTAACTTATTGAGATCTTTTTTTACGGAATTAGTCTTAGAATTGGGAATTATTTTGGGGCCCGTGCCCCCCTAACTCATTGAGATCTTTTTTTTCTACGGGATTAGTCTTAGAATTGGGAATTATTTTGGGGCCCGTGCCCCCCTAACTCATTGAGATCTTTTTTTAAACGAGATTAGGTATAATGAAAATTGAGAAACACCGCTTTCCGAAAAAATCTGGGGGGCACGTGCCCCCCGTGCCCCCCCCTATATCCGCGCATGCCAGGATAACAGTTCCACCTACCAGGATAAGGCTTCCAGTCGATTCCTGTCAAAGCAGCCATCACCTCAGGTGTTCCTTCCCCAGCCGCCCTGAGTTCCTCCGGTGGCTTTGAGTCCTGCGGCTCACAGTAACTCGAGTCGGCCATATACGTCTGCTCTTCCTGAGTTGCCTCTGACCCATCCCTGGGAGCTCCTTCGAAGCCATTCGCAGGAGTCCTTCCAAAGCCATTTGCGGAAGCCCCTCCATAGCCATTCGTGGAAGTTCCTGCAAAGCCGTTCCTGGGAGTCCCTGCAAAGCTGTCCCTGGAAGTCCCTCCGAAACCATCGCTGGAAGTCGCTTCCACGCCCGGACAATGCGTCTTCCTAGCAGGCTCATCCGTGTCACAATGTCCATCCCTCGACGCCGCATCCAAATCCAAGTAATGCCCCTCTCTGGACGCGCCTTCCATGTCCAGGTAGTGGTGGCCCTCTCTGGATGTGACATCCATATCAGCTCCTCCATCTCTGGATGTGACATCCATATCAGCTCCTCCATCTCTGGATGTGACATCCATATCAGCTCCTCCATCTCTGGACGCCACATCCTCGGAGGGAGAGAGTGACGTCGTCCGTTTATTCTGCTCCGTCCGCATGTTCATCCACAGCTTTCTCAGCTGCTTCTCGTTCCGCTGAAAAGAATTGGAAATGGTTAAGCCGGGGTCCCAAGGAGTGCAATAATAACTCTCTCTTTAGTGTAGGGTAACCAACCACCTGGCGAGGTTAATGCTCCAAGCATTTTCTATGAACTAACCCTCAGAGTCTTATTATTATTATTTTTGGTTGAAGGCAGGAAAAAATCTTTTAAAGACACCCAGGTCATCCGGACTGGGTGTGTGGGATTTCCACCCACTAATAATAAAAAAAAGAGCTAACCGCACCTGGAACCGAAAAATATCATTACTTCAAATAGAGTCTTGTTATTATGTGGTCATATGTATACTCAAATAAATGACATTGGGTGGATCCTTGGTCCAGAAACGAGTCTCTCTCTCATAATCCCCAAAAATTCCTTTCAACTGCCACACAACGCACTCTGCTTGGTTAATTTTAACGAAATAACCAATCTCAGTGCGTGTAACGGTTGAAAGGGACACTATGAGAATGAGTACCGACCTCGGTAGCTTGATCGAGAAGGCGGTGGACTTGTAACCTGGAGGTCGGTGGTTCGAATCTCGGGTTCAGGCAAGATTGGTAAAGCGAGTTTGAGTAGTTGTGATTTCAACACAAATATGATAACTTTTATGAGATTGATTAGTTTCTGGAATGAGGGCCTGGTGAAAACTCGTGTATTGAATGTGCCATCGACGCTGAGTCGACTCTACCTTGTTGAAGCCTGGCTCTGAGTCGACTCTACCTTGTTGAAGCCTGGCTCTGAGTAGACTCTACCTGGTTGAAGCCTGGCTCTGAGTAGACTCTACCTTGTTGAAGCCTGGCTCTGAGTCGACTCTACCTTGTTGAAGCCTGACTCTGAGTTGACTCTACCTTGTTGAAGCCTGGCTCTGAGTAGACTCTACCTTGTTGAAGCCTGGCTCTGAGTAGACTCTACCTTGTTGAAGCCTGGCTCTGAGTAGACTCTACCTTGTTGAAGCCTGGCTCTGAGTAGACTCTACCTTGTTGAAGCCTGGCTCTGAGTAGACTCTACCTTGTTGAAGCCTGGCTCTGAGTAGACTCTACCTTGTTGAAGCCTGGCTCTGAGTCGACTCTACCTTGTTGAAGCCTGACTCTGAGTTGACTCTACCTTGTTGAAGCCTGGCTCTGAGTAGACTCTACCTTGTTGAAGCCTGGCTCTGAGTCCACTCTACCTTGTTGAAGCCTGACTCTGAGTTGACTCTACCTTGTTGAAGCCTGGCTCTGAGTAGACTCTACCTTGTTGAAGCCTGGCTCTGAGTAGACTCTACCTTGTTGAAGCCTGGCTCTGAGTAGACTCTACCTTGTTGAAGCCTGGCTCTGAGTAGACTCTACCTTGTTGAAGCCTGGCTCTGAGTAGACTCTACCTTGTTGAAGCCTGGCTCTGAGTCGACTCTACCTTGTTGAAGCCTGACTCTGAGTTGACTCTACCTTGTTGAAGCCTGGCTCTGAGTAGACTCTACCTTGTTGAAGCCTGGCTCTGAGTAGACTCTACCTTGTTGAAGCCTGGCTCTGAGTCACCTTTCCTTTTTGAAGCCTGACTCTGAGTTGACTCTACCTTGTTGAAGCCTGGCTCTGAGTAGACTCTACCTTGTTGAAGCCTGGCTCTGAGTAGACTCTACCTTGTTGAAGCCTGGCTCTGAGTAGACTCTACCTTGTTGAAGCCTGGCTCTGAGTAGACTCTACCTTGTTGAAGCCTGGCTCTGAGTCGACTCTACCTTGTTGAAGCCTGACTCTGAGTTGACTCTACCTTGTTGAAGCCTGGCTCTGAGTAGACTCTACCTTGTTGAAGCCTGGCTCTGAGTCGACTCTACCTTGTTGAAGCCTGACTCTGAGTTGACTCTACCTTGTTGAAGCCTGGCTCTGAGTAGACTCTACCTTGTTGAAGCCTGGCTCTGAGTAGACTCTACCTTGTTGAAGCCTGGCTCTGAGTAGACTCTACCTTGTTGAAGCCTGGCTCTGAGTAGACTCTACCTTGTTGAAGCCTGGCTCTGAGTAGACTCTACCTTGTTGAAGCCTGGCTCTGAGTAGACTCTACCTTGTTGAAGCCTGGCTCTGAGTAGACTCTACCTTGTTGAAGCCTGGCTCTGAGTAGACTCTACCTTGTTGAAGCCTGACTCTGAGTTGACTCTACCTTGTTGAAGCCTGGCTCTGAGTCGACTCTACCTTGTTGAAGCCTGGCTCTGAGTAGACTCTACCTTGTTGAAGCCTGGCTCTGAGTCGACTCTACCTTGTTGAAGCCTGACTCTGAGTTGACTCTACCTTGTTGAAGCCTGGCTCTGAGTCGACTCTACCTTGTTGAAGCCTGGCTCTGAGTTGACTCTACCTTGTTGAAGCCTGGCTCTGAGTCGACTCTACCTTGTTGAAGCCTGGCTCTGAGTAGACTCTACCTTGTTGAAGCCTGACTCTGAGTTGACTCTACCTTGTTGAAGCCTGGCTCTGAGTAGACTCTACCTTGTTGAAGCCTGGCTGGCTGTTGAACTCCAGCGTGATCTTGTCCCACAGCCGCTTTCTCTTTGCTCTGGAGGCGGCATCCCCCGACTTGACACTGACGAGCCCCAGGTTGGCCATCCCTGCCTCCTCAATGAACCTCCGCTCCTCCTGCGAGTAGCACTGCTTGCGCGGGCCCTCGTCAGGGGTGGCCAAAGACATGGGGTACCCGATGAACGCGTTGATGGGAATCACGGTCTGCGCCTGCGCCGGCTTGGGTTGAATGAATTTGTATTTGCCCGCCAGGGGCGGTAGAGTCGAGATCGGGGTGTTGTGTACTCCGGCGGTTTCCGACATGACCCGAGTGAACGAATCGAGCCGAGGCGAATGCGATCGTAAAGAGAATCGGAAAAACTAAACTTGAGACATCGAGTAGGAACTTTTGAAGGAAAGATTATGAATACGTCCAAGACGTCGGAGCAGATAGGACAGTGGAAGTTTTTCTTTCAGAGATTGGGTCGCTAGTTGTTGACATCGGTTAGGAACTTTGGAAGTAAACAATATGAATGAAAATGAGCCTAATAGGTAAGTGGTGTCTGATTCTGATATTTGGCAGATTTTGGAACGTTAACACACAGTTATTGCTAGTTTAATTCATTTAACGCTAGGTAACAATAGTATTAGAATTAGAACTTGCGACGCCATAGAAAAGGTCTTTTGGAAATCTAAGAAAGACACAATCGCCACTGATAAGAAAGACAACAACCACTGATAAAGTATGGTAACGATTTTAAAATCGCCACTGGTAAGGAATAGGTAATAACTATAATGATTCTATGAAACACGATCTTTATGCGGAGAGCGCTTTACAAGAACATATTCTTGCTGAAAAAGTTAGATGAGATTGTAAAATTGATGCTCAAGTGTCAACATTGATCTTTTAGCCAGTTAATTCAAAAAGGCTATTTTCAGGCCTTCGAATGGCGAAAAGCAATTTGAATATTGTGCGACACGAGTCCCTAAGTCGCACTCAAGTCAGTGGCGGCTCCTGACTTCAAGACTAGGTGAAGACAAATTATACCCAGAAGTATTGAAAAAATAAAATTATTAATTTATCAGATCTTAGTTCTTATGGTCTCATAAACACAGCCCATTGTAAATTATGGCTGTTTCCCTGCAAAGCATGATTTTCTCTCATACCAGTTTTGGATCATATAAGTTTTTATAGGTACTTTTTTTGGAGAACACTTGGTACTTAATAAATAAACAAGGCCAGCAGAACAATTTGTCAACACTTGAGCTGGTACACAGCCATTCATTTTTCATAAGCCATTCAGGCTTGAACTGTATGGCTGTGGGGCAGGCATTTGCTTTACTTTTTTAGTGGTGGTTAGAAATTGGACATCCAGTAATCATAATATCTTTCATATCCTCATTACTTCTTAATCTGAATGGGGTTACTTTTAATGTTTGAACCCCATGATTTTGTGGGAATCTCATTGTTTCTTTGAAATGTTGTTATTATTCATCTTAATAAAAAATATTTATTCATCTTAATAAAAATTATTAACTAAAAGTTGGTAAAAAGGAATTAAAATAAAAATATTAGGATTATACCTCAGTAGATAGGTAGGTACAACATTTTAAAGAGGGGTTAGAACTGGGAAGGAAAGAAAGTTAGTTGAAGACTAAAAATTACAATCCAAAACTGGAAGAAAATCCACCACCAGATTACAAAATAAATCTAAGAAAACATACTTACTACAAATATAAAATCAGCTTAAATTTGTGTTACCATTGATGTTTAAATGACTATTTATGAAAAACACAGATATTGCCTTATAATTTTAAGTACTTCACTGGAAGCTGTGTGCTTAGCTACCTGCAACCTGCATAATTATAATGTTATTTCTGACACTGAAAGAAGTACATAGCTACTTCATATTCAACTTATTATGAAAAGCACAGGTCAGATCAGGTAGGAATAATGTTTCTATCCTGTATCAAATACTGGGAAATAACTTTATTAACTAGTTACACCAATTAAAAGTCACTTAATTACCGTTGAGAAGATTTTAAAATAATCTAATAAAATTTGAAAAGTGCGTTTTGTTTACATTCTAAAGATAAGAGATACAATGTTGCCAAGTTAATTTCATAGCTAAATTTCTACAAACTTCAAGAGCTATATTTTAAATTTAAAGAAATCCCTCAAATCATGTAAGACGTATATTTATTTAAAAAAATAATACTACCCCGCCTGAACAGATTTTTCTCTTGAGAATTTCATTTCAACACGTCTAATTTCATGATTTTTTTTAAAGTGGTTCCATAGTCAGGATCTTAAACAGGACCACCATTGTCCCTATTTAAAAACTTCTTGAAACAACTAGATACCAGATTATCTTATTTGGCTCAATTTCGGTACCAACATTAAATAATTATCTCCGAGATTTGACTTCAATCGAGATGTCCTTTTTAAGACTATAGTTGACAAGATACATAAATAGTTAAAATTTATTGGTATCAGCTATCGTTTAGTAACTATGTACAAAACTAGAACCCAAAAAATGAGAAATAATATCCAAAATTCCTGACACAAAATCCTGCTTTCCTAACGCCTACGTTATTATTATTATTTTTTTTTTTTTTAATATTACAAGATTGTGCTAGATATGGGAGGCTAAATCATTGACTGGTTTCCTAGGTCTGGCATAATGCTACTGGCAACAATGTTAATATCAAAAACACATGACATCGCACATGGTGGCTTCGTGACATTTCGTATGAGGTCGTGTAGATAATGTAAACTGAATACAACTGAAGACTGTCCTCAGTAGCATATTACATAGATATAGTTCTTGCCTAATATTTCATGATACCTACTTGGAAATACTCAACTCTGATTGGTTGATTCAAGGACAACTGAAGACAATTTCGAATTGTCTTCACATTTGGTGTTCTCCTTGGAAAGTAACATGAAATGTTAAGCAGCATTGATCTATTTTACACAAAGCTTACTCTTTTTTTTTTTTTTTTTTTTCTTTGAGTTGGATCAATTGTGCCATGTTCAAGGGATTATGAGTAGTGTTTTCACTGTTCAAAATTAGGTGAAAATGTCTTCAGTGTCTTCACCCGACGAGCCGCCACTGACTCAAGTAAGTTCTTATCCAATAAGAGGAACGATACCGAACCGAAGCATGAAATTTCTTTGCTTGAGAGTGACTTAAGTCCATATTTCATTTTGTTCGTGAGTAATCATGAGGAGTATTATTATAAAGCACGCGTTATGAGGGAGAGTAGGAAATCTTGAGTCAATACCGCGGGTAAGACTCCGGGCAGAACGCGAGGTTCTCTAGGTCGTGGGATTTTTGTTAACGTCGCCGTCGTATGATGCTTCGCGGGAATATTCCCACCAATCTACTTATTTTAATATTTTTCAATCAAATTAATGTTGGTATACAACTATACATAATATTCATGCTTCACAACTTCACACTTCATTATTCAAGTGTTTCAACTAATTTTATTTCTTCCTGATAGGGGTTGTGTCAAAAGCAATGCTATTGAGGTGCTGATTACGAATTCGATATTATAATTTTTCGTTATCTGTAATTTGAAAAAATTGACTGATATTTCTGTGTTCACCATTTAATCAATTTTCAACACTGCCTATAAAAACTGCCTCTCAGATGGATTGAGAGCTTTCTCTAATCTTCTAATTATTTCTCTAAGAAATCTTTGTTCTTCAGTATTGGTTATCTAGCTATGCTACAGTCATGTTCTTGAGTAATGCTGATCTAGCTCTATAGGTAACTCCCAGATTAGTGTAATCAAAAGAGAATTTTCCTAAAATAAAAATAAATAAATATTGTAATACATACAATTTTTCTGTTTTTTTTTTTTTAATTAATATTTTTATCATCATATTTGTGTTAATTGTGTTAATCACTTTCTTGATATCACAACTACTCAAACTAGCTTCAATAAATCTACGCTGAAATCGGGATTTGAACCACCGACCTTCAGGTTATAAGTCCTCCGTCGAATCGATCAAGCTACTGAGTTCGGTTATTTTTACATTGTTTTTACTTGTGTAGAAAGGAAAGTCTGTTGATATCTCTTGTCTGAGGCATTCTAAACAAAACGTCTCAAGAATGAATAAGAGGTGTCCGGAAACCGAACCATACAAACTAATAGTGTTGAGACTTCAGCGAAAAAGAAAAAAACCTCGGCTTACTGCGGTACTTGGTCAAATGGGAGAAAATAAAATAACGTGGGATTTTTAATCGTCTTGGAGATACCTTGCGTTCTGCCCGGAGTCTTACCCCAATACCGCGCGCTTTTAATTAGTTCCAAGAACACCCGATAGAGCGCGCTACCAATATCACTTTGAAAATTTCAGGCGCGAGAGAAAGAAATACCTCAACAGGTTCTCAATTTTCCGAGTAATAAATTTAGTAATGAATACTTTATCTGTGGTTTACTATATTTTCTTAATTAACATGTGACATTTTACGGGAACTTTGAGAAAGGCTGGATACAGAAAGCTTGCTGCTCAAAGGAATAAGAAACACAATATTGAATACCTGTGAAACTATTGACCTGTATTTGCATTGATAAGATTTGCATGTTTTAAACCTGTAATTGCGTGTATAATTAAATTCTTCTGTCCCTCAGAAGACGTATAATCTCACTGAGACACACCGAAATGAATCAATAAAATAAAGTAGATAACTAGAATGTACACGAATCGATCATTGAAATGCTCTCAAATTCTAATCAGCGAAGACAAAGAATCATGGAAAAATTAATGCATGAGATTACATTAGTATACTACGTACCACACTTCATGTCTGTGACGTCATGCTCTCTGTATTGAAATCTGATTGGTTAATATGTAGGTTGTTTGTGTGACATCATGAAGTTTACTTGTTTTATTTTCTGTATGTGTGTAAACACTTCAAAGAGAGAAACACAAAATTAAACCATTTACCTTCTTTTTCTCATTCTTTCATTGAAAATTATCGCGTGAGGTTGTGTGCTCTCGGTGTGGAATTGATCGTAATTATTTTCAAATAATTTAGCAAATTATTTTCTATTGTTTTTCCTATTTGAGAAAAAGTTTTTATTTATTTTTGACGGACTGTTTTTTTTTCCTTTCGAAAATTTGTGTTTTTGCCTGTGTTGAACGCTAATGCCCTTGGATTACCTAGTTCCAGACTTTTGGATACCTTTATGGATTTTGGATTACCTCTTATCTTGTGAAGTGAAAAAAGTGTTTGATAATTTACATACTCTTATTAATTAAGAATCTTAAAAACCACCGCAGTTTTTCAATTTGACATTTTTCAAAATATTTTAAATTTTGCGAACATTGTTTGTAAACATTACATGACGTTCCAATGATGATTATTATTTACAATTTCTCACTCCTGTAAAAATATTTTTTTAAACAATTAAATGTAACGAACATTACATTATCACATTTAAATTGTACCTTTTTTATCAATATTTTAAGATAATTTTTGAACTATCTATAAACTTTCAAAAATGGGATTTTAAATCCCATTTTTTCCACTTATCAGCTGAAAGTTGAAAATTCAACAACCAGTGAACTATTTATGATTTTTGTGTTTTTATAACCTTAACATCAACTTAATTAACCATTAAAATGGCATCTGATGCTCAAAAGTTAATTAGTTTATCCCTAAATAAAATAGCTCAATCCAGGAGCCAAAGAAAAGGACTTAGTTTACATAAGAACCTCCTAGTTGCAACTGTGCTTCAAAAAGCCAGATACATTTTCATGGAGGAAGCCTACAACATGATCCATGGACCTTTGTCTAGTGCTAGTGACTTATCGGTTTCTTCTATTCCTAACCCTGAACCTGTAGATAATTCAACAAGTGCATTTAACGATGAAGTGGACTTGATAGCTTTAACTGAAGAAGAGAACAATACCTGTAGCAGCAATAGTGACAATGTACCCAGCTCAAGTAGTGATGTGTTTAATATTCCTAGTGTAACTGATAACTGTAGTTCCAATTCCACAACTAGTAGCCTTAACCTTAGTGAAAATTTTACTCCTAGTTCCCATTGTACAGTGGAAGACAAAGAAAACTTAGAACCTACCACTTACCTAGACCTAGACAAAGATACGGACAATATCATTCTCAAAGAAAGGAGTACATCACCAACTAAAAATAATCTGAAAAGGAAAAGGATCATTGCCGAATGGGAAACAGAGGAAGCTGTTCTGTCCATCCTGCCCAAGAAGCACAGGTCCACGTCAGACCTTGACGACTCGGTGTTCTTGGACGAGTCAACGTTACTGTCTCCTTCATCAAGTGATGAGGATGATAGCGACGAGGGCTCAGCAATGGAAATTGATAGGATAACCAGTCTTGTGTCAATATTCAGTTTTGGTGGTCTGGGTGCCCCAACATCAACGGAAGCAAACAAGTTGACCCGCTCCTCATCCACGCCTGACCTGTGCTCTGCTCAAGCCAAGGACCAGCATGATCTGCAACAACGACACTTCCTTGCCATGACAGTGTAAGTCTCTGCTCATTGTGCTGTGGTGCTGGATGACTAAATCAAACATGTGAGTGACTCAGTGACCAAATGCATACATGGAGTTCCGTGCAATATGTACCTGACATAGACATTGTTTGAATTTGGATCAATACCCTGTTACTCCTGTATCTTCTTTGTCTATAAATGCCTGTTATACCATTTTGTAAGTTTCATGAGATCCATATTATTTTATTTTAATTTTCAATGAAATTTGTTAAATGGAGTTTTGGAGATTCAATTCTTTTTACACACATCAGGTAGGTAGTCTTTACTACCTAAACATATTTTTTAAAATCTTTTTGTGCCATGATTTAAGGCAGAATTTTTGTGTCAATATTATATAATTTTTACAAGATAAAAAAAAATATTTCCATGCCAATATTTGAAATTTTTAGATAATTTTTTCCCCATTAAAAAATAAAAAAAATATTGGCTTAATAAATTTTACTACCATTAAAGAAAAGAAACATCAGATTTTTTTTTTAATTATGACACAATGTTTGAAATGTCTGTTCTTAAACAATATCAAATTCCCCATTCCAAATAATTTGTACAATTACCTATTGTAAATTAAGAAGAAAAAAAAATCCTCGACTTGCTATTCATGTCGTAAAGTGATGTACAGAGAAAATTTAAAGCTGCTGGTAGTATTTCTTCACCCTTGTAATAATTGAGAAATTTTATTCAATGAGAATGATGCGTAAAAATAATAATTTTGGCAAGTATTTTCATGCACAATCTGATGACCACCAAAAATTACACTTAATTGTAGTACAGTTACTTTTCAAAACCAAACATTCATAGTGTGATTCCCATTCTTAATTCATTCACAAGAATATTGTTCCATCTCAATTCCCTGTGCATCACATCATTAGATAGTATTGGAAGAGGTTTAAAGCCTGCACAAGCAGCATTATTATGTTGTCTCACATCTCCCCTTGATATATTTTTACCAATAATGAAAATTATACAAAATACAAGATTGAAAAAGAATAAAGACGCGCGCGCAAGAAAAAATAATATAAATGAAACTATTTATTCCCCCATGTCTCTCCGTGCTCTTTTTACTCCTAGCCCATACCTATGAATCCTGTGAGTAACCACCGCATACAGGGTGTTGAAATTCATATCCTCAAGTGGTTTAATAGAGTTAATTAAATAATATTTTTCGTATTTGGTTTTAAAAAAATCATTTGATTTTCTTGGTATAAATATTTTTTATCTTTTTAAATTAAAAGGCAGACTCATATTGAAAACAATCAACACTTATGCAGGTAACTGCACTGTACTAATATGTACCCAATGTTGCAAAAATATATATATATTTTTTAAAACATTCTACATAGACCATTTCCATTAAAACCTACTGTATCATTTCCTTACATTGATTGATATAAAAAAAAAAATGTTTAAAAAGAAGTACTACCTTATTTATTCTAAAAAAGACTACCATATAATTGTGGCATTAATTATAAAAAGTGTACTATAAACTGTAACAGGATGAATTTCTGCAGAATGTGGTCACATTGTTTTTAAAATTAATTTTAATTTTCAAAAATTCAATTGTAATGTCAATATTAATTTGTAAATTAGAATATTCTTATAACTACAACAAAAGAGGGAAAATATAAGACCACACTGTATCCAGAAATGAAGAGCAAACTAAAGAGGGGAGATCATACTCACAGAACAAAAACATTTCTTGTGAAGTAAAAAGAATTGAACTCTGTTAATGCTTGTGTTGCATTGTGGGTAAATGAATATCAATGCATTCGAGGAACTGCATGTTCAAATACCATGAATGGGAATTTAAACATTGAACTCAATGGAAACTATAGTTTTTGAGTTACATGTTTTTTTTTTTTTTTTTGATAGGAACAAAGCAAAAGTTTTGATTTTAAAAGTAAGAGACATATTTTTAAACAATATTTTGATCCATGTTAGTTTCAAATAAGGTTTTTTAAATGAAATTGTAAAATTTGATTTGTCTGATAACGAATTGTCTGAAAATGAATCTAAAGCCCTAATATTTCCATTTTTTAATGCAAATCAAATCCCAATAAGTCTTAGAACTCTTGTTTCATTTTTGATATCGAGTTCCATTGGATTAATAGAAGAGAGAGAAAAAAGAAAGACTGAAATGTGTGATTTGAGGAAAAGGATTTTGAGAGAAAAGAGAGAGTTAAGTTTCAGTGAGGGAATTCAAAATTCTTGGTGACCATAATTATGACTACATTTGCACGAAAGAACCATTTGACTAAAATAAAGAAAAAGAAATTTCTTCAGCTAGGTATTTCTCAATTTCATGAGCCATTAATCATTAATTTCTTGTTGAATAAAATATGGCTTTTCCTCTGCAAAAAATTGCCCTTAACCCAAGAGCTGTCGACCTCCGTGGCTCAGTGGTTAAGAGCATTGGTTACTGACCCGGAGGTTGCAGGTTCGAATCCCGGCCGGAGCGGAAAATTCTGACCAAGTTTTTCCGTTTCCGGAATGGCATGGATGTAAAGGTAACGTGTCCTGAAGTAATGCGAAAGCGGAACCAAGACAATGTTACCATTTAAAAAAAAAACCTAAGAGCTAAAATAAGAAATCTGCCAACTACCTACCTACTAAAATAACTTTTGTATAGAGAAGTCTTTTGTAGCAAAAATATATGCACCTAGATTTCTTAAAGTAATAATAACTTCTGTCCAAACCCTTTCTTCATATTTCGAATGTTTCTAAACCTTACGAGATTAATTTGACAGAAAGTAGGTAGGTAGCCTGCAAGTTGTCCAGTCTAAAAGCTTCAAACTTCCACCCAGGGCGTCCAAAATCAATAGTCCCTGATATTAGTAGAAAACATGCAATGTTGAAAACTAATAGAAATGCCAGCTTGCAGAGTACTATTGGCTCAAGGACGAATATACATCCAAGTGTCCTTAACATTAAATTATATAAACTAAATACATACATACGAGAGTTATATTTTACATAGATACATAAATATAAATCTATATTATTAACGTTCGTTTACTTAGTTTTACATTTCGTTTCTGGACATTTTTATGGCAGTAAAAGAGTTAGCGTGTTATGATGGACATTAGCGTGAAGACTGCAAACGCAAACTATTCCATTGTAGAAAAGGTGGATTTTATCTCTATATATAAAACAGAAAAAAGGACTACCTACCTACCTACCTACCTACCTATGTTTGTTTGTTTGTTTGTCCGGAGTTGTTTAGCCAAAACGGTAAGAGATAGCGAAAAATGTCTCAGAATTGACCCCCCCAAAACCATTATCGCTTTGTCCAGAAAAATTATAAAAAGTTCAAAAAGGTATTGCTGTCCAGCAGTACGGCCATGCCTTAGTAAATTTGAAATTTAGTCCCGTTGCAAAGCACGGGCAAACGGCTAGTTTATATATATTCCAAAGGAAATTGATCATTCAACGCTAGAACCAGAAATCCTTGGTATGAAATTTAGTGATGAGAGAATTTAAAAGATGAAAGAAGAGTTAACGTAACTGATGGCAGAAGAAGAGATAAATTAATGAAGGAGTGAATATGTTTCAAAAGAAAAGGGAAAAAATGGATTTTGAAATTAATCAATGTTATAATTATTTTTCTTCTATGTAATATATTTCATAGTCAAACAAATTTTATTCCTACGCCATGGTATTTTAACATTGCAAGTAAAGTTACATTATTGTGTAGATGTTAACTAGAATTTTGACAATCCAGAACACTGATCAGATAGCGCTGTTGATTAATCCCAGCCTTTGAATCCGACTGAAGACAGCCTGGGTTCTAGGTCTAGACAGAAATCCCAATGTAGGTATACGGCAGAAATGCTCTGTTGAAAAATAAATTCTTGATTCTGGACCGTCAAAGTTCTAATTGTTTCGATAAAATGTAGCTAAAGTTATTCCTCTTTGTAAAGCAGTGGCTCTCAACATTTCATGTTAAAGGAGGACACACCGGGAATATAACCTGTCCCTCGCACCTCAGTTTGAGAACCAATGTAAGTTGAGATTCACTGCTGTCATATTATGCCTCTCACTTTCCATAGGTGTTATGTAAGACAATATTGTACAACTTGCACAATACTGTAAGCATTCATGTTCGTTTGTAGGATTTGAATTGGGTATTTTTTATTATACTTTAGAAGACACGGTTGAGAACTTAATTCAATAGGTCCATTTATATATTTTCCGTCTAAATTATTACAATTACTTTATTTAAATTTATCATTTTTCACCCCGAAAAGTAATGCCAGTTAAAAAAAGTCCCAATGTAAGTTTATTCTGTGTATCTCAATTCTCAACACGAAACAAACATGTTGTTTGCCTAAAAGGAAAAAAAAAAAAAAAAAAATACTGTTTCCTTTCCACAGTAAAATATTACATACAATACATTTTTCCAGCTGCATAATTATTTTGTTTATACTCACAAAAAATTAGAAGTTGCCATCCGCCGCTTTTAATGAACCTCGTTCCTAGGGGTGCCCTGTTCCTTGCTATACCGGTAGGGTGCCCCAAACTGTTCCCTGGTAGTCCGTCGCTAAGGTGAATGAATTGTCCAAACTTTTCAGTAACCATCGCGTTTTTAAATTTGTTCCTTGAATTTCAACATATGAAAAATGCAGGGCACGTGTTAATCACTCTTTTTTAATGAATTCGCTCGAAAAATAGTACACTAGTTACATGCGCCAGTAATCTATGATTTGAAATCTGAAAAATGCAAAATTTCGTTTTCACATTTTTCATCATTACCTATTTTTTCATGTTTTTTTGTTAAAACAGTTTTTATTTTTTTTTATCATGAATTATTATTATGTTTTCTGTTGAATGTTCATTATGTACAATTGTGGAGATATTTTATGTTAAATAAATTGTGTAAATAATTTCATAAACTTCTTTTGCCCTCGTAGATTTTTCTATGTACCTATTTTATATAAAGATTAAAGAAAATTATTTAAATTTTTCTAGAAATAAATGTCCCTGTACATTCAACCTGTATTCTCTTTTTGATAAAGTATATATTTTAATATTTTATAGGTAGACAATATAAATTAAATGATTGGCAGAACGAGTGTGTTTGATAGGAGGCTTCAGGCTTTGACATGTTTCATGTTCTGGGGGTGTTTCTTGGAAGTCGTTATTGTTGTTCCTGAGATATTTACAGTCAAACCTTTTTAATTTAATAGTAATAAATATTTATTTATACTGCTCAAAGAGGACCAAAGTCCCCCTTCGATGGTTTTGGTGCCATTACTCTGTGGTCGAAATCTCAAGTAAAAGAGGATAAATTCATGCAATGGGTGGGATTCGAACCAACAGATCCCTACGCTACCTGGATCACCAGGCAAGGGGCTTAACCACTTGACCACCAATGGATGTGTCTTCCTGACCCCTACCTTGTTAGTTTTTAGGGTTTTGCCAAAGCGTTAAGTATTGTACACTCCTGAATATGAACATGTTTTGGCCTTCATAGGATCACGGAAAATAGAAGGTTTATTTTATGGTTCCCTGAGCTCAATGCTGTTAAGGGTCTTCCTTAGAGGGTGGAGGTCAAGGGTGTGAAGCTGGCACAACCAGAAACCAGCACTCTCTACCGTCAGGTTACCAGGTAGTACCTAACCCCTTGAGGACGAATAAGGAAACAGCTTAGATTCAATCTGAGTGGACACTATCCCTTAACACCTCCTCTACTGTGGATTTCAACGGGAGTCTGTGAATCCAGAGATACCAGAGGTTGTGGGTTCGAAACCCAGCCGGGACATGACAAGTTATCCTCATATTTGGGATTTTTGACCACATATTAATACGTCTTGGACTCACTGCTTGAACAAAGGGACTTAATAAGTAGTCCTTATTATTTTTCATAGTCGGATATACCTAAATACCCGGCAACTTTGCCCCACCTATCAGAACCGTAATCTCTGTCCGGTATTGAGATTCTGGGCCGGTGTTGACTAGACGGTATGATATTTTTACTTCCATCTACTCAAAGGTAGAAAGATTGTTTCTCTTCTAAAGTAACTAAAATGATAAATAAATTTTGGCGGTCGGTGTTCGATTTTCTTGACGATTCATAATAATACTCTTTTGTGGAAAGTAACCACTAGGCGAGGTTCATGTTTAAATCATTTTCTACCACCCAACCCTCAGAGTCTTATTGTTATGTGGTCACAAACTCAAATTAATGAGGAAAAAATCATGAGAGGCAGTGTCGAACAGGGGTTTGATCATTACTATTATTATTAAAATATTACTTATATAATAAAACTGGTTTGATCTGTAGATCTTCCAGTGAAAAACTGAAGTTTCTGACGACACGAACTTTTCACAGAATTGATCGATAGCTTGATCATAAGGTGGACTTGTCGCCTGGAGGTCGGTGGTTCAAGTCCCCTAGCATAGAGAAGTTCAGGTTTGAGTGAGTGTAATATCACTCCTGTGATTCGCATGGATATGATATGTCTAGCCTATCAGCATGGACCTCTGTGGATAAGGCGCGCGGCAGACTTGTAACCTGGAGGTCGGTGGTTCGAGTTCCAAGCATTGTGACTTTTTCATGGTTGGGTGGAAGAGCTTCTGAAGAATCCTGCATTGGAAATGAAAGCAGAAAAATAATATATTATTGAGGTTTCAGTATTGTAACTTTCTTGTGACGAACACAAATATATGACTTAGCCTAGCACAGCTTCAAGTGTATAAATTACATAAATATTCCATTCCGCACACACTTTAATGAAAAATAAGTGGTAAAGAGATCATGCCTACTAATTATTCCATGTTCAACTAGACCAGTGCATAATTACCCCCTGTTTTATTACAACTATACAATTACATTTAGGCAATTATTTTATCGAGAATATTTTTTTATATGTATAAGGAATTGATTTCATTGATTGCTTTTAACTTCCTTGTAAATACAGAACCAAGTTATGTATTCCTTGTGAGGCGTTCAGTTCAAAATTAATCCAAAAAACATGTTATTGGACCTTGTTATACTGAGCAAACAGGACTTGGGGCGAAATTAATAGACAAAATCGAGTTCTTAAGTCATGACTTAGCACTGGTTTTCCCCATCTAAGACAGTACGCAAATCGAGACTTAGCCTCCACAGAGGTATTACAAAAATATCTACTAAATCCGCCCTGAGCCTTTTAAATTCAGCTCTTGTTTTGTCTCAAATTCACAGAGATGAGCAAAAAATTGGGCATCGCGATTTGAACTTGCGAATCCTCTAACAAACCAGTTCCTCAAACCACTGAATATTCATTTTTTAATCCAATAAATGTTTCTAACTTCCTTCATTGGTTACTGACCCGAAGGTTGCGGGTTCGAATCCCGGCCGGAGCGGAAATTCTGACCGAGTTTTTCTGACATGGGTGTGTAAAGTGTCCTGAAGTAATGGAAAAGCGATTCCGAGGCACAGTGGCTTTTTTTTTCTTTAAAAAAAAAGCTCTCAAGTTTCCATGTACCTATCCTGAGGAGACGAGAAAACTGGGGGGCCATTTTTTTCATCCCATACCAATTCCGTCTGCGAAGTAAATAAAAAAAATCGGAGCAAAATAATATTTTTTTAAATTAAAACGAACACACAATACTTTCGATTTCTAATATTTGAAATTTATCGGAAGTAAAAAAAAAACAAGATTTTCTTGGATTAATTTTGAACTGACTCCCTCGTAGAAATGTTTGTCAATTTTGTTCCTGGTCCCGCGGAAATTATTTCTAAACATTGAACTCATTTATTTCATGCCCTCTTCTGTTTGTTAGTTGTCCATCCTTCCTGACAGATCCCATCCCCAATGGGTTCTGTCAAGATAAAAATATGATTGACGATTATTTTGATCTATCATTTTATTTATTTTTTAAAAGAAACAATAATTAAATCAGTTTTTTATTTTATTTTACATAAATATTAAAAAGAAACACTATCTTTTGATTTTCTTAGATGCTATTCTCCTTAGGCCTTTTTGTCTTGTCTTACTTGCAAGATTGAAAGAACTTATCAGCTATTTTTTAAGTTTGGCAGTTTACTCGTTATATTTTCAACAATATACGATCCGTTGGAATACGAAAAGCTATAATGGCGTTATTATTTTATTTAACTCCTGCTGACAGAGGACTTCGTCAACTCAGCTGTCAGAGTGACCACAAGAGTAAATAATGTCTATGTGGTACATAATTCTAGCTTCAATGTTGGGTGCTATCTTCACGCACCTGTCTTCTTAGGATTTTGAAAGATGGTTGAAAAAAACGGAAACAAATATTATGCTCATGCGGGAATCGAACCCGCGACTTGGAAGTTGATATTCTATGGGGTTTAGTATAGGGAGTGCTGTAGCACTAGAACTATATACTCCCGTTCTCTTGGGTATATAGCTATATTTTGTACTATATTACACATGCATCGAGAGTACGCACTAAGCACTAGAGGTGTAGTATATGTACTCTACATATATCTATACACTATAGTACTCTATCTAGAGAGATGCCACGATGATCCGTTACTTTACCAGCTGAATCACGGAGACCAGAGAGTACCCAGAGTTCACAGTTCGGTTCTCTGCAGTGGCGGAGATTATTTTCCTCTTTTTAGTAGCCATGAAACAGGAGCTACTGTAGACGCTTGTGGTTTGTGTTGTAGCTTGTCCATCCCGTGGTATGCCTCCCCTCTGATGGCCGAGAAGTGACACAATACTTCACAATTAGGTGCTGGGTCAATACGAGCCTAACGGAAGGTATCCCTTAGAAAAATATGAAGAAAATTGAAAAATTCTGTATGTACATACATAATATTTGTATATTAGGTAAGTATTCTGTATACTACTGTATGTACGTACATAATATTTGTATATGAGGTAAGTACTATGTATCAGGTTCCTTTGTTTAATCAATAATCACGAGAGGAGTGCATTCTACTGTGTAAGGTGCTTGTTCCACCTGCATGTTCTGATTGCATTTATTAAAATCTCACACCTCACGGCAACTCATTAGTTTTCTATTATTATTATGAAACTCTCTATTAGAAGAACATATTATAAACAAACAAATAATGGTAAAAATTAAAATACGAAATTGACAAAATTAATATAAACAGGGTAAAAATAAACAAAATATATACATATGTCTTAACTAAAGGGCGGGGTTATTGCTTAGGGCAATCTCTTCCACCCAACCCTTAATTGGCTAATGATCTATTGCCTAACAACTCTATTGTCCTAATGATCAATATTGGTAACGTCACAAGGTAGGATTTCAGTGCAATTGTATACCTTTACTTATAGGCCTTGTGTTTCATGGTAGTCAAAGGGGCCGATTGGGTTCGATCCCCAGCGGGGCAGGAACTTTTCTGCTCTGTACTTGGATGTTCGGGGTCCACTCATACCTCGTGAGGAAGAATGAGTAGCTGCTTTGATGCGAAGCAGTGATCAGTGGCAGAATAATAGGCAAAAAATATAAGATATTGTATATTAAAATGTAGTCCTATGATTCTGCGCTACCCACTAAAATAGTGACATAATATTACAAGGTATTACCTCAGGCGGTTTGCTCTTCTACGAATTTTTGTAACAATGTTATGTTTTAAAAAAAAAAAAAAACCTCTAACAGGAGACTCTTACTAAACTTAGCTATCTTACGCAAACGTGTTGAAACTCATTACTTAGATCTGAGTAACTCATGAGTTTCTCTTTGCAGAGTACCTACGTCTCCCTACCTATGTGAACGTTGACTTAGTACGGAGTAGCTAACCACTGATTACGTAGGCCAACACAATACCAGGATAGACAGGAAAGCGACCTTATGCATATGAGAGAAGGACAAAATGGTTTTTTTTTTTTTTTTTTTTTTTTTTAAAGTGGGGTTTAAAGTCGCTTTCAACTGCCATGGTCATATCACGACGGGGGTTTTACCCTCCATTCGCAGGAAACTCACAAACCTGCTACTCACATTGACCTCACCCAGCCTGAGTGGGGCCGGGAAAAGCTAGCGTCACGAGAATTAGAATTTGAATGGTCACCCATCCAAGTCTTAACCTCGCAGGATGTCGCTTAACTTCGGTGTTCTGAAGGGAACCGGTGTATTCAACATGCCATCGACGCTGGCTACACCATGGTTGTGTGGGAGGATAGTTAAAGATCCCCCGAGAAAATGGTATCATCAATTAGTTGTTAAAAAAGTTATTTTATTTTTTATTTTATGGGTTTAACTTCGCTTTCAACTGTGCATGGCCATACCCAGGCGTGGTCGGTGCTATGATGAGCTGCGGAACTGCAACACCCGAAGACGAAATGGAGAAAGAGATGATTTTCTCAAATCCTAGCTTGTACTTGTACACAATGAAAATCATCACACATTTCTAGAATAATGCGTGATAGCGACCTGTTTGACTGCTGAAGTAAAGGGACTTTTCATTTCAATGTTATCTCGGCACTTCTATTAGTCCTGCAGTTGATTTTCCATAGCGTCATTATTATTTTTTTACTTTCTTTGTATTTTTTATTTACATAACAACTAATGTACTTGTATAATGGAGATTTCTCCGTGAATTTTTTAAAAATAAATAAAAATAAATTATGTGGTCAGAGTTTCGAATAAATGAGGACAAATTTAGGTTGCAAGGTAAGTAGGTTGCAAGTGGAGGGTGTTAACATCCATGCATTCGCAGGAAACTCACAAACCTGTTACCCATATTAACCTCACCCAGCCTGGGTTGGGACGGAATGGCAGCATCACGAAGTCTTCACCTCACTGGACGTTGCTTAATTCGGTGATCTAACGAGAACCGGTGATCTAACGAGAACAAAATTCAGCGCCAAATCTTCGGAAACAATATCAAACCAAAAAAAAGACTTCTACTAAAAGCGAGGGAAAAAAAGACTAAATTGTTGGTCATACAAAACAAATCAAGAAGTATTCAAACACCAAGAAAAACAAAGCAATTTGGACGTCCTGAATGAAACATTAATAATAGGGTTCCTAACATCTCTCCCGCTCAATGGAGCTACAAATGGACACAAAGCATGATGATACACCTCTATCATATCATGGCCCATGTTATCTGAACATATAAATTATCTCATGAGCGGAACTAAGGTCTTTAGGTTCTGAAGGGATTCCTATAGAGAACACCCACCTAGATATAGATTTACAGGCCATGGGTTTTGATCTCTTCAACGTAGTACTAAGAGTCAACAATAACTCTTACTGTCTGACATAATGAAATCGGTTACATCTTCATTCCTGGCGTATTGAGGTTCACCCTAGGACCGACCTCCGTGGCTCAGTGGTTAAGAGTATTGGTTACTGATCTAGAGGTTGCGGGTTCGAATCCCGGCCCAAGAGCAAAATTCTTAACGAGTTTATCCAATTGCATATATTCTATGTAAATAAAACTTGATCCAATATGTTTAATAATAATTGCGGAATGGAATTTATGTAAAGGGAAAGTGCCCTGAAGTAATGCGAAAGCGGATTCGGGGCGCAACTTATCCTAAAAAAAAACATTGCTCATTTTAGACTGTTGAACTGGTCTGGTGGAAACGTACTCACCCAGCCTAAGTCGGGCCGGGAATAGCGTCCATCACGAGTTGGAATCTGGAGTTAACATAACGAGCATTCACCCCCGCTGGACGTTGCTTAACTTGAGCGATCGCACGAGAACTGGTTTATTTAACGTGCTATCGGTGACGACAATATTAGATAATTTTCTTGGAAGGCTTCATGTTGGAAAGTTGTAATGGCCGTACCTACCAGAGTGAACATCGCATTTCTGGTTTTAATGAGGAAAAATTTAACACACTCATTCATCATAAAATAATAATTATATATAAAAATGAGGCATCCCCGCTCCATCTTCGTAGGATAAACTCCATCAATGAGGAAAAATTCATGCATTGGGTGGGATTCGAACCAGCGGATCCCTACGCTACCTGGATCACCAGACTAGCGCGTTAACCACTTCACTACCAGTGCACAGTTTCCCCTCTCTCTTCTTGACCAGGTTCAGGAGAGTTACGGTACTAGGTACTGGGTACTGGCGGAGATGTAAGTATTCTAGAAGTTGCTCTGAATTCAGCTGACCAGCTGATGCGAATGATAATGCAACCTAGGCAACTAGGAGCTTGACTTGAAGAATAGCATGAGATTACGAGTCAAGAACAGGGGCGGCCGGTGCTAAGGAGCTGCGGAACTGCAGCTCCCCCAGACGAAAAAGAAAATGAGAGGATTTTCTCAAGTCCTAGCTCGTACACACGGTAGTCAAGCGGTTAATGACGTGCACTCATAGTCAAGTGGGTAACGCGCTAGTCTGGTAATCCAGGTAGCGTATGGATCCGTTGGTTCGAACCCCCAAAAAGCGACTCTATACATCCCATTTTAGTCCGGTTTATGGCAGCACCCCTAAAACATTTTTCTCACCGGCCGCGACTGGTCAAGAATAACATGACTTAAAGACTACTGTCTGAGTTCAACAGGAGACTCAACTTTTTTTTTGGTTTAACGTTGCTTTTAACTGCATAATCATATGTCATATCACGACAGAGATTTTAACCTCCACATTTGCTGTTAACTCACAAGCCAGCTACTCAAATTAACCTCATCTAACCCGAGTGGGCCCAGAATAGCGAGCATCACGAGGGCTCGAATGGTCACCCATCCAAGTCCTAGTCTCGCTGGACGTTACTTAACTATAGTAACTGAATGGGTGTATTCAATGTGCCATCGGCGCTGGCTAGACTCAACTTTTCAAGCGCAGTGGTAAGCTACACGTAAATAGAAGTATCGAGATCCAAAAAGACCCTTTCGTGTCCATTTATTCTGTTTGGTTTTACGTCCTGATTTGAGTAATTCAATACGGGGTTTTTATCCTCCAATTGCTGGGAATCGTATCAGCTTCCAACATTAACCTCACCCAGCCTGGGTTGAACCGGTAATCCCAGCCCTACTTTTTCTTTACTTTGGAGGGAGCAGAATTTTTTGTGAGAAAATTCTGCCCGACCCGGGGTTCGAACTCGGGATCTATGGCCCACGGGCAGTGGTCATAACCGTTACACCACGGAGGCTGGCAGGAGGAGGTAGAGTGATAGGAACCCCGCCCGCACCCGAGGCATGGCCCTATATTTTTTTTCCTAGTCCTACTCTACATCTTTTCGGGCCGTAACTCGGCGTCTGAGAAGAACCCCTCCTCGTAAAGGCACTTTGTAAATTGAAAGACAACATGCAGGCCTTCGATCCAAAAAAGTTTTCTCAGTCTCATAATCCCCACATCTCCCTCTTAACTGCACTCTGATCGGGTTACTTGCACAAAAATTGTCGGTTGAAAGGGAGATAACATCCCGTCGTGATATGACCAGGCAGTTGAAGGCGACTTTAAACCCAAATTAAAAAAAAAAACCAACCGAAAACAATACTTTCTATACGTTATAAGTAATAGAAAGTAAAAAAGGGAGATTTTGGGATCTTCATTTTATAAATATGGCCAAGTGAACATAAAATCGTCAGTATCAAAAATCTATACGTGGCAGTCGTGTCAGAACTGTGCCCCACTCAGGCTGGATAAATGAAATAAGAGTAGCTGACATGAATACCACAGATTCAAGGGTCCATGCCGAGTCATTAAAAAAAGAAGAAAAATCCAACTAAAGCGATGTTATTATTATTATAGTAAGCTTTATTAGGTAGAACAAAAATTTATACAGTAAAATACAATGAAATTATAAAGAAAAAACAAAAAGATCGAGCAAAGATACAAGAACAAAAAAAGAGAATGAAGTTAATGTCCTACCTAAATAGCGGGGTTATTGCCTGTGGCAATTTCTTCCACCGAACCCAATGTTAAAACCAAAATGTTTAAAAACCCCCCTATAAATAATGACCTCAGAAAACAACATTACCACCATCTCCAAATATAATTTTATTGCCATATTTTATGTTCTACAAGAGGAACAGTGCACCGAGGATGGTAGTTGTGAATACCTTAGGACCAGAGTGGTGTACAGTTAGGTCTCTCGTAACCAGATCGGTCTGTTGTTGGTGTATACTCCTCAGTAGGATTTCACTCTGTACTGTACAGTTATTATGTAAAGGTTAAACGTCAGTGGTCCAACATCTGCCTGAGAGCTGTTTACATCCAGATCCTTGGCTCAGTGGTCAAGTCGTCGGTCTGGTAATCCAGAGGTCGCGGGTTCCAAACCCAGCCAGGACCTGACAAGTTTTCCCCAAATTTGTGAGTTTGAATACATAGTAATATACAGGGTGGGGCAAAAGTCTGGAAACCCCTGAATAACTTTTGAATGGCTTCTTCGGTAAAGATAAAATTTTGTATGGTAAACCGGGGTAGTAAGACCTTCTTTTATAGTGGGGCCGATTTTTGTTACCGGCCCCCATGTCGGGGCCAGGGGGCCAACTTCATTTTTTTTAATACGAACCCCTACTTTGCGATACATTTTTGGAAAGGTCTTTAAATAAGAAATACTTTGGTGCAAATTTTATTTTTTAAATATTAACTGTTCGCAAGTGGCGTCCAACTTTGTGTATGCAGTGTAAAATCTGGAAACCCCTGAATATCTTTCGAAAGGGCTTTTCCAGTAAATTTAAAATTATGTTCGGTAATCAGACCTTATTTTAGAATGGGGCCGATTTTTTTTAACGGCCCCCACATGTCTGGGTCAGGGGGGCCAACTTCATTTTTTTTTTTTTTTTTAATACGAAACCACACCCTACGATGCATTTTTGGAATTAAGCACCAAAGTATTTATTATTTAAAGACCTTTCCAAAAATGTATCACAAGGTGGGGGTTCGTATTTAAAAAAAGGAAGTTGGCCCCCCTGGCCCCGACATGGGGGCCGGTACCAAAAATCACTCCCATTTTAAAAGAAGGTCAAATTACCACCGATTACGGTACACAATTTTAAATTTACTGAAAAAGCCGTTATGAAAGATATTCAGGGGTTTCCAGACTTTACACTGCATACACAAAGTTGGACGCCATTTTCAAACAGTTAATGTTAAAAAAATAAAATTTACACCAAAGTATTTGTTATTTAAAGACCTTTCCAAAAATGTATTGCAAAGTAGGGGTTCGTATTAAAAAAAATGAAGTTGGCCCCCCTGGCCCCGATGTGGGGGCCGCTAACAAAAATCGGCCCCACTATAAAAGAAGGTCTTATTACCCCGGTTCACCATACAAAATTTTTACTTTACCAAAGAAGCCATTCAAAAGTTATTCAGGGGTTTCCAGACTTTTGCCCCACCCTGTATATGTTGGGCTTACTGCTGGAATGATGGGACTCATTAGGCGGACTTGTAACCTGGAGGTCGCCGGTCGGTGGTTCAAGTCCCGGATTCAGCGTGGATTTAGTAAAGCGATATTGAGAAGTTGTAATAATGTTGTGATATCACGAAAGTGATTTAAAACATATAATTATGATAACTTAGTATTCATATGAATATGCTGCAAGCGTCGATGGCGCGTTGACATATGTATAGGTATTATTTGAGGTACATATTATGTAAAGGTATTATTTGAGTTACTGCAGTAGGATATGGACACTGGACACATTATACCAACTTAAGTACATGATATACATAATTATGAGAATATGGGCACGATATACATATGTATGTACCTACTGAAGTACCTAAAATATTTTCTAGTAGGTATCTCCCACATGTGCTGAATAGTGTTTGAAGGGCATATAATTACTAATTGTAAATTATTACCTGGCTCTACCTCTGCGGGAGATACCTCGTACATATACATACTTTATATGTCTACATAATATAAGTATACTTGATAATATACATACATACATAGGTAGTTATAGGTAATATTATACAAGGTATGCAAGTTTTTTTTTTATATAAAATTTCAGAAATTTTCCCTTCATTTTCCTCTGAGTTGCCTGATTTTAATCTTTACACGCTTTTGCAGTCAAAAATTTGTTACATATACCACCTACATACATACATATTTAAATTTAGACACCTCTCTTGTAATTTTTATCTTCATAAAATTGATTACATAAAATTGTTAACTACTTGCTTCCTTCGTTAAAATTTTGCTATCAGCCGAAAGATAATTATATTGGGTAACTATACTTACTTATCTGCTATTTTTTTGTTATCTTACTAAGATTGCTAGGAGAAGTATTTTGTTAGTCTAAATTTGTTATCGCCAGGAAAATTTGAACGTAGTTATAATCATGGATATTGTGAGCGATGCATCATAACCTTGAGGCGTATTTTTGGTGGTTATTTTGTTTTAGGAATATTACTCGTGTATCTTCGCTTGGCTATTTGAAAAAAATCGCAGTTTTTTCCACATTCCTCTTGTTTCTGGATCTCAGAATCAGTGGTTCGGTTCCAGCGTAATGTTTAATTTACTTATCTCCAGATCTATCTGATCACTATGCACTTATTATCTTATTACAAGATCTATCTGATCAGGGATCACAAGATCTATCTGATGCAGCTACCAATTTGACCAACAGGCCCATTTGATTCAGTGACAATAATAACACTCTTTAGTGGAAGGTAACCACTAGGCGAGGTTAATCCAGCATTTTCTACCTAACCCTCAGAGCCTTATTATTATGTGGTCATATTCTCAAATAATTGAGGAAAAATTCATGCACTGGGTGGGATTCGAACCAACGGATCCCTAGGCTACCTGGATTACCAGACTAGCGCGTTAACCACTTGACCACCAATATGTATAAACTAGTCCTCTATGTATATGTGACCTATCTGCTCACCAGTTGAATGGATAGAAACAGACTCAAATCTCTGATGCGTAGTAAAATCTCGTAACACACTTCTGTAAGCGAAGGAGGGAGAGAGAGAGAGAGAGGATTGATCAGGAGAGCGGAGGACTAAGGACATTGAGCATACCATAAGAGAAACACAGGCAATTCAGCCATGGTATTGCTGGCACAACTTTCACTAGAAGAGATATATACTTCTCTTGCTTAAATACATAATAATATATAGTTCACCTGCTATAATACATCATACAATGTACACTCACCTTGCTGAACTGCAGAACATAATATATACCTAACCCACTTTATATGGTTTAAAAAATGAAAAAATATCGGTAACACTCAGTTTATTGTTTACTTCTAATGTCGAATGTGCTGGTATTATCTATATTTATACTTATGTAATAAGATTGTAAATACATATGTATATAGTTTGGTAAAATTGTTCCTTTTTTCAGCAAATTTAATCTCTCTGAAACTATGTACAAGGTGTTTTACATAAGAATACATTTTTTTGTACCTTCAGATAAAATTATACCTATTTACCAATACATTATGTTTTGGACATACCATCATAGTCAAAGTTCCAACTTTGACCTCTCTTACTGCATATTTCTTTTTGTTCTCATTTGGGTTTAACGTCCGTCGCTTTCAACTGCATGGTCATGTCCATTCACTAGTCAAACAACCCAGATAATCAAATTAACCTCTTCCAGCCTGAGTAGGGTCGGAAGTAGTCAGCAGAACGTGAATTTTTTGGCGAACTTGGGACTCGAACCACCCACCTCCAGCTACTGAGGTCGTTACTGAAATATACATAATCTAACCAATTATTCATAACCTATACATATACAATTATACGTACTTGGTTCACTTGGTGCTGTACTTACCGCGTAGTATTCTAGTGAAAGTGGTGTTGTGGCGAGGGAGAGAGAGAGATAGAGAGAGAGAGAGAGAGAGAGAGAGAGAGAGAGAGAGAGAGAAGAGAGAGAGAGAGAGAGAGAGAGAGAGAGAGAGAGAGAGAGAGAGAGAGAGAGAGAGAGAGAGAGAGAGAGAGAGAGAGAGAGAGAGAGAGAGAGAGGGAGAGAGAGAGAGAGAGAGAGAGAGAGAGGGAGAGAGAGAGAGATAGAGAGGCAACTTACCTTACCGGTAAATATTGCAAAATCGTACATGAAATTATACTTAAAATGTAAAATCGACATTGTTTTACACTATTTGACACATACTTGGCTGTTATCTCATTTACACTTATGTAGGATTTACCCATTATTAACTATACTTTGCCAAGCTTAGGGTCTTAAATACTGCTCAAAAACCCCAGTGAGTATACACGAAATAAACCCTCAAAAATAAGGTCATTTTGCATCGGAACCGGTGTGTGTGATTTGGTGCATATAAAAGTTGAAAAAGATAGATCTTGTGATTCCTGATAGAAGATAGATAAATAAGCTGTGTTTTTCTTTTGGATAATTTTTTTTTCCAGGTTCGGTATTTCCAAATATTTCCATTTTCTTCGTAGTTTAGCTTCCCCACTATTCGTGAAAGAAAAAGGCGTTTCGGTACTTTTAAAGATAAACAATGGACTATTTCTCCTATTTTAAAGATAAACAATACAGATCCATATTGGTTAACCAAACTGGAACAAGATTTTTTCTCTTCCAAAAGAAAAATGGCTTTCTTCCAGTTCGTTCATTTTATTCCAGTTGAATCCACTTTGGTTAGAAAGAAAAATACAGCTATAGACTACCGCTTATGTATGTTTAAACTACCTATCTCATTGTAGCACATTGCGTCATCCTTGTGAACAGAGCTTACAAGAACCAACCTGTACACCGAGACTCTTCCATTAGCACTCTAGTAAGTGACTAGAACACCTCTTATGAACGCCATGAACATGTTGGATCATGTCCTGTGGAAATTCCTCATGGAGGATAGTGCCAGAAGAATTTCCAGGAATTTCGGAATGAACAATCCGGAATTCCTGGTCCGCTACTAGCTGGACGTAAATATTTGCAGTGACTCATAAATCAATTTTTGGAGATACATAATAATAAGTGGAAGGTAACCACCAGGCGAGGTGAATGCCCAGAGCATTTTCTACCACCCAACCCTCAGAGTCTTATTATTATGTGGTCAGTAACTCAAATAAATGAGGAAAAATTCATGTACTGGGTGGGATTCGAACCAACGGATACCTACGCTATTTTACCCGGATTATCAGACTAGCGCTTTTACCATTTGACTACCAGGAGATCCTTAGGACCTTATTCAAATTGGTTTCAATGAATAAAAAGAAAAAATCATAATTACTTCAAATGAAGGTGCAATTATTTAATATCGATTAGTTTCATATTCCGTCCACATGATCCAAATGAAATGAAAACTTGGTTTGTTTTATGGACTAACTTATACCAAGCAGAGTGATGTCACTCCTATAATCAGTAAAATTCTTATTTCATATCACCAAGATGGTAACATTCATATTTCATATCACTTAGATGGTAACATTCATATCACTTAGATGGTAACATTCATATTTCATATCCACAAAACAATAACATGTCTCTCACGCAAAGGGATTCCAAAACGCTATGGGCTACAGAAACAAAGCCCCTACCGGTTTTGAACCTGGCTATCTCCAATGGGGGGTGAATCACTTTCCGGTGCAACACAATGACCTCTCCAGTCAGGGCCGGGGCTATGTGGGGCTCGATTCCCGTACCGTTCCAGTATGCTATCTACCGACCCTACGGTAGATATCAATTAAATTTATTATTATTAAACTCTTTATGAAATGACAAATGTACAAACAAATAATGGTAAAAATTAAAATACAAAATATAAAAAAATAAACAACATAGATAACATAATTATACATATTTATATAGCTGTCCTAGTTAAAGGGCGGGGTTATTGCCT
The DNA here is from genome assembly GCA_024516035.1 of Bactericera cockerelli. Taxonomy (NCBI): domain Eukaryota; kingdom Metazoa; phylum Arthropoda; class Insecta; order Hemiptera; family Triozidae; genus Bactericera; species Bactericera cockerelli. Next base: position 1,541,021 of record CM044956.1, on the reverse strand, counting down.
ATGACTATCTCTTCCACCCAACCCAGACATGATGGAGGGTTTTTAAGACGATAAACCAGGCAGCCAGTTAAACAATTCTTCCTTATAATTATACGTCTCTTCTTCCTTCCCTCTCCCTTTTTTGACCACATATTAATAAGACTCTGAGGGTTAGGTGGTAGAAAATACTCTGAGCTTTAACCTCGCCTAGTGGTTACCTTTCACTAAAGAGTATTATTATTATTATAACACAAATTACATGAGCCCTTCCTAACACAAATTACATCAGAATTTGTGTTAGGAAGGGCACCTAGTCCTAAAACGGGGACCTGACAATGCCAGAACCAACCAACCCCAATTACGAGGAAGAGGTTGAACAATGCCAACCACATGTCGGTTTGAGAAAAGGCAAAATTAATGAAGAAGACGACATGTCATAGAGATAATGAAGTGTAATTATGAATATTTTGAGTGTTTCCTTTGTTTAATCTGATATAATATCACAACTTCAGTGGGTAGCATAGCATTACTAGACCCCAACATCATTTGCCCAACTACTTCATTGCTTACTCGTAATGTTCCCACTGCGTGCTATCCATAACTTAGCTGCTCATTTTTCCTCACAAGGTATGAGTTAGCATCCAACTTCTACCCTGCCGGGGACCGAGCCCCATCTACCTCCACACTATTCCCAGCCCTGGTAACATTCATGGGAAGGTGTTGCTGTAATGATATGCTGTGTGTTTCCTGTGTCTCTCCAGTACAAATCACCCTTTCTCAGTGGTTATAACACGGTTACCTGTTGGAAAATTAAACCTGTGTTCAGGCTTGTCATGTGAAATAGATTTCTAGCTATGATTAATCAAAGTCTTCATGATAATTTTTCAAAATGCAAAATGTGTATTTAATTACATTTCTCATTCTATTAAAAAAAAAACACATTAATATTCTCATTATTTATGTAAAATTAACTTGGGGACATTAAACCAACAACAACACGAGATACCTAGAGAGTAAGGACTTGGGGACATTAAACCAACAACAACAACACGAGATACCTAGAGAGTAAGGACTTGGGGACATTAAACCAACAACAACAACACGAGATACCTAGAGAGTAAGGACTTGGGGACATTAAACCAACAACAACAACACGAGATACCTAGAGAGTAAGGACTTGGGGACATTAAACCAACAACAACAACACGAGATACCTAGAGAGTAAGGACTTGGGGACATTAAACCAACAACAACAACATGAGATACCTAGAGAGTAAGGACTTGGGGACATTAAACCAAAAACAACAACAACGACCAAGAAGGTTTCAAGGAGAGAGAGGTACGCAGTATCAGTGTATTCTTAATAATAAAATTTGCAGCAAACCAAGAGTTCTTAGTTGAAGACAAACGTAATGCAATGCAAAGTGTTGTACAAATAGGACGATATAAAACCTTGAAGCCAAGATCTCTGATCTACCAGAAGGTTATGTACAGCTGTTTGTACTTTACATAGTAGAAGTATATATAGTTATATATCTATCAGGCCAGCAGGAGGAATGTTGGACTCTGCCACTCTGCTTGGTGTAGGTGCCTCTAGAGTAACTAGATCTGGCCTGTTACTTCGGCGATCTCAGCGAATGACCACAAAGTAATCTTGCTTTGGCTTAGGATAAAGAACTTAGTATTGGATAAGCAAGTTAGGATTGACTTAGCAAAGTGTGGCTCGCCATAATCAACTAATAGTTCACCAAGGTCGATAGTTAGGTGATAGGAGGCGCTTTTTTGTGAACTGGTAATCCAGGTAGCAAAGGGATCCGCTGGTTTGAATCCAACCCAGTGCATGAATTTTTCCTCATTGATTTGAGATTGTGACCACATAATAATAAGATTAATAAAGTTCTGAGGGTTATGTGATAGAAAATGCTTTGAGCATTAACCTCGCCTGGTGGTTACCTCCCACTAAAGAGTTGTTCGGAAGCTGATGGCAATTTCTGGAAAAAAAAACATGGCTAAATTTTATCTACGGCAGAGATTGCCACTAGCCATCCTGAGAGGCAAAGTTGCCAACTTGATGGTGAAATTTATGATTTTTAATGTTTGTTTTCAAATAAGGTAATACTTACATACATACATGAGGAAAACCATATTAATTATAATAGACCCTTTAGTGGAAGGTAACCACTTGCCGAGGTTCATGCTGAAAGCATTTTATTATCATTGACTTTTTTTTATTATTAATATGACATAGGTATGTACAAACAAGTAGGCAATGATAGAAATTAAAGTACAAAATTGAGAACAATATAAAATATAGGTACACAAGAAAAAAAAAAAACAAAAAACATAAAAAGATAGATAAAATACATACAGATATCCTAAGTAAAGGGCGGGGAGGTTATTGTCTATTAAAATCTCTTCCACCCAACCCTCATTGCCATTACTGATTGATTACTTTTACTCACTGATTCTACTGACTGACAATACTAAAATTATTTATAAATAAACGACTGTAAGTTAAAATAGGTAACTGAAGTAATGATTTTTCTCTTCTTTTTTTCACGGAGCGTCAAAGCTAACTCCTACATAATTATTATAACACAAAATGTGTCGGTCCGTAAAATAATTAAACGTAAACAAATGTAAATACTTATACTCGGTCGTATTGCGACTAAAAACACAAACTTAACACAATGGACCACCTGCACCTCTATTAAAAAAGTTCATCGTAATGATTTTCATGGTGTTTTTTTGGATACCTGGCACTTGTTAAATTTTACGTCAAATTTTACGTTTCCACTGAAATTTAAAAATATTTTTTTGTAATTTCTTAATAAGAGAAACGATTCTAACAAAAATTTCAAGGGACTTTATTATGAGCCAAGCCCAGTGGTGAAATTATGGATGAAATCCCAACTGAATAGCAACCATTGGGCTAAATCTATGGTCTAAAAACAATATTTCATGGGCAAATATTTTGAAGAAAATCCGAAGTCCAGAACACGATGAAATCCTTGGTAGAAAAAAAGCCCTATAAGATCTTGTAGACTGAAAAATCCAACTAGGTAAATATTTCGTCTTAAAAAAAAGGTATAGGTACCCTTTTCACCAAATATGGCGACTTTAAAAATATTTTTAAGGTATTTCGCGTTCGTTTTTCATAGTTCTGATGGCGGAAATAGCTTTTTTTTGGTATATTCACTTTAGAATCTGTCATTCTCAAAAAAATCTATTTGCAAGGGACCCATTCTATTTTACTAAAACTTAACATGTCACTCTTGCTAATTAGCAATGCTCTTTTGTGTTTTGCAACTTTCAGGAGAGGAACAGAAAATACCTGGGTGACTTAAGCATAAATCCATTGTGCTTATGCTTAAGTTTTACACAAAAAACTCGACAGTCGCTTAACACACTCGTAGTGTATAAATAATTTAAAACAGTAAATTTTGAAAGGAAGGTATATTTAACTTGTTTAAAATTTGTGTTTGTAGAGTTACGTGGTTTTTTTTTTAAGCTTGAGTACTTTTGAAAAGAAAAATTGGCGGGAAAATAGTGAAATTTTAGTGGATACGCCAAAATCCCTCAAAATCGGGTTTCATCTATATTCAACGGCAATAAACAAATTGGAAATTATAAAATGCGGAATATCGTTTGTGTTTTTCATTTTTACTTTTCTTATCCTATCATAAGGGAAAGTATTATATTCGTTGAAAATTTGACCAACCCAATTTTTCATATTTCTGGACGAATCATAGCCTCACGATACCAATAACTTGTTTTCCGCCATCGGTCTGTGCGTCCGATATGTCGAGAACGGTAAGAGCTAGAGACTGTGTTTGTGGTATATAAAATCAACTACAGATTTTATATACCACAGGAACCAGTAAACTTTTGATTGAAATCGACCACAGGCGGACTTTGACTACTTCTTGGGTGATAAGGAAACTCGTGTGTTGTTATACCAGTTAATTTGTAATTTGTAAAGAAAACTTGAGGACAAGAAATAACTTAAATTTCAACGGAGACGACAAAATCACTTTATATAACATCACCTGACATTAATAAACCAAAGGGAAATGAATGCTTCTGAGATGCAGCAATACTTTGATGAAGTCTGGCCCTGGGGACGTTAAACAGGGAGAAGAGCAATGTCTCGCTAGAGGACCACAGAGAAATGTCTAGTCCACCCTAAAATAACCGGCTAGCTTGTAGTTTTTCAGGCGTTTAATGCCTTAAAAAGAAAAAAGTCCTTACGATGTTTGATCTCACATAGAAATATGTATGTGGTTCAGGAACGAGCCAACTTTCAATTTATGTTGTTCTGGATACCATCGCTCCCCCGAGTTGTAACCAAGCTGGTTACAACAACAACAATAAGGCTGAGTAACGTACTCCTATGGGACAGGTACTTCCTAGGAACAAGTACTTGTAATACTTGCATGAACCCACACATTGCTGCTTACCAGACAGTCGTAAAGTCGAATACTTTCACTGGTTAACCACTAGGGCAGGTGGTGAAGTTACGGTTAAATAGAAATGCTCTAGCCAACGTCACCGTCGCGTCGATGGCACGTTGAATACACCAGTTCTCGTTCTGTCACTGAAGCTGAGCAAAGTCCAGCGAGGTTAGGACTTGGATTGGTGACCATTCAAATTCAAGTTCTCCCTCGAGTTGTCTTATATCCAAGTTTGACTGTGGATACATACAAAAGAGTATAAATCCCGTAAACTCCTTTTTTAAGAGAAAAGAACCTAAAAATACAACTGTTCTGTGTTATCATTCTCGAAACAGGGGGAAACATAGAGCCGAATTATAACACATGACATCAAAGCTAAGCTTCGAATCGGAGCTTCAACTAATCACTATAGTCCGACTTTGAGGAACAGTCTGGCCTATCTTTGTTGTAATCCTATTTTATAATCCGGCCCTTAGAAACAACAATACAATATTATTGACCGACCTCAGTAGCTTGATCAATAAGGCGGCGGACTCGTAACCTGGAGGTCGGTGGTTCAAGTCCAAGATGAGCAAAGATTTTTTTTTTTTTTTTAATGAATATTTATTTAAAGAGAGGTCTGTAACATTCAGAGTCCTTGCCCCTAGCAAAGATTAAAAGATTTAGTAAAGCAAGTTTGAGTAGTTGTGACATCACGTAAGTGATTAACACTCATATGATAACTTTTTTACTGTATTATTGAACCGGAATAGAAGATGCAAGAAGGCACGTGCGGTCATCTAAAAAAAGGAAAAGGATTTCCAAGGTTTGGGAACCCCTAGAGCGGGAGGAAGGCCGCAAATTAAGCGTGAACTCCCGGCTTTCACAAGCAGGATAAGAAGATAGGAGAGCGGTTTAGGATACTTTACCCTCTCTATGCACGTCACGTAGCACAACAGTATCAAACGCTGATGAAAGATCGAAAAAAAGCGATCATGCATTTTGTTACCAATCCATGCAACGGGAATCAATGGCTGCACTTGTTGCAATAGTGCACTTGTCGGTTTGATTCAACAATGCAATTATCTCTGCAGTCTACCCTAGTTGACGCTATAGCGTGACCAGTAGAGTGGAACTAGGACAGGTTAGATGAAATAGAGACGGCGATTTTTTGTCACTTTTTGATGGCATTGCCTAATCGTGAGGTGGACGAATTGTGTTTTGAAGACTCATACCAATACAATCACAAATGGAAAGGTTTAATCATGAATAGTTAATAAGCTGGTTCAGTTTACGATAAAATCGTTCCATTAGTGACAATACAATCCATATTCTATTTTCAAACGCCGATGATATTTTTTTTTTTTTTATTCCCTATTTATAATATTTTATTCGTTAGACATAGTACATCTCTTCCAAATCTTCGGAAATGGGGCAAGCACCAATAACGCTTGCCGCATTTCCCCTCTGAATTTCAATTGAGATTCTTTGAATAAAATAAGTTGCTGCAGCACTTGATCCAGTTTTTTCCATTAATCTTCTGCCAATTTCTTCCACTAAATCTCTTGCCTCTTCACACATCGTACCCATCGTCTCCACCGCAAAACCAACAAACTTATAATCTTCACACAGTTCTTGATATTTTCTCCTTTTGTTTTTACAAGCCATTTCTGCTGCTGCTCCTTGCTCTTGTACTGTCCTGCTTAGGTTGCTTAGGTTAATATCTGAGCATATTAACGTGTTAATGAAAATCACTTATTAAAATAGACATGTGACGTTTGTCAATTGACACAACTTTACTAGTCAAAAATTTATTTGTACCAACTGTGATATCACCCTCATTTGTCCTCACAGTTTAAAAAAGCCAGTTTAAAAAAGACGGAATCAAGCCCATTACCACTATTGTATTACACTCGGCTGCAGTTTGTTGAAAACAAAAGGTTCATATACTCACCACCACTACATGATGGAAAAGTTGGCGATCATAGTAGCCACTCACAAAATCAGAACCCACTACTAAGTTCTGGCTGGGGGATGTTAAACAGGGAGAAGACCAGTGTCTCGCTAGAGAACAATAAACAGAGGACGGACCAGCCAACCCTAACATGCCAAGCTAGTTTGCAGTTACCTAAGGATTTAATAGGTTATATGTATAGAAATAGCCTAAGTTCCTACAATAGTTGATACCACATAGAACTCTGTAGTTCAGGACGAGCCAACTTTTCAATTAAGATGGCTGGATACCATCACTCCCCCAGCTGTAGTCAAGCTGGCTACAGCAACCACCACCACAACTAAAATTAAGAATATTTATGTTTATGAGCCAACATTCCACTTACGATGGCTGGAGACCAGCACTCCCCCAGCTGTAGCCAAACTTGTTACTACAACAACTACCAAGGTACTTCGCAAACTGATTCCGCTTAACTATACCCAGGTACATTCTGATAACCATAGCTACCTCTTCAACCGATTTCAACCTCAGGCCCTAGTAACCCACTGCCCAAGTCACGACTTGAATGTTCGCAGTGAATCGCAATGTGGCGAGCACTCTAAATAAATATCTATAACTACTAACTACATTGCTATTGAATGTAGATATGACAAATCGCAAATCACTTTAGCCAGCGTCGATGGCGCGTTGAATGCATCGGTTCTCGTAGGATCTCCGAAGTTAACCAACGTCCAGCGAGTTGAAGACTTCGTGTGAAGACACCAATCCAGGCTGGGTGTGGTTAATGTGGGTAGCAGGTTTGAGAGTTTCCTGCCAATGGAGGGTAACATCCCGTCGTGATATGACCATGCAGTTGAAAGCAAAATTAAACTTACATTATGTATTTTTTTTAAATCACTTTAAATAGAACTAATTTTATACTCGTGCTCCTTATAAAACGCTTGTTTCTTTTGTTGGCTAATAGAGTTTACTACACACATTAATTAAATCTCCATACGGTGTTCCGCTAGAGGACTATACAAGTATACCTAAACGTCATAAACAGAGAACTGACTAGCCAACCCTTAGAAGCCGGGCTTGCAGTTTCCTAAGGGTTTAATCTCTATATATAAATGTCAAAGACACTCACTGACCACTGACCACTGACCACTGACCACTGACTGATCATCGCTCTACAGCCCAAACCGTAAGTCCTAGGAAGCTGAAATTTGGTAGGTAGCTTTGTCTTATAGTCTAGATGTGCAATAAGACGGGATTTTTCGAAATTCCCACTACAACACCTGCCATTGGCGAAAAAGGATTTTTTGCTTTCACGGCCATGCCTCGGCCCGCAAAGCGGGCGACAGCCTGCTTGTGGCTTATAAAGGAAAAGTCCAAGTCCTCACGATGGTTGATCGCACATAGAAATATGTGGTTCTGAACGAGCCAACTCTGATATAAAGTTGGCTGGAGACCATCATACCCCCCTCCAGTTGTAGGCAAAGCTGGCTACAACAACAATATCCGTACGTAGCGATGAGATAAGGAGTGCGGAGTACCTACACATTTACAATCAGCAATAGTAAGAGGCCACTGCTACAGTATGCCAAGGTTTTAGGGAATGGTTTTGGCCAAGTCATTCGGCATTGATTCATTGAGTCTACTGATAGTTTAGAATACTTGTGTTGATTTGGTGAATGATCCGGTGATGAATGATTTGATGATCTATGGTGTGTGGTTACTGAGCGGTTTGTTATCAAACTCAACGCATGCAAAAGCTCTTCGGGATTGTTGTTAAGATCGGATGAATGATCCCGTATTCCGGTGATATATGGTGTGTGGTTGGTGAGAGGATTGGTTACTCAGCGGTTTGTTATCAATGTCGACAAGCTCAATATTTTGGAAAAATTCGACGTTTTTTACAACTGCATTTTAACTGCTGCACAAATGTTCCTTTACTGACGTACTTCCTCTGAAAATAAAATAAAATATTTATTTAAATTCTGTGACCAGGTTAGTCACCCCTGGCCTAGACCGTACAAATATTATTTCTATTTCTACCTTTGTGAAATGATGAGACTCAAAGCAAGATTATTAGAGGGAGTTGAAGACCCAGGTGTAAAGGGTGTCACCCCTCTCCTTCACTCTAGTCTAGAATCATAGCTCTTACCCCATGATTGGAATCATAACCCGAATACAGAATAATCCCTAGGCATCAAGCGCTAGTTCCGCAACGCCAAGAAAAACAAAACGAGCATGCTATACAAGTAACGAGATATAATAATAATAAAAGTACTCCTTAGTGGAAGGTAACCTACAGGCGAGGTTATTGCTGCCACCTAAGCATTTTCTGTCACCTAACCCTCAGAGTCTTATTATGTGGGGAAATTTGCAGTGCCTAATGGCTGAACAACTCGGACAAGGGTGTAGATTACGTTCCTTAGCCATTAGACTTGGGACTTCAGTAGCTTGATCGATAAGGCGGCGGACTTGTAACCTGGTGGTTACAAGTCCGCCTTGGCGTCTTTTGTACACGAAGTGTATTTTTGGGGGATGTATTTTTTACCATTGTTGTAAGTAGGGGAGGCCCTCGTCCCTCAGGAAACAAGACCCTTTGACCTTGAAACCCTTGAAGTTGTTTATCTTGCGGCATGCAAACCCAATAGTGGATGATAAATATACAAAATAATTGAATTGGAGTGAACCGCGCGTGAGGAGTAAATATTGGGCGAGTTTTCTAATAGTTGCAGGGGCTTAGGGCGTCGGATTGCAGTTAAGTGCTCGCCCACATTTAAGGGCTGTAGTTTTTATTTATTTATTTTAAAGTTCTTAATTAGATATGTGACACATTTGTAGTGTTGTTTTTTTTTTAACTTTCACAAATTACCGGGGTATACCCCATGTTTAAAAGTATTACACATGATGGATAGTTATTATGTTTGTGTTAATCGCTTACGTGATGTCACAACGACTCAAACCATCCTCTCCTAATCCACGCTGAATCCGGGACTTGAACCACCGACCTCCAGGTTACAAGTCCGCCACCTTATCGATTAAGCTACTGAATTCCGTTAATGGATGAGATTTCTTATTTTTTTTTTTACAGTTCTTAATTAGATAATGTAATACGTCTGTATAGTATTTTTCAACTTCTTATGCACATAATTGAAGAGGAAAAGTATCAAAGACCAGCATTTCTTTTTCGTATCATAAATGAAGTTTGTCTGTCTGGGCACATACTTACTTACTTTCCGTGTCCGCTACTAACACGTAAGTCAGATCTGGGCACATTATTGGTTATCTTGGTGTTGCCCACGATGAGATAAATCGAATTTCCACATATTGGGTTGATCATATCTAAATTTGTTCCTCTATTTTGCTTTCTGTGTGATAGCGGAGTTTCTAGCTCTTAAATTTAAGAATGAGAAACAAAATAGAATAAAAAAACTACACAACTGATTCGCACAGAAATGTTATAAGCTCAATTAAAAAAAAAAAAAAAAATACTTACTATGCCTTAGTAAAAGAAACAGAAAAAAGAATTCTCCCGATATCTTCACCTTAGATATGCTGGGATGTAATTCTTTTCATTCTTCCAAAAACAATAATCAACAAGATGCCTCTACAATTCACAGTCACAACATGCCTGCCCCCATCTCCACATCGCCTACATTTAAAACAACGCTATCATTCGTATCATCTCATTGAATAAAAAAAAAAACACAAAAAACCAAGTGCAGAGCAGAGTGATGAAACTCCAAACAGAACACGACAGAGCAATCTAGCAGCGAAATTAGAAAAGTGTCTGAGCGGAGCATAAACTGAGGCAAAGAGTGATGAAGCAACACAAGATATAGAGGAACGTCTAAAGAAAAAAACATAGATATACTTGCGGAAGAGAATTATCTACAAAAACATAGATATAAGATATACTCACAGAAGAATATCTAAACACAAAAACATAGATATACTCACAGAACAATATCAAACGCAGAAACAATATCAGAACAAACGAAGACACGTGGACTTGGAACAAGAGGAGAAGACCTCAGTGGATTGACAAAGAGGCAGAGGAGAAAGAGAAACTAATAAACAAATGAGGACAAACACACGTAGATGAAATAAATGGATGAATCTGAGCATAAGTAAAGCATATCTGAGCTTAGGGTACTACGTCGATAAAACAAAATATGAGAACATAATTAAGTACATATAATTATTTCTATTATTATTCAACACTTTATTAGATATAAATGGACATATATGCAATACAAATAATTATTTTAACAATGAAAAAAATGGAAACAATATAATTATACATTAAAAATGAAAAAGAGTAGAAAAATATATAGAAAAATTTGTCCTAACTAAAGGGCGGGATTATTGCCTATGGCAATCTCTTCCATCCAAGTACATCTCTATCTCTATATATAAAAACAGAAAAAAGGACTACCTACCTACCTACCTACCTACCTACCTACGAGTATGTTTGTTTGTTTGTCCGGAGTTGTTTAGCCAAAACGGTAAGAGATAGTGAAAAATGTCTCAGAATTGACCCCCCCAAAACCATTATCGCTTTGTCCAGAAAAATTATAAAAAGTTCAAAAAGGCATTGCTGTCCAGCTGTACGGCCATGCCTTAGTAAATTTGAAATTTAGTCCCGTTGCAAAGCACGGGCAAACGGCTAGTAGATAATATAGTAAATATGATTGTGCACATACATTACTTAGATCAAATAAATAACCAAAATTTAAAACACAAACATACTGTATCACATACGTAAATACATATAAAAATATAGAAACATATCTACATAAGTACATAGATACTATAATAAAAATGTTCACAATTGTACATACATAACATATGTACTTAGATGAAATAAATAACCATACTTGAAATTAAAACACAAACATACTGAATCACATACGTAAATACATATTATAAATAAGGAATTATATTTAATATAAATACATATAAATATACATACATACAATAAATATATAAATAAGGAAATATACGTATCATAGTTTAGATTAAAACTGAGGCATAAGCGACGGCGGGCTATGAGATTGTGTGACACCGCTTTACACTAACACACTTGAAATAATCCTTGTTATAATCCACACACTTGAAGCTATCACATACTATAAAATAATTCATTTTTATTGTCCTGGCTTCAAGGAGCGTCAAATAAAATGAAAATGGTTATTGACTTTTCGGCGCGCTTTGGTGTGTAGAATTCACCATATTTTTTTGTCGCCACTTATCGGAATCATCCTGTATACAAAACAATCAGTAGAACACCACAGAACACTTGAAATTATGTACAAAGCAATATATAAATTCTTATTTTATTATATAAATAAATAGATACATCAAAATAAGTATGTACAGTATTGTTTTGTAATTCAGCGAGTGATTTAATTGTAGTTTTATTTTAGCAGGATTATTTTTTTTTTTATTATTATTTATTGTTATTGTTAGCTTTATTGTTAGATGTGAAAGAGATGGGAGCTCAAGAATTTTTATCAATCGTAATGTTTTGTAATTCAAATGGTTATTTTGTTGCCAAGACCATGCTTATTTTGTTCTCTATAAATATATGTATACAGCACCTCAGAGCATATTAATACAAAGAATACTTGCGTTCAGTCAATAAAGTTAGGTACCGTCCAGCAAGGCTAGGACTTGGATGGGTGACCATTCAAATTCTAACCCTCGTGATGCTAGCTATTCCCGACCCCACCCAGGCTGGGTGAGGATAATTTGAGTAGCTGGTTTGCGAGTTTCCAGTGAATGGGGGTTGAAACCCCCGTCGTGATATGACCATGCAATTGAAAGCGACGTTAATATAATAAAACAGGTGTATACAACTATAATGTTGAAAAACACCACTTTAATATGAAAGAATATAATAATAACACTTTTTAGTGGAAGATATTCACCAGACGAGGTTAATGCTCTGAGCATTTTCTACCACCTAATCCTCAGAGACTTCTTATTATGTGGTCACAAACTCAAATAATGAGGAAAAATTCATGCACTGTGTTGGATTCGAACCAACGGATCCCTACGCTATCTGGATTACCAGACTGAAGTAGCCAATAAAAGCATTGATTCTGCTATCGAAAGAAAAATTCTTTGTTCACATCTCTATATATAAAACAGAAAAAAGGACTACCTACCTACCTACCTACCTACCTACCTACCTATGTTTGTTTGTCCGGAGTTGTTTAGCCAAAACGGTAAGAGATAGCAAAAAATGTCTGAGAATTGACCCCCCCAAAACCATTATCGATATGTCCAGAAAAATTATAAAAAGTTCAAAAAGGCATTGCTGTCCAGCAGTACGGCCATGCCTTTGTAAATTTGAAATTTAGTCCCGTTGCAAAGCACGGGCAAACGGCTAGTAGAATACATAGTTTGGATATACTTGGCTCGTGAAAATAGGGTATTGTGCAGTTACGTTAGTGAGACGCAGGAGGACAAAGACAAAGGATTAAAGAAAGGAGGTAACGTGAATTTAAAGATAGGGAGTGATAGAGAAAGTGTGTGAGAAGAAGAGCAGGACTAGAAGGAGAGAGAGATAAAGTAGAGGGAGTGAGAGAGAGATAGAATGTAGGAGTGTGAAGGAGAGAGAGATAAAGTAGAGGGAGTGAGAGAGAAATAAAGTAGGAGTGTGAAGGAGAGAAAGATAAAGTAGAGGGAATGAGAGAAAGATAAAAAGTAGGAGTGTGAAGGAGAGATAGAAAGTAGGAGTGTGAAGGAGAGAGAGATAAAGTAGAGGGAGTGAGAGAAAGATAAAAAGTAGGAGTGTGAAGGAGAGATAGAAAGTAGGAGTGTGAAGGAGAGAGAGATAAAGTAGAGGGAGTGAGAGAAAGAGAGATAAAGTTGAGGGAGTGAGAGAAAGAGAGATAAAGTTAAGGGAGTGAAGGAGAGATAGAAAGTAGGAGTGTGAAGGAGAGAGAGATAAAGTAGAGGGAGTGAGAGAAAGAGAGATAAAGTTGAGGTTGATTTTGATTTTGAAAAAATTCATTTATTTATATTTTATTTTTTTATTATTACAAACATTACATCCCCTAAGCTAATGCTAACTTTTTGGGGGACGGATCTCTTCCCAATGCTTATATTACACATATTATAATTAAATACAGTACAGACTTAAGTAAAAAATAAATAATAATATTTCTATAATAGGTAAGTAATAATTATTCTCATTTGGCTATCTTTAATAGGCTATTTTTGATTTTTGATTTTAATTTACAAATATTTGTTTCCTCTAAAAATTCTGAGCAAAAAGTATTTAAGTGTGAAGGTATAATGTATTCTAGTATACGATTTCCATACAGTTCAGTGTATACTTGTGAACGTTTAAATCTTTGTGTTCTGAGTGAGTGAGGTTGTTCGGTAAGCTGACGATAGTTGGTATTGTTAAAGTTCATAACTAGTAGTACATAGTAATTTAATTGTTCTACCGTAAGACTTTGTATATCAATACTGCCGAACAAAAATTTCAATACTTTTTTTTGTAGTGCGTATAGTGGATTTAGGACATATTGTGGGGAAAATGAGTAAAGAGTTACCCCGTACCTTAGTAATGAGTCTACAAGTGAAAAGTAAATTGTTTTTCTTGTCGATAGTGAGAATTTATCCGCGCTAACTCTCTGGATCTTGTACTTTATTATACGAATTTTTTTAGCGAGATTTATAACATGTTCTCTCATTTTAAAGTCCTTATCTGTATTCACGCCTAGGTATTTAACATTGTCCTTATACTCGATTTGATGACAGGTGCACTGATTTTCATAGGATTTACTTGCTAAGCATGGTCGGTTATGGCAGTATATTTTGTACTCATTCATATTAATTTTTTAGAGGGAGTGAGAGAAAGAGAGATAAAGTTAAGGGAGTGAAGGAGAGAGAGAAAGTAGAAGGAATGTGAGAGAGAAGAGAGGAATTATAATAATAATAAATTTATTCGGTTTTCAATAATCATCATTGTTAAAAGTTCCGCTAAGTACATTTGTACTTTTCGGGAGCTTCGATTTTCATTTTCTTGTTTGCTTTTTGATTTTCATTTTGATCTTAAATTTCGTTGTTGTTCAATAAATACTTTTTTATTTCTCTTTTCATTTTGTTCTCATCTTCTATTTGTTTCATCTCGTTTGGTAAGTTGTTTAAAAATTGTTGTTAAGTACTTGATATGCTATGGTTGATTTACCGTTATTAGAAAGGAAATTAGAGTATGTATTTGTATATGTATTGTGAGAAGAAAAGTTAGTGAAAAATCTATATCAAAGTGGTTTTAGAACGAGAGAGATACATAGAGAGAAAGAAAGAGAGGGAGATAGACGGGGGAAAAGAGAAAAAAATTGCATCCAAAGGAGCATAGACGAAACAGAGAGAGAGAGAGGAAGGGAGGAGGGTGGAAATTGCATTCAAAGGTAAGGAGCGGATAAAGAAAGGACAGAGGAGTATAGAAAAGACATACATAATAATATGTACATATAAGATGAAGAGTAAAAGATAGCCTAGAGAAATGTGAATTTGAAAAGCGAGCGTGTAAAGGACAAAGAGAGAGGGAGTGAGAGAGAAGAGAGAAAGAGGGAGTGAGATAGAAGAGAGAAAGAGGGAGTGAGAGAGATATTGAGAATAGAAAAAAGGAAAGACATACTGGGGAGAGTGAAAGAAGAAAAAGCTATCTTAGCTTAGACTCTTAGACAAATGTGAATTTGAAACTTAGGAGTAGGCAGTAGAAAGAGAAAAGGAAGAGGAGAAGAAGAAATAGAGAGAGAGAGAGGTGGGAACATTAAAATAATATATGGGGAGGGAGAAGGCAGTAGAAAGAGAGAGAAGGAGAAGAAATAGAGAGAGAGAGAGAGCGTGGGGGGGGGGATTGGTAGTAAGGAGTAATAGAGATAAGAAAGAAGATAAGGAAGAAGAAAGAATGGGCAGGAGAGATTAAAATTCACTTTGATCTTCATGGAGAGAGAAGGAAGATGTACTACAGAGAGTAGGAGAGAGGGAATGAAAATTGAAGGTAGAGAGAGGGGATAAAAATGGAAGTAGAGAGAGAGAGTGGAGGTTAAAAAGGAAAGGTAGAAAGAGATAGAGAGAGGGGATGGAAATTGAATTTAGAGTGAGAGAGAGGATGTAAATTGAAGGTAGAGTCAGAGAGATGATGTAAATTGAAGGTAGAGTGAGGGGTAGTAATAAAATGGAGGTTGAAGAAGTAGAAAAAGAGTGTGAGAGATTAGAGAGGAAAAAAGAGCTATAGGGAGTGTACAGTAATGCAACGAGGAGAGAAAGAGAGAGATAGAGAGAGAGGGGAGAGAATGAAGGCAGCCTAGTGGCATAAGAGATTAAAATCTACTTTGATCTTACAAAAGAAAGAAAGAGAGAGAAAGAAGAAAGGAGTGACATGGAATGAAGAGAGGGAGATAGAGGGAAGGAGGAGAAAGAGAGAGAGAGAGATGGAGCAGATATAGGGAGTGTGTGTGAGAGAGAGAGGGAGAAGATACAGGAAGTGATAGAGAGATTTTTTTGATTTTTTTTTGATTTTGATTTATTCTTTATTTAATACAATATAAATTTACATAGAATGACACCTCCTAAGATAATTCTACCTTATTGTGGAGGTGGGCTCCTCTCATTTGTTATTAATTAAATAAAATAGTATGTTAAAAGCAATGTAAGTAAAAGATATGATAAAATAGATTATAAGATTAACATGGTTTGACAAAAGATCATTAAAAAAAATATAAAAAAATAATAATATAATAAAAATATTATAAATGAATAGACAAAATAAGTGAATTATAAGAAAAATAAATAAATAAATAAAACAGTAACAAGTCAATTATAAAATAAATGGTAAAATGAGAAAATAGAAGAAAAAAAAAAAAAAATATATTACCTAATATGACAAAATAAAAACAGGTGAGATTGTACATGTTGAATAATAATTATTCATAATTGATTGTTTAAATAAAAAATATTATTTTTCCTCTATAGTTGAATAAAATATATGTTTTTCCAAATTTGCCTCTTTTCATTCACTAACATATATAATATTAGTGGTATCCCTAACTAAACAAATTGAGAATTTAAAAATGGGCGCAGTAAAAACGGTAATACAATAAATGAATTAATTAGCGATAATACTTAGTCTTAGTTTTTTCTTCATTGTATTTACATTTTTCTCATTTATGAAATTCTGGCAATATTTATTAAGTAGGGTAGGTATTGAATATTCTAATCGTCGATCTCCGTACAGTTTGGTATTGACTTTTGTTCTAATGAATTGTTGCGATCTAAGTGAATAATCGTGTTCTGTCAGCTGTCGATATTTATTATTGAAAAAATTACTGCTTATGAGGATCATTTTCGAAAGCTGCTCGGGTGTTAGTAAGGGCAATTTATTAGTAAATAGAAACCTCTGTATCCTTTGTTGTGCTCTGTTCAGTGGTGTTAGTACATACTGAGGACTAAACGTGTACAAGGGCGCACCATATCTCAGCAAGGACTCGACTAGTGAAAAGTAAATTATTTTCTTCGTGCTGAACGGGAGGGCGTCAGCATTTGTTTTTTTGAATTTGTAGTCCACGATTCTAAGTTTCTTGCTCAAATTGTATACATGGTCTTTCATCTTAAATTCAGAATCGATAATCATGCCTAGATATTTTACCTTAGTATTGTAATCTGCCCGATGACACGAACATCCTCGCTCGTAGGTATTTCCTACCAAACAATCTCGGCTGTGACAATAGATCCTGTGAGATGAAGTGTCTATTCGTTTGCTGGCGAAACCCATTATCATCGTTTCGGTTTTCTTTTCGTTTAAATAAATGTGATTTGCGTAGAAGTATTTTTGCAGTTCGATAAAATCAGTTTGAGCATTATTTATAGCAACTATGGGGTCTTTATGGATTGAGATAATGCAAGAGTCGTCAGCAAACATTTTTAGCAAACATTTTCGTTTGACGTACTGTACATCATATGTGTAGATATTGAACCAGGTAGGGGAATTAATCCCCCCCTGAACTAGGCCCTGCAGTACATTTTCAGGCTCACTTTGGACTTCTCCTATTTGTGTTATTTGTTTTCTGTTCATAAAAAAGTTACGGAGTAGCAGCGGATGGTTGATACCGGTGTCTTTTAGTTTTTTGCACAGCAGGGAGTGATTTATTGTGTCAAAAGCGAGGCTCAGATCTAAATATACAATTACTACACAGTTTCTCTGGTCCAGGGCAGTGTTTATGAGATCAGAAAACTGCATTAACAAAGTCATAGTACTTTTACCTGCTTGAAAACCATGTTGAAATTCAGGTAGTATTTTGTTAGCAGTAAGGTATTTCTTGGTCTGAATATTCAAATGTTTTTCCAAAATTTTCTCAATAATGGGCATCGAACCAACCGGCCTGTAGTTAGCAACATCGTCAATATTATTTTTTTTGTAGATGGGCGTAACACAAGAAATCTTTAAGATGTCCGGCATGGACGATTTATCTATAATTAAATTTACAAGGTGTGTTAACATAGATAAGAATAATGGGGTATTATTAATAATATCGAAATTTCTTATTCCATCAATTCCCTTTCCTGTTTTTTTCATGGATTTAAGGATTTTTCCCACGTCTTTTTCATTTGCTTTTCTCAGTAACATAGAACTGTTATTAGATGGGGGAGTAAAGTTCAACATACTCACGGAAAAATCAGGGCCTCTATTTTTAGACTGCATGTCACTAATTTGTTTCATGAAGTTTTGATTAAACTTATTGGCTAATGACAAAAGATCACTTGTCTGAAAATTCTTTTTTAATTTTTCTTCTGGCGGCTCCTTCTTCTTCCTGTCCATCAGTTCGTTGATCAGCGTCCAGGTTCTTCTCATGTCCCCCTTTGCCTCGGAAAACTTTTTATACATGAAAATTCTCTTTTCTTTTTTAATGAGATTAGTTACTGTATTTCTTTGTTTTTTATATCTTTCATAGTTGAACATATTATTTTTGTTGTTTCGCCACACGCGAAGTAGATTTTGTTTTAAAGAGATCTCATTTCTTATTTTTTCATTTACCCACGGTGTATAGGAATCCTTCTCTTTTAATTTAATAGTTTTCGTACATGATCCATAGATAAAATTAAATTTTTCGACAATTTTTGAGTAGAAGTATTCTGGGTCATCATTATCTTGTATTTCAGCCCAATTAGTACTATTAATCAGTTGTTGTACTTTTTTATTATCCAGTATTGTTTTAGTAGTAGGTGATTTTTTAACAGTATTATTTTGTCGAGTACTAGATATTCTTAAAGCGACAAAATAGTGATCAGCCACTTTATCGTGTATAACTGTTGCAGTGTGATTCAACCGTTTATTAAACCTTAGATTAATGTGATCCAAACAAGAACTGGTTACTCTTCCACTTAACATTTCCTCTCTAGTGGGCTCTCGGACTAGTGGTAATAGTGTATTTTGGTATAGAATATTTAAATAATTTTGGTTAATATTTGTTTTCTTTTGGATGCAAATATTAATATCCCCAATTATTAGTACGTTTTCATTTCTCCTAATACCATTTTGAAGCCAGAAATTGAGGTCGTCCAGAAATTTATTTATGTTTAAGTTCGGGGCTCGGTAAATAGCTAGTACAGTACATTCTAATTTACGTTGAGGGTCAGTAGCCTTGATAATCAGGCTCTCTGATTCCTCAAGGTTGTACATCAAGTTTTCTACTTGTATGCCATCTCTATAAAAGACCATTACCCCCCCGCCCTGGTACCTGGCTACTCTACACTTACTCATCTGCTGGAAGCCTTCGAGTTGGTAAGCGACTGCCTCTTCTTCGTTGACCTTGATTTCCGTCAGGATCAGTAGGTCCAACTCCTTAAGTACTGGCTCAATCTTCACACGAAGGAGATCCCATTTGCTTTTTATTGACATAAGATTTATATGAAGAACTGTAAATAAATCATTATTTAATTTATTTTTCCAATCAATTAAATCATGACAAACTTCACATTTTGTTGTAATGCTAGTAATTTGGTTGAAATAATTAACGTTGCTATTAATCATTATATGCTATGTAAGATATCCATTGAGAACCACAGTATGTAAGGATTCGGCTACATTTTGTTTAAATCGTTCATACAGATTAAAGATTCAATGTTAGAGTCAGCAGTCTTCTTTAAGAGTATTTTTCCGTTTTTGACCCATAAGTATGAATACTTTTTATCAAATTTGACCTTATTAGCCTCGTACAGTAATTTTCTGTAGTACTGTGTGAGGTACTCATGGCAATAAATTTTTTCCCCACCCTGGATGAGTTCACTTAGTTTTAAGTATAGTTTAGCACTTTTAATTTTGGATAGCACAATGTTCCTCGTCTCGACCGTTTTGAACTGGACTATTATTTTAGTGTTAGAAGTACCAGATTGTCCCTCCTTTGGCTTCTTAACTATCTTTTCCGCCTTGAATTGAAAGTTTTCCTCTTGAAGCTGGGCTAATTCTAATAGCTTCTGGACAGTCTGGTTTTCATTCACCGCTGGGTTTCTCAAGCCTGAAATCTCCAATTTGGTCGCCTGTTCCCTCTGTTCCTGCTGACGCAGTAATCCCTCAAGTTCCTTCACCCTAGTTTTCAGCTCAACATTCTCCGCCTCCTGAGTCGTTAATCTTTTTTCAATCAGCAAGTTTTTTGTCTCAATGCTTTTTATTGACTTGGCCAATTCGTATAGGAGGAGCAGGTATAGGGAGTAAAGTGGAAGGAGGATGAGAGGATTATATTGTTCACTCCTTCCTCTTAAGCAATAATCCAAGCTTAATAATAGCTTTCTCTGATCCAAGCTTAATAATAGCTTTCTCTGATCCAAGCTTAATAATAGCTTTCTCTGATGTCCGTATGTAGCCTTGGGTAACGTTCAAGTGCTTTCCTGTCCATGGAAAGCTGTCTACAAATAGTTAAACCTATGTAGTCTACCTACAGCTGAGATGCTAGAGATTGCACCGACCTCAGTAGCTTTATCGATAAGGCGGCGGACTTGCAACCGGTGTTTCAAGTCCTGGGTTTGGCGAAGATTTAGTAAAGATTTGGCGAAGATTTAGTAAAGCCAATTTAAATAGTTGTGACGAGACGCGGCCGGTGCTAAGGAGCTGCGGAACTGCAGTACCCCCAGACAAAAAAGAGAGAATTTTCTCAATCCTAGCTCGTAAACAATGAACAGATATAACAATGAAAAAAAAAATGGAAACAATATATACAATAAAAATGAAAAAGATTAAAAAAATATATAAAAATATGTGTAATAACTAAAGGGCGGGGTTATTGCCTATGGCAATCTCTTTCCCCCACCCAAATATTGATTACAAATAATATAAAAGTTCTACAGTCTGGTCATCTGAACAACAATTTTGCACCAGTGATTGCTAACACATCAAGACCTTAATTTAATTCTGAAACGATTACGTAAACGCAATTCACTTGCTAAGTTAAGACCAACGAGTACACATGCTGTGATTGGTAGCTTCTAAAGAGTTAATATGTATGTATCGTGTATGTTAGGTAGTTGCTGTTGTGAGCGTTCAGTATTAGCTGTGTATTGTTATACAGGGTGCGCCCTTGTTTCTGAACCATTTTGAAATGCCTATTGCATAGTGCATACTATCCTGCTTTTTGTGTAATATTTGAAACAAAATATTTCCTATTGGTTTAGCAATCCAGAGAGGAAACGCAGATTCATTTTTGGGAGCAATTCCAATACCTGGAGTTTTTGATGAAATGTTTTATGTTTAATAAAATATATTAAAAGAACCAAAAAAAATGCTATATTTTGTTTCAAATATTGTACAGCCATGCCGGTTAAGCATTTCTTCACATCTCACCTCTCTCTGTGAGCTATGAAATAATGAATAGAATAAAGTAGTCCTTCAATTTTTTTGGGGATATAAATAGAGTCTTGTTTATGTTAATAAATTGTAAAATTTCCACCATTTACGTATTTTTTTCGCCGGTAAAACACGTATCTTGGCGCCAATACCATTCGCTCTTTGATCTACAGTAAATATTTTTTGGAAGAGTAGATATTAGTACGTACATTACGTAAAATTATACATGGATAATTGCAAGTTTTTATTTAGGCTGGAGGACTGTAGGTATTAAGAAAACATGGAATTCCAAATGGATGAGACTGTCTTATGACTCGCGTTAACATTATTTGCTTAAGAAAATCTTACTATCTTGAAAAGTCGACCACTTCTAGAGCTCAAACTCTAAACCTTTGGTCCAAGAGACGGTATTTTGTAGACATTTTTGTGATCATTTCCAAGTGTTTTAGTGTTTATAGGAATAAGTAGTAATGGGCACGTCATAACTTGTATCTCATAGGTAATAAATACACTACATGTCTCATAAAGTCATAACAAACTATCTAATATGGCCTACAAAAGCATGTAAGAAGAAAAATCAATTTGTTCGTTTTGTGATTTCCTCTGTGTTTTAACTAACCAAGATGGCTGATTTTATAGGACAGGTTTGAGGCATTATGAGTGCTCTATTACTTCCTCCATGGTTTCATCATCTAACTGCTTGGTGTTTACATCTCCAACTGCTATTGTGCTCACTTCTCTACTGTTGTATTTTCTGCTCCGATATGGAGGTCAGCATGAGGTACGATTGATCATGTCGCTATGAACTTGAGTTTAATTCAAATTGCTTTTCCGATTGCGTCAGAGAGTTACAAGATGCGGATAAGAGAATTTCGGGAATATGGGTCAAGCTCAAGTTCGGCCGGTCCAGAAATAGCTCGCGGAATTGGTGAAACAATAACATTCATAATTATTCTGATGAACGCTTTGACACAAAAGACAACACTTTACACAGCCATAATCATACATCATTTTCTCCAGAGTTCTTGTTGGTTGTGTTAGTACAATCGAACCTGGATATAAGAGAAAATTGGATATAAGATGTAAGTGAAACCTGGATGTAAGAGAAACCTGGATATAAGAGAAACCTGGATGTAAGAGAAACCTGGATATAAGAGAAACTTGGATATAAGAGATACCTGGATATAAGAGAAACCTGGATAAAAGAGAAACCTTGATGTAAGAGAAACCTGGATACAATGGAACCTGGGTACAAGAGAAACCTGGTCAGAATTAGAAAGTTTTGCAAGAGACTCAAGTACCTTTGTTTCAAATCATTTTTCATTTTAGCTGAAGACCTTTTGAATAAATACAAATACCCAATCAGATGGGATGGTTCAAAGAAAGAGTTTCAGCATCACTAGCAGTCTCTTTTCTTTTGCTCCAGGTAAATAATTATGAGCACAGCAAACTTCTGAACCGATTTCTTTTTTAACGTTAAAGCTTTAACTTTTTATTATTCATAAATAATTCTAATTAAAATTAAATAATAGGAAATGGTTGTTGAAGTAAGATTATACGTTCCTCTCGGCTTGAATGATGTGAATGTAAACTTTCACTTCATTTTTCAGTGCATGGAGATTTCTGCCATGTACATGTATGTTGCTTATGTATGTACTTGCTCGTATCATATCGATAGTTGCAGTATTTACAACTACAGCTCCTAGTGATGGTCTATATTGCATATTGTGCATGTAGATCACAATCTTGCTGACTACTATACAGTCTAAACGTGTATTGGGGACTGTGTTTTGGAATCAGAACAATGCTTTTTGGCCTGCCCTTCTCTTTCAAAAACGTTGAAATTGTCATCGAAAGTGGCGAGAGAGATCTTATCACAACTTCCTTGACTTACTCGACACATATTGTTCAAAATCTAAGAATTCTTTCTCTTCTGCTCTTTGGGTTCTATAAAATGAAATTAGACCTCAAATAAATCATGTAGTTATCATCTTTTGTTTTCCTATCGTGATGTCACAATTACTGAAACAAACGTCTCATGGAAAAACAGAAGACTGAATACATATTTTTAAAGGTAATATGGTTTACGAAATAATAAATAATATCAATCTATCTAATATAATAAAATGAAAAGAAAATAATTAAACAGTAGCAGGAATAGAGAAGAAAAAAACTGCATTAAAAAAAGCTCAGCAAACAAGAGCTACTAAAACTGCAGTAACTGTACATCAAAATCTCTTCAACATCTTCATTTAAAATAGAGCACCGAAACGAGCGAGATCCAACTGTTCAGAGCTCATCTGGCTGAGACCATATAAAATCCCCCGACACAAGCCTGGAATTCCACAAAACATAAAGAAGAGTTCACAACACCCAGTCGCAGAGAGATCAGCAGACACAGGACAGAAGTGACGATCATAAAACCCGAAGAAATCAAGAAATTAGAATAAGAAGAGGCATTACACCAGGCAGTCGCAGGTCTTCGGGTTCATTTACATTAAGAAAGTAGAGAATGGAATGGTTGAAGAACAAGGCAGAGAGATTGGTGAGAGGGGAATGAGTCTCGCAGCCGAAGACAGAGGAGAGGGAGCAGCAGGCTCAGGTGAAACTTGCAGCAGTTTGGTAACGGGTGAATAACCTGGCAAGACTATGGCAGAGACCATTGACCAATATCTAATTGGTAATAACAGAACCCGAGTGGATGGAAGGGGAGCTCTGAGCGACATCCAGATACCCGTGCTAGTGGACGCCTCCGCAGAATTGATACTCAACACAATGAGTAGGCTCTTGTTACCTGTATGCTCGCTTTATTTGGAATCAGATTAGTAATATTCAAATAGTCTTGCTTGTGATCTCTTTATTTGGATATGCTATTTGTTGATTACTGCAATAGATTTGAACTCATTCTCTCTACCTACTAGAGTTTGCGGATTTGTTTTTTTTTTTGGAAATTAAGGGAGCAATTAACAGACAATTTTTGTAATACCTCTGTGGAGCTAAGTCTAGATATTGCGTATTGTTTTAGATAGGGAAAACTAATGCTAAGTCATGACTTAGCATTCTCGATTTTGTCTATTAATGTCGCCTAAATGTACTTCGATATTCTAAAATATTATAGGCTCTTGATTTACCCATGTGCTTCTGGATTTGGAATGAAAGTTACTCAGTTGCTTTGTTTCATATGAACTTCTGCTCTTTGCTAGCTAAGGTTTCAGCCAATTGTTATCTTCATGACATTATGTAGGCTCTTTAATTTAATAATATCTGTAGTTTGCTTAATACTATGAAAAGTATTGTTAAAGATTTACAATGAGAAGTTAACACGCGTAAAATTAATTGTTTGGGTTTTATCAAGTTTTTCATCTTTGTCAATCAAATTACAAAGTTCATTTGAATTTATTGTTTTAGTACGCTACTCGTTTCTGTTTCTACGTATCCTTAATTACAAAATTACAAAACATGGAATTTTGGACCCACATTACTAATTTTCACTATAATAATTATGTTCATTCAGTTTGATTCCTAGCGTTTGTTTAAATAGCTGTCCATATCAATTTTGACACATAGAAGTTTAATAGTTTATTTACGAAGTCACAGATGCATTTCCATAAATTTTATGCATTTCAAACCTGTACTTGTTCATTTTAGTTGTCCTAACCGCTCCTAACCAGTTGCTAATTTAATGTATGCATATTAGATTCGCATTCATATTATCTACTTCATAATAATTATGTAGGTATATTGTATGTGCTCGTATCAATATTATGTTGATATGAACATACGCTTATGTAGGTTAGACCGTTACAGTCAGCCATTATATTACCAATGCTCATGAACATAGCAAATCGCATCTTGAATAAAAATAAATCTTTAACTGGTTATTACTGTTAACTGTTAAGAACTTGGTAGAAATTTTCAGCCCAGTATACAATACATGCATGTACAATTGTTTTGTAATCCGGGGCGAAGTTAATGCCTGAGACATTCTCTGCCACTTACATGATCAATAAGGTCATCTATTATTTTGATTATTGATAATTAATGCTCGTTAGTTTTTACGTAAGAATCGATATGAAAAGAAAATCATATTGGAATTTTTTATTTAATACTTTTTTATTCCAGAACAAACACCCAGAAAATTATCTGTGCAAATTTCAACCTCCTAGCTTTTGGCATGACGGAGTTAGTTATCAGTAAGTGAGTCAGTCAGTGGGTCGATATCACACTTTAGGTATGGATAAGAAATACCTACCGATAGAGTAAAATAATGTGTAGGCATATTGTATGATGATTGAGGAACTATACTATCAAAAAATTACATGGTAACTATGTTGTTTTATTTTGATTTTTTACATGGCATCACGTACCTACATTGCATTAAAAAATACATTCTTACATAGAAATAACAACAAAAAATGATACACAGTAACAAATGATACAAATATTTTTAAGGATGTCATAAAAAGCAAACATTGTGTTGATCATTTCTTTCAGCAACCTTAGCTTTTTTAAGTCGTGTAAGTCAGGCGATGAAAGCTTTTAAATGTCGAACGAAAAACGCCAAAGCTTTCAGTTAAGTGAACCTCATAAACCTCGCTCTCGTTACCCTAATTAACCCTTGACTTGAAATAAATATTAACCGAATTGTGAATCCACTCAACTCACATACGCGTAGCTAAGCCAAACATAATTACTGCGCATTTAACAAAACAAGTGATGAGGAGAGTATTGCCACCCCTATTATCAGAGAAACCATCACAAGGTAGAAACACTGAACAAGACTACAAGAGGGTGCTGGAATACCACCCTTCCAGCCCTATGTGAAGGGACGATGCACCTTGATATGACGTCATGACTCATGGAGTTGTGACGTAGACGCTGATATTGAGTGGTTGTGTAATTCCAAGATGTTTCCTACTTGCATGCTCAGTGTTCACTAGCTCAATGATTGTTGTTTCTCGTCCGATTAGCGCGGTGTCACTCTGTGTGTCTCTCACGTTATCGTTCATATGCTTGAGGGATTTGTTTGGGTTTAAACATTTTCAACGATTGGGGTTATTTTCTTTATAGATTTTCAATGTCAATTGAATGAATTAGATTTTCTTTTCCATTGAGAATGATAATGTTTGTTGAAGAGGGATTTATTGGTATTATGATGGCTTATTGAACGTGCAGGTACAGTATTGTCTCCTTTGTCGCACTTCTGATGGCATCATGTTAGAGAGGTCATGCAGATTATTGCAGATGACTCGAAAATCCTCTTAAACCGTATAAATATAATAGCCTATCTTTCTTTTTACTATTTAATATCCTGCTGTTTGTTGGTTGGGGGCTATAACTTCAATTTGTACTATGACTTCAACTTGTAATTAAGTCTGGTAATACTATTTCTAGTTCGGTATGATCTATGATTGGACCTCAGTCATTCAAAAAAATTAAAGTATAGTCTAAAAAATTTCTACTCGGTAACTCAGTGGTAAAGGCGTCACTCTGTGAAACCAGAGGTCGCTGTTTCGAAACTCAGCCGGAACATGACAAAGTTATCCTCCCATTTAGGATTTTTACCACATAATAATACGTCTTAGGCTTACTGCTGGAATAATGGTAATTAACCAGTTCACCCAGTTGATAGGTTGGTACACCGTGCAGTCCGTGCACTCGTAGTCAAGTGGTGGCCTTATAAACGCCAACGATTCAATTTGATTTAATGTTTTGATTAGGACGGAGGTTTTACCTTTCAATCGCTGGGAATCGCACCAGGTACCCACAGTAACCTCACCCAGCTTCGGTAGAGCCGGATAATGTATGATTAACATACATATATTACGTCGTGTACATGATCTACTAGAGTAGCCATGGTGACACCAAACTTTCATCCAGCAGATGAGTGAGGCTCTCATTGTTCCCATCTCCTGAACAAGAACCAGCTCACTCACTCACTCACTCACTGTGCTGAGCCATCCACTTAACACTCAACTTTCTCTTCCAAATAAATTGGTTACGTACGGAGAAGACATGAATTTATTACTTATGTTATATATACTTATGTATGTAATAAATATTAGGCTTGAATGTGAACGGAATTTGAAGGAGAAACAGAGCTATGTGGATCATCTTCTACTATTTAACTATTACATGACCGAAAAATATACTGTCGAGTTGAACAAAAATTCAATTTGGGTTTAACGTCACTTTCAAATGCATGGTCATATCCTGACGGGGGCTTTTCCCGGCATTCGCTGGAAACTCACTAACCAGCTGCTCAAATTAAGCTCACCCAGCGTGAGTGGGGTCGGGAATAGCCAGCATCACGAGGTTTCAAATTTGAATGGTCACCCATCCAAGTCCTAACCTCGCTGGACGAGAGCTTTACCCAGCTTGAGTGGGGCAGGAAATAGCCAGTTTACAAACCTGTTGATCTCGTACACGTCGTTACTCAACCTGCAAGCAGGAATCGTACTTTTAAAATGAATAAATTACACACAAAAAAAAGAGACGCTTAAAAATAATTAAGCAAAAGGAAAGCCAGGGCTAGAAGGCACCGTGATGAGAGATATAATAATAATATCGCCTTATGTATACTTCCTGATTATGATTAGCACTATTAAGTCCAATTATTATAACAATTTAAAAACAAAATAAGCAGAAGAGAATGTCAAAGGCATTATCACCACCCTTGATCAGACTTTGTTTACCTTTAATTGATTTTACCCTTTCACTGGACCTGTATATAAAAATTGTAAATAAAGTTTGATCAAAATTGTTGAATAAATTATTCCAGCAGTAAGCCCAAGACGTATTATTTATGTGGTAAAAAACCCAAATGGGAGGAAAACCTGTCATGTCCCGGCTGGGTATTGAACCCGCGACCTCTGGAATCTCTAGATTCACAGAGTGCCGCCTTTACCACTGAGCTACCAGGACAGACGGGTAGAGCCAGGGAAAGCCGTGATGAGAGATGTGGAACACGAGTAATTAGCCTGAGCATGACCTGGAGGCATTAGCAGCGAATCTAGGGCAAGAGAGAAAACACCACAAGTATTCGACAGCAAGGGGGGGGGGGAGGAGGAGAGAGAGAGGGAGGGGGGTTGTAGGAGAAGGAGAGAGAGAGAGAGAGATGAGGGGCGGAGTTGTAGGAGAAGGAGAAAGAGAAGTGAGAGGTGAGGGGGGGGGAGTTGTAAGAGAAGGAGAGAGAGAGAGAGAGAGATGAGGGGGGAGTTGTAGGAGAAGGAGAGAGAGAATGAGAGATGGCAAAAAGGTAAAAGTGAGAGAGAAAGAGATAAAGATAGATTATTGAGGACAGACGGGACAGAAGGGATTTATAAATGAATAAGAATGAGGAATATAAAGAGATTGAGAGAGAAATTAATGAGGGGAGAGGTAGGAGAAAGAGAGAGATATTAGGGAGATAGAGATAGATTAGTGAGGACAAACGAAGAAAGAAAGGAGAAATAAATGAATAGATAGAATGAGGAATATAAAGAGAGAGAGAGAAATTAATGAGGTGAGAGGGAGGAGAAGGAGAGAGAGAGAGAGAGAGGGAGAGAGATAGAGAGAGAGAAGGGACATAGAGATAGATTAGTGAGGACAAAAGAAGAGAGAAAGGATGAATAAATGAATAGATAGAATGAGAAATATAAAGAGAGAGAGAGAGAGAGAGAAAGAGAGAGAAATTAACGAGGGGAGTGGTAGGAGAAGGGGAGAGAGAGAGACTAGGGAGATAGAGATAGTTTAGTGAGGACAGACGAAGAGAGAAAGTAGAAATAAATGAGGGGAGAGGTAGGAGAAGGAGAGAGAGAGAGAGAGAGAGAGAGAAATTAATGAGGGGAGAGTTAGGAGACGGAGAGAGAGAGAGAGAGACCTGGCTTCGAACCCCCGCGCTGACAAATTATTTGTATTCAAAATTTGGATACATTTGTTTGTGGTCAACAAAATTTTCAAGGTCAATTTTACCTCTTAGAGCTAAAATAACCTCTTTATATGACCTTACTTCGAGAGACCTTGCTATAATAGAAAAATCGCATCCCTTAAGTTCTCCTAGATTCGACTACTTCGACAGTATATTTATATAATAAAATTCATACTACTTTATGTCAATTTACAAAAAGAGGGATTAGATATTGGTTTGTTAAAATGCAAAAGAAGTCATCTCGTATCGTCAAACTACTCAGATCTTGAACTCACAGCTGCATCAACCCTTATGAATCCCTTCAAACATAATAAAGATAATATGATGTGAGCAATATCAACAATCTTGTGTTAGAGGGACCTGTTGATGGAAATCAATAACCTCCAGCATCCCTGAGGAAACTATCGCCCAGCATCCCTGAGGAAACTATCGCCTTCCAATACAAGATATAGATTTCATATCCGACATATCTTTTTCCATGACTCACTTCATTCTGAGTCACATGTCTTTCAAAGGGGGTCGCAAGCAACCCTTCTCAAACATTAACACCCCCCTTGAATCTTCCTACCGCCATATGAAAATGAAATCATTTCTTGACCCCTATTTTCAGCGCGAAAACCGAAGGGGAAATGATTGTAAATACGAGGCTGTACGAGGGAGTCAATATTGTTCTTTATTACCGAGGGATCCTTAGAGAAATGTTGAGATGTTTAGCATTCAGGATTGTTGCTTGATTAGTTTTGAAAACTTTTTTTAACCTGATTGTTTTTCGACTGGATAAGTCAATCAGTTGGTCAAAAGATAAAAGTCTGTGTGTCAAACCATAAATGTCTGTCGGAACAAGTCTGTGGATCTTGGGGTGGGTGAAATTTTGAAGAGTTATAGCTTGATGAGTTTTAAGACTTTTTAACCAGATGGTTTTTCGACTAGATAAGTTAATCAGTTGGTCAAAAAATAAAAGTCTGTGTTAAACGAGTTTTTTTTATATATAAAAAAAGGTAATTGTGCCCCGAAACCGCTTTTGCATTACTTCAGGGCACTTTAATACCTCTACACCCATGCCATTGCGGAAATGGAAAAACTCGGTCAGAATTTTCGGCTCCTGCCGGGATTTACTTCCGGGTCAGTAACCAATGTTCTGAAGACTTAGCTATCAAGCTACTGAGGTCGGTTCAATCCCGGAATAGATTTACTAATCAAGCAGTATCGATAGCTCTAATCCCAACATGGAAATAAGTGAAAAAACAAACAAATGAACAATATCCTGTGTTTTCCCCTGTGCAACAATATTACCCTCCTATCAATGCGTCTGTCAACCCTAAATATTCCTATTAACCCTCAATATTTCTGTTAGCCCTCAATCTTTTGCTTATCAAGGACTTAAAATCGTGACAGGAAATGCATGAGTCATGCAAGATTGTAGAATGATTCCATATAGTGTTCAATATGTGAGCTGTTAATCAAGGCAATGAGCGTTCCTGCTTTATGCTTTTTCTCTTCTTTTTTAATTTGTTGACATTGAATTATGATTTCAAGTGTTATTGTAATGGGTCTCCCTGTCTCGAGCTGACAGTCTAAATAAAGCACTATTGCCCATTTCGGATTTTGACATTATTTGACATTATGTCAAATAATGTCGTTTTCAATTTATAGCATCCAAATTTTGAAAAAGATGCCTGGGCTTGTTGGTTCCGCTTCATTTTTTAATAATACTCTTTAGTGGAAAGTAACCCCAAGGGGACTCATTACAAGTACAAATAAAACTATCTATCAAATGAATGAGGAAAAATTCATGCACTGGGTGAGATTCGGACCAACGCAACGGATCCCTACGATACCTGGATTACCAGACTAGCGCGTTAACCACTTGACTGGAACCCCTGAGCTTGCGCTGCACCACGGCACCGCTCAGGTCGCTATCATCTATCAAGACAAGAGAGCACAACATTACCCGAGGTGTAGATAAGCAGCTAGAGAGGACCCGAGTGCTTATCACTGGAGAGATAGCAGGCGAAATCAAGGCCAGTTGTAATCACCTACACCAGGGATTCTCAGAGAATACCTACCTAATCAATTTTTACAATGCCTATTTTTTTTTTTATAACGCATTTAAATTTAGACGACCGGGTGTACCACCAGTGGTGCACGCCTGACTGTACGTAATGGACCACATGTGCCACGGGTGGTACACTGACTGGTTCACGCATCTCTAAGAAATGGATCGGAATAGTTATCCCACGGGATAACTCACTAAAAACATGCCCGTGTCGTGTATGTGTTATTGCGCATGTCCGTGTAAAAAAAGCCAGCGATGATCGCACGTCAATACCTATAACTATAGAACACGTCTTGTCCGATCGCTGATGTTAAGCAAAGTTCAGCGAAGACCTGAGTCTCGGTTGGTGACATTTTAAATTCGAAACCTCGTGATACTGGCTAATCTCGGCCTAATCCAGGCTGGTTGAGGTGCGAGTTTCCAAAAAAAATAATTGTAAATAACAAACAATATTTCATTAAATTTTAGGACACGTGCTAAGTAAACTATTTTTACAATACTTCCCATTTAGGTGCTGCGTCACACGAGTATCGAAGGTACCCCTTCCCTTACCAAATTTTGAATAATAATTGCCTATTTATAATGGCCGATTAGAACTAATGAGTCCCCATTATTTATTACAGCAGTAAGCCCAAGACGTATTATTTTGTAAACAAAATCCCAAGTGGGAGGATAACTTCTCATGTCCACCTCTACTAGTCAGACGCCTTTACCACTGAACTATCGGGACTGACACTTTTATTTTTTGGGCTTTGGGGTTGAAAGCTGGAACCTTCCGCATGGCAAGCTAGTACCACTGAGCCCTAAACACCTAGTTTAGGACCCCTGCAGGCTAGCACAGAGGAAGGTCATTTCTCACTCAATATTCCACCGATAACAAGGAATTCTCTGGGTAGGTGACGATATGACATTAGTTATTCAGACCTATACATGACTATGACTGCATACCCAAGCAATTACTACATAACCAAGCAATGACTGCATACCCAAGGTTCGAATCCTACACAGTGCATGGATTTTTCTATCTTCAATTTGAGTTTGTGACTCTGAGGGTTAGGTGGTAGAATATGATTTGAGGATTTATCTCGCCTGGTGGTTGGTTACCTTCCACTAAAGAGTGTTATTGTTATTATTCTTGGAGCTAAAAATAAATAGCTATCGTCGATGGCTCGATGTTTTTCCATTTGACTCCATGTAAAATTTGTAGTTAAAATTTTCAAGCTATTATTGTTTTGATGGAAAACGAACAGTATAGAGTCTAATACTGAACAGAAGACACACGTTTAACTTTTCAGGTACCCAAGTTTTATGAAATGATTTTGTTTTGTTTTTTTGTTTTTTTTTAATTATACGATTTGTTTTCTATTGACAAAAAAATGACCGAATTAGTTTAAAATGTTTTTTTTTTCTGTTTAGTATTAATCTCCATATTGTTACTTTTATATCAAAAGAAAAATACCTAGAATATTTTAATCACAAAAAAATTATGTCAAATTTAGTCCATCAGGAAATACATGGAGTCAAATGCAAAAACAACAAGTGTACGGTTAATTCTACCGGTGAGTGTATATTATATCCTAACTAAAGGTCCGGATTTTATTGTTCATAACCACATCTACGCTATCCACAGAGGTGACACATTTGCCAACCCTGACCCTGCTGGTAGAAGTAACCGACTTGATAGATAAGGCGGCGGACTTGTAACCTGGAGGTCGGTGGTTCAAGTCCCGGTTTCTGAAAATATTTATTAAAAAAAAATTGTACACAGGGTTCCTTCCACCAATACGTCATATCCGATTACCAGGAATATTATTTTTATTTATTATCAATCACTTGTATGTACGGTTTCATAATTTTAGATAATATAGCTATGGAATACATGTGCATAGAATCGTAATAATTATGATTGTACTGAAGGTTGAACAATTCCATTCTAGTATTCTAGATGACGCAGAACACGTCAGATAACTTTGAATCATCTGAGTTTCATCAGTTTGGTGAATTGAAAATTGAAATGCGGATTCGATCTGGGGTTTCTTCATTAATTTCAACTAGATAATGACAATGATCCTGACGCAAAAACTAAGATCACTAAAATGTCTTTTCGTCAGCGTTGCTGTCGGCGTTGAACGCACCGGTTCTCGTAGGATCACCGCATTCAAGCAACGTCTAGCGAGATGCAGACTTCGTGTTGCTGGCATATCGGCCCATTCCAGGCTGGGTGAAGTTAATGTGGGTAGAAGGTTATACACCCGTTTTGCGGCCATTTAATATAATCTATTTACAATAGATAAATATTGCGGTCTCTTGAATTATTTAAGTTCTTTTATATTTTTATTTTTTTTTTAATGTTCAATTTACAATCTACAATTCTATTGATTATTAATAAAATTGTAGATTGTAAATTCAACCTTCAAAAAAAAAGTTCTCTTATTGAAGGTTCCACTGCAATATAGGTAGTAATTCAGCATCAGTAGTCAGTGAGAGTATAGAGGTACCCAATATTCTGCATGGTTCACATATTAGCACCATGTAGACACGCGACCTTATCAGGCAAATAGGAGACAAGTGTGTTGATCTGACGTCACAGATATTACCTGAAGCCAGGTACTATTTGGTTAAATTTGGTTACATCTCCACTTTTGAGGGGTGATCAAAAGATCAATATCCTAGACCAATACATATTCCCAAAATTAGTCTATCCCATGCAAACTACTCCCGTTGACATCTTGGAGACTCCTTTCTTAGAATCTGTAGATTCTTTAATTCGCCAAGGAGTGCGCGAAGTGAGTGGACTTCCCTCTGATTCACCCATACCATTCTATTACTCCCGCCGGAACGTCAGAGGTCTAGGCATTGTCCGTGTTTCATGGGAAGCGCCGCTCCAACATATCAACATCTGCAACACACTGATGAAAATAAATGATCCTCACCTCCATGCTTCTCGTGATTTTGAGAAAGAACTGAAGACTTGCAAAGAAAGATTAGCAATAACATCAGACGGCACCGCTAAGACTTTTCGTTCAGAACTGAGAAATCGTGAGTTTGAAAAATGGAAAGAAATGCCCCAGCGAGGACAAGGTGTAAAATGGTTCGAAGCATGTACATCTACTAATAGTTGGGTATCAAACAAAAGAGGCTTGACCAGTAGTGAATGGACAAATGGTTTAAAACTATCTATAAATTCTATGTCGAATCGAGGAACTGGTGGTCGAAGTGCGGGGAATCGCCTCTGCAGGAATCCTTCCTGTGGAGAGAAGAAACTCATAGAAACAATTCCTCACATTCGTGGCTTCTGTCCTCGATCCGAACATCTAAGAAACTCTGCTCACCACAAAATCAGAACTGCTTTGGCTAACATATTCCGCCACCAGGGTTTGGAGGTCTATGAAGAGGTTCCCTGTGAAGCTATATTGAACGATGGCAGCAAGCAAAACAGACGAGCAGACATTGTTGCCATTGATAGGAAAAAAGGCAAAGGACTAATTCTAGATCCTACTCTTCGATGGGAAACAAATTTAGAAGACCAAGACATCAAAATAAATGAAGAAAAACAAGAAATATATGTTCCCACTGTCCCTTATTTTATTCTAAAGTATGAAATACCACGTTGGGAAGTGTTTGGTCTTTGGTTTGGCGTACGTGGAACAGCTTCCCCATTCCTTATGAAGTTCTTTGCCAATCATAACATTAATAAAAAAAAATTGACTGACCTGACCCAAGTGATCATGAAAGACACCCTGAATATTATTAACAAGCACTTGTACTCATGAAAAAAAAAGAAAAAATTATATTACTTAACAAAGAATTAGAAAAAGAAGAAAAGAAAAAAAAAAAAAAAAAAAAAAAAAAAAAAAAAAACCATATCTATGTATACTGTGTCAGATGTGGCAACTCGTTATAGAGCAGTTCGTTGAATGAATAAATTTAATTGTTTCTCTCAAGTAGTTCGTTCTATAACTCCGTGTCCATGAGATAGGCAACTATATCACGGTGGTGAGAGGATCATATGGACGCCCAGATCCAATGTCTAGGCTCCTTTCATGTAAAAGGTAATGGGTCATTATGAATGATAGGTTGTTTTCCGTGGCTGTAAGACCTACAACGGCTTTTTTATTTCGTAGCCATGAAACAGCAGCTACTGTAGACACTTGTGGTCTGTGTTGCAGCTTGCCCATCTCGTAGTATGCCTCCCCTCTGATGCGTTAGAAGTGACACAATACTTCCCCTTCCCAGTTTGGTGCTGGGTCAACACGAGAGCACCGGCAGTTAGTACAACAACAACAAATGTAAGTAACCAATTTTTGAATACTTTTTTTGTCGACTACCAGGTTCGAACACGGGACCTTCCGCCTGGCTAGAGAGTATCTTACCACTGAGCTTTACTAAATCTTTCCTCAACTTGGGACTTGAACCACCGACCTCCAGGTTACAAGTCCGCCGCCTTATCGATCAAGCTACTGAGGTCGGTCAGCTTCAACTGATGAGCATAGATTTTAGTTCCCTTTTTTGAATTTGGTTTTAACGTCAACTGCATGGTCATATTACGCCGGGATGTGACCCTCTATTCACAGGAAACTCACAAACCTGTTACCCACATTAACCTCACCCAGCCTAGTTTGGGCCGGAATGCCAGCATCACGAAGTCTTCACCTCGCTGGATGATTAACAAAAGTGTGATAACGATATCATCAAAGTGGAATGAATGAAGCTGTGATTAATCAAATTGTTGGAATAAAGCATATATAATCTACTTCCTGTCATGCACTGACGTTGTGACTGTGCTGCTGGTTCAGAGGTTGTTAGTTCGACCCCAGGATGGACGGGGGTTTTTTTTAATAAGAAAAAGAAACAAGACAAGGTACTAGAATTCTGTTACCACTCATAAGCTTTACCTATGCGCTGGAGGTCGAGTGGTCAAGGTAGTGTGGGGATCCGTTGGTTCGAATCCCAAGCAACTCATAAATTTTTCCTCATTCATTTGAGAATTTATTCATGTGGAACCTTAACGATATTGCTCAGCAGGCTCCATCTCAAATATAATAACTCTTATTTTTTTATTTATTTTTATTTATTTGTTATAATGTCTCCTTATTTTCTAGACATTTTACAATTTATTGATAGATTAAGATGGTAGAAAGGTACAATATTGAAGGTATGAAGAAAGAAGTATATAAGAAATACATAGGATATTTATCTAAAATTAATACATATTATAAGGACGAACATAGATAGGTGTATTTAATGTTGGAATTTCATGTTCAGTCACATTTTTGTTAATTTTGTGTGTATATAGTTTTGTGTTTCTGTATATAAGATTTTGGATTTATTTATGTCTTAGATAGATAGATATATGTTTTATTTGTAAAATTCCCCTGACGGATGTATACAATGGTCAAAAAGTTTACGAGTACAATGGTCTACAAAAAAATACAAAAATAAAAATTACATGGACATCATCAGTATGTAAGTTCAAAATATGTCACCCTGTACAGAAACATGCTTGAAATTTAGACAAGCGGTGATAGCATACCAAGTCATCGAACCCACGTTACGTAGCCTGGTGAGCGTCAACTTTCCCTAGCTTCAACCTACTTGTTACACATTCTCCTGGTTGATACCTAGGCAGAGATCCGCGAGTATTACGCTCTACGTACGAGGTATCAGCAAAAATTAAACTTCGTGTGGAAAAAAAGAGAGAATGCGGATGATTCCTAAAAAGAAGTCAGTGGTTTTTAAAATAATATGTGACTCTTGTTCATTGTAACATTGACTTTTCAATACGACAAAATACATACAAACTATATTTACCCTTATATACTTATCCTCTTCCTTATCCTCTTCCTTCCCAAGCGCTTTTATCATTTGTAGTGGTACCTGTCCGATGTGCATCCAAATGCACATTTTCTGAGTAGTGTTATCTTCCCGATCGCCATATAGGGTTTGTAATGGTATCTTCCCAAGGTGCATTCAAATGCACAAACACTTTTCTGAACTCATGTTGATTTTAATCTTTAATGTGAACGGATCTTTACCACAGAGGTTTTTTCAAAGGAAGGAGAACTCTGTGCGTTATTATAGGCGGGACAATTTTGTCTTGGTATGATAGCATTACCAAAAAAATGTGCATTCAGATGCACATTGGGAAGGAAGAGGCTAAGCACTGTAGTTTCTGGGAGGCGTTCTCCCGCGAAACGCCCGTTTCGCTTCATGCGGGGTATACCAAGTATCTTGTGCATTTGTAGTCAAGTGGTTAAGGCGCTAGTCCGGTAATCCAGGTAGCGTAGGAATCCGCTGGTTCGAATCCCTACCAGTAGCGTGACCGGTTGTACCTTGTTAACAATTTTTTTCTTGAATTTTCTTCTTCTTATTATTCGTTGTACAGACGTGCTTATCAGTTCTGTGGACAGAAAATTAAGTTTGCTATCTAAATTTAGAACAGTATATCTTAACAGTTTCCTTTTAAGAGAGTTATAGTCATTTTACGAAGACGACCTTTTTGTTATCACACCCTCTGTACCTTGTTAACACATTCAGATCGTTGAGAACAAATCGTCTTATAAACCAATTATCGAGCTTAAAAAGGCAAAAAGACTACCATATTTAAATTAAGGCACCTTAGAACTCAAATTAATGAGGGAAAATTCATGCACTGGGTGGGAATCGAACCAACGGATCCCTATGCTACTCTAGTAAAGCGTTAGCCAGGATTTGTGGTATTGTAAACAGTCAACCCCTAATAGTCAGATAGACAACCGACCCCAGAGGCTTGATCGATAAGGCGGCGGACTTGTAACCTGGAGGTCGGTGGTTCAAATCCCGGTTTCAGCATGGATTTAGTAAAGCGAGTTGGAGTAGTTGTGATACCACGAAAGTGATTAACACAAATATGATAAGTTTAAACTTTTAGTCAGATTGGCTAAGGCGCAGTCTTAAGATTTATATATTAATAGAGATTATGTATAACAAAAAAATAAAAAATAACCCAATGAATCAACTGATGATCCTGGAATCTATTTGTGGAGGTTACCTGCTTTTGGAAATACCTTAGGAAAACTCTTGCTGAATCTGTGGGAAACTCTATTCTTATGTAAGTTACTGAGTTATAACTCGAGAACTATTACGTCAGTACCTACTGCAGGATTCCCAAGTGAAAATGTGAGAATAGTAAAGATAATCCTGATAGTGGAGGTGGTTATGGCACAGAAGTATGATAACTTTTTTTACCTACCTGATCGTTACATCTACTTACCTGTAGTCCCACATTCGCATATGTAAGTGCATTGGGAGTCAAGTTGTTAACGCGCTAGTCTGGTAATCCAGGTAGTGTATGGATCTGTTGGTTCGAATCACATCCAGTGCATGATTTTTTCCTCATTCATTTGAGTGTGTGACCACATAATAATAAGACTCAGAAGGTTAGGTGGTAGAAAATGCGTGGAGCATTAACCTCGCCTGGTGCTTACCTTTCACTAGAAAGTTTTATTATTATTATTATTAAAAATATATACCTCACATCTACATGTAGAATTGTAGATATAGTCGTCTCGTATACAAATACATCTATGTATATTGTACATACATCTAGTTATACATAGTATAAATTAGCAAATAAATATGCACATAATACGTGTATAGATAATTAATAGAAAATACAGGATTTCAAAATGCCATTGCTAAGTCAATTTCAATTAATTTGCACACTGTACTAAGGTGATGACTATGATGTCGTCACAAAGTAAAAGACCCAAAGGATCAAAGGTCTAAAATCATGAAACTAAATGTATAATTATCAATATGTAGACTTTGTGCCATAACGGTTAATGGTTAATGTCTAAAAATGTCTTATTAAAAGATAATAATTAGATTTGCGATATTGACTACTTTAAATAACTGTAATTCAGTATAGTAATCTGAAAAATAAGAGGGTTAGGTGGTAGAAAATGCTTTGAGCATTAATCTCGCCTGGTAGTTACCTACCACTAAAGAGGTAAATAGTGTTATTATTATAATTGATTGTTTTGGACGAATTCCAAAATTAGGATCTTTTTACTATGTGTTGTGAAGAGCTGATAGGATATTTTTATTTGGGTTTAACGTCGCTTTTCTACTGAATGTTCAATTGTTCATATCACAACGGGGGTGTTACAACCTCCATGCGAAGGAATTTTTAAATCCTGATTTATAATTCGGCCCCTAACTGTTGTTATCTATCTATATTCCTGGAGGCATGGCCACAAGTTCTCTCTTCCTCCTGTTCGGCCTTCCACCTCTGCTCAGTTGCTCACTATACATTCTCAACTGGCTAGCCCTTTAGCTCCTTGTCTATTATTCAATCATGGATGGTTATTTTCACTCCAGCGATTGGTATCTAAAATAGAAATCGGATATTGTGTTCGATTTTGTAAAAAAAATACTATAATTTAACTTGAAATTAAATGTTTATTACAGCAGCAACAGCAACAAAAAACACATAATAAACATCCTGTGTTAAACACAATGTGATATCACAAATACTCAAACTCGGCTTTACTAAATCTTTGCTGAACTTGGGACTCGAACCACCGAGCTCCAGGTTACGAGTCCGGCGCCTTAATTCTAAAACTAGCGTCAAAGTTGAATTGAATACACCAGTTCTCTTTCTGTCACTGAATTTAAACCAACCATGTATGGGTGACCATTATAAAATTTTAACCGTTGTGATGCTGGTAATAACCGGCCGAACCCAGGCTGAGTGAGGTTAATGTAGGAGCTGCTCTGTGAGTTTTCTACGAATGGAGACAAAACCTCCCGTCCTATATGTTAAAAAATAATAAAAATAAAAAGGGGCGAAACAGAAATTACAGGTAACAGTATTAGTATTTGAATTCTCATTGGCTTCACAAGTTGCACTTATGGTAGCTAAAGTGAAGGCTCTACTTATCCTTGAACAGTACAGATATTACACCGAGATATTCTGTGAAAGTTCACTTTGGTGATGTTTAGTCTAGAATTCTAGATGCAGTAGATGT
This sequence comes from Bactericera cockerelli, assembly GCA_024516035.1. Taxonomy (NCBI): domain Eukaryota; kingdom Metazoa; phylum Arthropoda; class Insecta; order Hemiptera; family Triozidae; genus Bactericera; species Bactericera cockerelli. The sequence goes on along the minus strand of CM044956.1, from coordinate 1,500,822 downwards.
AGGTAGAAGTACCTGGGTTCTGGCATACTTGCATTGTACGGAGACTACAACGTACACATACAGAGTGTAGCCATTGCATTGTACAGAGACTACAACTTACACATACAGAGTGTAGCCATTGCATTGTACAGAGGAGACTACAACTTACACATACAGAGTGTAGCCATTGCATTGTACAGAGGAGACTACAACTTACACATACAGAGTGTAGCCATTGCATTGTACAGAGGAGACTACAACTTACACATACAGAGTGTAGCCATTGCATTGTACAGAGGAGACTACAACTTACACATACAGAGTGTAGCCATTGCATTGTACAGAGGAGACTACAACTTACACATACAGAGTGTAGCCATTGCATTGTACAGAGACACAACTTACACATGACAGAGTTGTAGCCATTGCATTGTACGAGGAGACTACAACTACACTACAGAGTGTAGCAATTGCAATATAACAGAGGAGGACAAACAAACTTAACATAACAGATGTGTAGCCATTGCATTGTACAGAGGAGACTACACTTACACATACAGAGTGTACCATTGCATTGTACCTTACATGAGGAGACTACGACTTCTACATACAGATTGTATGCCATTTGCATTGTACAGAGGAGACTACAACTTACACATACAGAGTGTAACATTGCATTGTAACAGAGTGAGGAGGAACTTACAACTTTCCACACAAACTAAACACAGAGTGTAGCCATTGCATTGTACAGAGGAGACTACAACTTTACACATACAGAGTGTAGCCATTGCATTGTACAGAGGAGACTACAACTTACACATACAGAGTGTAGCCATTGCATTGTACAGAGGAGACTACAACTTACACATACAGAGTGTAGCCATTGCATTGTACAGAGACTACAACTTCACACATACAGAGTGTAACATTGCATTGTACGGAGACTACAACTTACACATACAGAGTGTATACATTGCATTGTACGAGGAGACTACAACTTACACATACAGAGTGTATATTGCATTGTACGAGGACACTACAATTACACATACAGAGTGTATACATTGCATTGTAACCTACAAATTTACACACACCATACAGAGTTGTAGCCATTGTCGTTGTACTGAGACTACAATTACACATACAGAGTGTAAGTCATTGCATTGTTTTAAGATTTCCTTGCTACAAGTAGGGTAAGAGTGAGGCCATCATTTAAGAAACAGATTATTTATCTAGAACCATGACCTTCAAGTAGAAATTTTCAACGTACAATAGATGAATTAAGGGAGATAATACATAATATCCAGCTGGATAAACTAAATCCAGTGTTTAAAATGTGAGACTAAAGATTCCCGGTGTCTAGATTGAAGAAAAAAAAATGAGGGAGGTTACACATTGAATGAGGTACCACTTAAATTGGAAATACCTTGTGACATTGCTATTCGTCCACTCAAGTTTCAATAAGAGTGTAGCAGTTCTGTGAGTTTACCATGACAGAGTTAAAGCCATCGTGTTTAAGAATTTTAACATGTACAATTTAAATGACAAATAAAACAATTATAGTTCATCTGAAAGGGAAACGTTCCCACAAGTAGAATTTTTCAACGTACCAAAGACCGAATTAAGGGATAATAAACATAATATCCAGCTGGATTAAATCTAATCCTGTTTTAAAAATCGGGCTTATAAGATTCCGGGTCTAGGAATGAAGAAAAAAAATGAGGGAGGTTAGCACTTGAATGGGTGACCATTTAAATTGGAAACCTTGGACCCTGGCTATTCCCAGCTCCACTCAGGCTGGTTCAATTTAAATGAGTAGCTGGTTTGTGAGTTTCCAGCGAATGGAGGGTTAAACCCCCATCGTGTTAAGCAACTTTAAACAATAGTTAATTTTAAAATGAAAATAATACCTTTAGTATATCCCTGAAGTAATGCGAAAGCGGTTCCGGGGCACAATACCTTCTTTTTTTTTAAAAAAAAAAAAAAAAAAAAAAGTATTGAAGGGAATGATTTTAATCTGACTAAACAATAATCAAAAAATCAGCCAGGAATCGAACCCAGTTGAGTGCAAGTCGAGCCAGCTCGTCACTCGGTCACAGTACCGGACTTCTCCATAGTTCCAAACGTCAGGTTTCTAGACACAAACATAAAGGTGCACATCATTAGCAAAGACCACGCCGTGGCAGATCAGAGCGAGCCTTTACCGTTATGGAATATTTATAGCAGGTCTTACTCAGCGGGTGAAAAGTCCAAGCTAGATAAGGCTTCGTCCAGCAGTAGCATATACTGGGTGGACGCAAGACTGCTTGAAATCAAAAATAAGGAAAGCAAAAAAGCAATAAAAAAAAGAAAGTGATATTTTACAGACATGTCTTTAAATAAATCTTCGTAAAAAAATATGATAAAAACTTACTATTATTTGTCCCGGTAGCTCATTGGTACAGGCGGCACTGTGTGAATCCAGAAGTCGCGGGTTCGAAAACCAGCCGGGACATGACAAGTTATTCTCTCATTTGGGATTTTTACCTCATAATAATACGTCTGGAATCTGGGCGCCCATATAATCCTCTCACCACCATGAGAAAGCTAACTGTGAATATCTCACGGACACAGGATTAAAATTAAGAGACCCTCCCTCAACTCGCAGTTTCGACCCATCACAGAGAGTTTCAACCAATACCGACTCGAGGGACGGTGTGGCTTTCTTTTAATGCTGTTCTATAACTCGTCCCTAAATGATGCACTACTACACATTATTACTACTTACTACCTATAGTAAACTACGTGTTGATATCCACCCTGTATCATAGATCAGGTGTTTACGGGGGGCTCTCTAGCCTCCTTATCTCGCTGGTAGTGCAGTAGTGATCTCTCCAGTAGATTGTGAATAAAAGTAGCTACTCCAGAATCTCTAATAATAAGTGTACCAACACTATTTAACCTATAATATACCCACCAAAAATGGTTAATAAATGTTTTATTTTGGGTTTATAACCTCGCTTTCAACTGCATGGTCACATCACGACGGGGGTTTAACCTCTATTCTCGGGAAACTCACAAACCAGCTACTCAAATTATCCTCACCCAGGCTGAGTGTTTCCGGAAATAGCCACCGTTACGAGAGTCCGAATTTGAATGGTCACCCATCCAAGTCATAACCATGCTAGACGTTGCTATCTACCTAGTGCCTACGAATGAAGGGACTATTAAGGCTTATTAACCTAACTATGGGAATACCATTTTTAACAAAGTATGTGTATAGTCCCCAATCACCTTGGCATAGCGGTAGCATGCTCCAGGTGACTTGGGTTCAAATTCCGACAAGGTCGAAAAAAATTTCGGCTCTGTACTTTGGATGTCGGGGCCTACCCTAGCCTCGTGACTCGTGAGGACAATTAGGGTAATTGTAGAGTGGGCACCGACCAGTAGCGGCAAAACAAGGTTGATATTGGAATATGATGGTTGGTTGGAAATGTGATGCATTAGCATTATTTAGTTCAAGTAATTTCGATGCTACCACTAAAAACTGTGACAAAATAACAAAAAGAACTAGCTCACAGGAAACTCACAAACCTGCTACCCACATTATAGTCACCCAGCCTGCGTTTGGCCGGAATGTCAACATCGCGAAGTCTTCACCTCGCTCGACGTTGCCTATCTTCGGTGATCTTACGAGAACCGGTGCATTCAACGCGCGATCTGTCTCACAAACTGTCTCAACCGCCAGTTTATTAATTTATTATTACAATTTCTCTCCTCATCACAAAATAATATTACGAAAACTCTGCTCCATCTTGTGCGAAATAATCTCCGAGGGTCACAATTCCTTCACGCTCTGATAACTCGCAAAGTTTTTGCAAACTTAAAATCTGCGACCTTAAGAAAGTCATGCCGATGGAATCGCAGCACATAACTTGCAAAAGGCTACGGGATGGCGTTTCAAGGTAAGACGAACGATCTACGACTAGAGTTAGGTTCTTGGATTGCAGATCTTCAAACTTAATGAATTGTTCTCAGTGTGCAAAAGTTGCAAAATATTTCTGGAGATCCAATTTGATAAGCGATTTAAAAGTTAGAGACTTTCAAAATAACAATAGAAATATATTTTAAAATATTTTAGTTCGTAGTTATGTATAATTTTATTATACTCGGGCCACTTACACGATATGGGTATACCACCCGCAATAAACCAAGACTTTCCTTACGCGCAATAATAATAACACTCTTTAGTGGGAGGTAACCAACAGGCGAAGTTAATACTCAAAGCATTTTCTACCACTTAACCCTCAGAGTCTTATTATTATGTGGTCACAAATTCAAAGTATTGAGGAAAAATTCATTCATAGGGTGGAATTCGAACCAACGGGTCCCAATGCTACCCTAGCGCGTTAACCACTTGACTACCAGTGCACGGATGTAATTGAAGACTTTATTTACCCGCAATAAAGGAAGAACCCGCAATAAAGGAAGAACCCGCAATAAACCAGATACAAGGAGGGCGCGTGCCACAGCGTCCTCGGAACAAAGGTTACAGGAGAGCATGTCTGTAGGATGCAGCTCATCAGCTGGCACCATATGGGATCTGGACTTTGCATCTGTCTGCAACATCACCAGTCGGTCTCTAACCTTTCTTTAAAAAATGAACCATAATACCATATTTCTTGAAGAAGTCCTTAGTCCCTTGAGTGGTACAAATATCAAGTTATTGTTCAAGAGAAAATTACGTATCGAAATATACATAATTATGCAGTCAAACTTGGATATAAGAGAACTGGTTATACATAAGAGAAACCTGGATATTAGAGAACTGGATATAAGAGAAACTTGGATATAAGCGAGCTGTACACAAAAGAAACTTGGATATAAGAGAACTGGATATACATAAGAGAAACCTGGACATTAGTGAATCGAACTCGGGAAGTCTGGACCACGGGCAGTAGTCTCACTTGTCACGCCACGGAGGTAAATATTGTTGCGATACATTTTCCCCACAGTAAACAGTAAACATATTAGCATCCAACACGTCATCACAAAGGGACATAAGCTAGGGACAGTGAACTGCCCGACGCCAGTCAAACAATTACCGATCACTAATAACGCCGTGTTGACTCGGCGGCACACTCAGAAGCGATTCAACGAGTCAACATAAACACAGTCGTCGTACGTGCGTCCGATTTGACACAGCAGTCAATGATGCGTCATGAGCGGTGCCTTATTAGCACGTAATCAACATAAATATGTACATGCATAGTAGTATGTACATATAAATGTACATTATCTGTTGTTTTGATGTTTTAATTTGACCATTTTGTGGACCACGTGTACCAAGTTTTTTCTAACAACTGAGAAAAACAAAACAACTAAGTACTGTCGAATAAGTCAAACCTGGATATAAGAGAACTCAATTACTGTAATGAATTGAATCTTAGCGAGTATCGCAGCTTAGAGGTAAGATATACGCTTACCATGTTGAACGTACCGGCTTCGAACCACGGAGCCGACAAAAATTTGTATTTGTGTTTTGGTTACAGTTGTTCGATGAAGGACACCTTCTGTTAATCTTCTGTTGACCCAACACCCAAGTGGGAAGTATTGTGTCACTTTTCGCCCATCAGAGGGGAGGCATACTACGGGATGGGCAGGCTACAACACAGACCACAAGCTCTTACAATAGTTTCAGAGCTAAGAAAAAAAAGTTGTGAAACATTCACCCGTTTTTTTTTTTTAAGAATTATTGAGTCATACGTCATACATCAAAATTTATGCTTTGCTGATTGTCTTTTCACCCAATAGGTAAGTATTACATTTTTTGCGTGTGGTGTTGATATTGTGGATTATTCCTTTTCTTTCCTGGAATTTGACGGAAAGAGTTCTGGTATACACATTTGACAGTAGACATAGATATTTATGTACCTACTTGCATCTAGCATGCAGCAGTGTGAATCATATCAATATTGCTTTGCAGCTAGCAATCTTGCTCCTGAAACGCCTAATATTGTGTGAACACCCTGGATCAAAGAATTATGTCATTAAGGTCCGAATTGTGAAAAGGAATTAAATATCTAAGATTTGGTAATCCAACTAACTGTTGATATAAATAATAATATATAATATAATAATAATAATAATATAATCATAATAACGCCTTATTTATACTGCCCGATTAAGACTATTAAAGTCCCATTATTCCAGCAGTAAGCCCAAGACATATTATTATGTGGTAAAAATCCCAAACGCGAGGATGACTTGTTATGTCCCGGCTGGGTTTCGAACCCACGACCTCTGAAATCTCTGGATTCACAGAGTGTCGCCTTTACCACTGAGCTACCGGAACAGACTGTGTTATTCTGGTAGCTTGAAATTCCCACCAGAGGGCGTATTATGGGCAAAACAATCGTATTTCGTACTTTGGACCTTAGAATCCTGTCATTCACTTGAAAAAATGTATAAAAAATATGTAGTTATGTAATATAATTATGTCAGAATTATGCTTAGTGATGTTCCTGATCCCAGAATAATATTCCTTATTGATGATTCATATTTTCACAGACAATAGTCCATTATGTGTTCCATATACTTATACATTTTTATTTTTAAGATGAGTGTTTCACAACCTTTTTTATTTCGTAGCCATGAAACAGGAGCACCAATAGCTCAGTGGTTAAGCACCCGCTTGCCATGCGGAAGGTCCCGGGTTCGAACCCCCGTGCCGACAAAAATTGAATTCAAAATTTGGTTTCAGCTGTTGTTTGTAAGGGATACCTTTCGGTTCAATCGTGTTGACCTAGTTCCTAAAATGGGAAGTACTGTGTTACTTCTCACCCATCAGATGGGAGGCATGCTACGGGATGGGCAGGCTACAACACAGACCACAAGCGTCCACAGACTCACATTTTTTTTTTTTTAAATCCTGGGTTAACATGTCAACATGAGACACCGGAATGTATCCCTTACAAACAACTGTAACCAAATTGAATACAAATTTATTGTTTGCGCGGGGGATCGAACCCGGGACCTTCCGCATGGCACGCGAGAGCTTAACCACTGATATCTATCTCGACTGAAAGTTATTCATGTATAGATTTCTGTTGCTTGTGTATTTGTCAATCCCATCAGATAGTCATTAAAATTATGCCCATTAGTAATTGATAATCTGCTGATTAGTCATAAAATTTCATTCAATTGTTAATTGAAATACACATATAATTTCATTAACCGCTATCGGTAATCGATTGAGTTAGATCCCGCTATATACTTCAAGCACAAAGGCCGGCGAAATTCACTCACACAATCTACCATTCGCTCACTCAATTTTCAAAAATATGTCTCGTTTTGTATTAATGTGCACTAAACTTTTGCTGAAAATTCTTCAACAGGTAACAACAAAGTCAAATTTCTGGAACATCATCTCCAGATTAGGCCAATATCTTTCACTTCTTTCTTATCTCTAGTCCACACGTCATTTGAGTGGAAAATTTTCTCTTTAGCTTTAGGAATTTAACGTAGAACATAAAAAAATGTGTTCATTTACATATACATACCATATCACTTACTTCCTGCTTACTTAGGTACATAGATTACAGGTAATAGGTAAATATTGTATGTAGAACAGTATGTGCATGCATGTATGAATCGGTACATGCAAAAACGACATCATTCCAAAAGAGTAAACTTTTGGAAAATCAAAAAAAACTTTCCCATTCATTTTTTGTCCATAAGAAAAAAAAGAAAAAAAAATCTGGTGTAAACATCACACGACTTTCCTTATCCGCCGAAAAGAAGTCGAAATCCGCCACTGGTGACTCAACGGTATAAGATACTGAGAAATCAGTGCCAAATTCGTAATCAGCACCTCAAAATCATTGGATTTGATATGTCGCAAGCCTCATCTAGGGTAAATAATAAAAAAGTTAGTCCAAGCGGGTCCCCCCAAAATACCGGTAAATTGGGGCCGGGTTCAAAAAAGTTCAAGATATCAAAAAAATGATCTGAGTAAACCCCTATTATTTTTTTAATCTGAGAAAATGTTGTTCTCTAACTTTTTTTGTATCTTTAACCAATTCAAAGAAGCGGCGGTTGCGGCCAATATTTGCGGCCCTACGGCCGCATCTTGCGGCCGATTTCAATCAAAAGTTTCGTGGTTCGTCTGGTGTATGAAATTAATTTGCATACCAATTTTCAAGTCTCTGGCTCTTACCGTTCTTGAGATATCCTGTTTACACACACACACACACACACACAGACAGACAGACGCACGGACCAATGGCTGAAAACAACATTTTCGGTATCCTGAGGCTATGATTCGTCCAGAAATGTGAAAAACTGGGTAGGTCAAATTTTCGACGAATACAATACTTTCCTTATTATAGGATAAGGAAAGTAATATGTAATCGTAAGGACTCACCAAAAGAAACCATTCTATATAATTTTTGGTCAGATATGTAGTGCCATTTCAAATAAATAGCCGTTCAAAGGTCGTGGAATGATGCTGTTTTTGCACATATCGAAAATATTATAAATAATAACACACGTACACTTCGAATTTTATTGTTATTTCAAACAAAAACAAAAAAATATGAATCATAAAAATTATATGTATAAAAAGAAATCTGGTGTAAACATCACACGACTTTCCTTATCCCCGAAAAGAAGTTGAACTCCGGCACTCGTGACTCAACGGTAACAGCTGCAAATCAATGCCAAATTCGTAATCAGCACCACAAAATCATTGGATTTGATATGTCACAATCCCCATCTAGGATGAATAATAAAAAAGTTAAAAAAAGTTAGTCAAATCGGGTCCCCCCCAAGATACCGGTAAATTTGGGCCGAGGTCCAAAAAGTTCAAGATATCAAAAAAGTGATATGAAGAGACCCCTATTATTTTTTTAATCTAAGAAAATGTTGTTCTCTAACTTTTTTTGTATCTTTAATCGATTCATAGAAGCGGCGCTTGCGGGCAATATTTGCGGCCCTGCGGCCGCATTTTGCGGCCAATTTCAACCAAAAGTTTTGTGGTACGTTTGGTGTATAAAATTGATTTTCATACCAAATTTCAAGTCTCTAGCTCTTACCGTTCTTGAGATATCCTGTTCACACACACACACAGACAGGATACACCAATTCTACAGATTACATGCAAGAACCGCATCAATCCCGGATCTATGTCGTTCTTGCATGGAACGAAAATTATAGAAACGTGTTTATATAGGAAGGGAGTAGCAGAATGATTTGGTTTTGATATAAAATTGTGCGTTTACCTTCCGAGATCCAAAATCTATGAAAACCCCATTTTCCAAAAAAATGTGATTGATGTCGTTTTTGCATGTACCGATTCGTATGTACACCATGTGCATGCATTGTACCTGTAAATAGGTAAATTCTACAGTGTATTCAATAAGTTCCCCCACCCCTCCTCGTAGTTTTTGAACGGTTGATTTTAGGAGATCATTATTTTTATAATAATAATAATAATATAAATGCCCGGTGTACGGTTACATTTATTAACGGAGCCATACCTTTATACAAATTATTATACATGTGAAAGAAACATTGAATTTAAGAGGAACAATGTTGAACACAATCGAGAAAGAGAAAAAAAGAATAATAATAATTACAAAATTATTAATTTATGTTTTAAAAAAATAAATGAATGAAGATGCAGCAAGATTTTGAGATTCGTTTTTATTTGGGGGCGGGGTCGCTTTCAACTGCATGGTCATGTCACGACGGGTATTCGTCTAGTTTTTTTGAGCATATGAAAAAATCAGGCACTTATTTTGGGGTGGCCTTTATACTTTAAAATCTTTATGGAATGACCCGGCACAAGTAGGTACCTGATGCATTTTTTCATATCCTCAACAAAATAATCTAGACCTTAACGTAGATTCACAAAAATTTGTTCTTTTTTTAAGTGTGTACACACGCAGTAGTTTACTGCCTTCACGTGTACAGCTTGTTTAAATTCTAAATTTTAATTTTCCCAAAAAAAAAGAGGGGGACTCAATGAATACACTGTATATATTTTTTTAAAACCATTAGATAGGTTTACTAGTATCACGTGATGATACTGATGATAAGCTGGCACTAGACAGGCGCTGTGGAGGAAAATCTTGCGTCAGGAGCATGCCTAATAATTGCCTAGTGTAAAGTGGTGGGAACCTTCTTAAAATGTTTTACTTTTTTTTAATTTAACGTCCTGGATTAGGACGGGGGCTTTATCCTCTATTCGCTGGAAATCGTACCAGTTACCCACATTAACCTCACCTAGCCTGGTTAGGGCCGGTATATTAAATGTGCATAAAAAAATCTGTACTCTTTTGTTCTCATTTATTATTTTCATATTATTTTAATTATTTTTTGTTTGTGACCAATATTTGTATTTATTTACGAGCCATTGTAATAAATGATTGTATAAGTTATCATATTTGTGTTAATCACTCTCGTGATGTCACAACTACTCAAACACACTTTACTAAATCTTTGCTTAACTTGGGACTTGAACCACCGACCTCCAGGTTACAAGTCCGCCGCCTTATCGATTAAGCTACTGAGGTCGGTTAAATGATAGAATTGATTTTTTTAAAATGTTAGACATGAGTTTATTTATTTAAATATAATAGAGCTCTTCGAAATGCAAGCCATCGGGAATAGTGCCCATAATGCTCACAGCATTACATTGGAATAGAATATATACCTTGTATAACTGCCGAGGTAAGACTGAAACGTCCCTTTACTCCAGCAGTCAAACAGGTCTTATATTTATGTATGTATATTTTATAGGATAAACGATGATTGTATAGTTATAATATATTATATTGAGGTGGATTAAAAAATAAAAACGAATCATACGTCTACACAGCCTGCGTTACTCTAATTATGTTGTTTTATCAAAAAAATGAATAATTCTGATTTTAGTTTTACATTTGAAAGAGAAATAATTTTTGAACAGCTAATCTTTGAACAAGTGACTCACTTTCTATAAATAATTTCCTATATTTATCATGAAGGGTACAGCACATGATTTTAAATATAGTTCCGCGGATGCATCATGGTAGGTACAGTGTACACTGCGTTTCACTTGATGTATTCAAGTATTCCACAGGGGGCTGCCACTGCTCTAGACGTGTGCTAGCACAACGGAGCCCTAGACCCTAGACCCTAGGGTAGCCCAGTACCAGGCAGAATAATCTAACCATGTTAATTATGGAGGGAACTTTTCCTCTATCTAGTTCTCTCCCAATTCAATTCAATTTTCTTTGTTACTGTACATGATATACATAAATGTATAAATACAAAGTCAAAGTATTTGATTTATAATAATAAATATATTAAATATGATAAATTTAGTATAATATCGCGATCATCATAGGGTGGCGTCATCGTGAACGATGGTAGCCAGACAGTGGAGGAATGACTCAGCACTTCTACCACTGTCTTTACAAGGAGGCTAATAATTGACAAGGGCCCCCAGAACCAAGCCAATATCGCGATGCTAAAAAAAAAATGTATTGGGCCGGAATGCCAGCATCACAAAGTCTTCACCTCGCTTGATGTTGTTTAACTTTGGTGATCCTACGAGAACCGGTGCATTTAACGCGCCATCGACGCTGGCAATAAGACATTTTAGTGATCTTAGTTTTGCGCTAGGATCATTGTCCATTTGGATTAAATTAATGAAGAAAGCCCAGATTGAATCTTCATTTCAATATTCAATTCACCAAACGGATGAAATTGAGATGATTCAAAGTTCTCTGACGTGTTCTGCGTCATCTACAATACTAGAATGGAATTGTTCAACCTTCAGTACAATCATAATTATTACGATTCTATGCACATGTATTCCATAGCTATATTATCTAAAATTATGTAATAGAGTACCGTACATACAAGTGATTGATAATAAATAAAAATAATATTCCTGGTAATCGGATATGTATTGGTGGAAGAGACCCTGTGTACAGATTCATAATAGTAAAAATAAATACAAATATTAAGTAAACTCGCTTTACCAAATATTTTCTGAACTTGGGACTTGAACCATCGACCTCCCGGTTACAGGTCCGCCGCCTTACCTATCAAGCTACTGAACTGAGGTTCGATTACGACTACCAGCAGTGTCAGAGTTGGCAAATATGTCTCCTCTATAGCTTGGATACGGTTATGAACAATAAGTTAAGTTATCATATTTGTGTTAATCACTTTCGTGATATCACAATTACTCAAACTCGCTCTACTGAATCTAAGCTGAAACCGGGACTTGAACCACCAACCTCCAGGTTACAAGTCCGCCGCCTTATCGATCAAGCTACTGAGGTCGGTGGTTATGAACAATAACCCCGCCCTTTAGTTAGGACATCATTATGTGTATGTGTATACCTGTATACCTTTTAATTGTTTCTATTTTTTCCATTTTTTAATTTTTGTAATTCAATTTAATTTTTATTGCGAGTTTTAAAAACAAAATATTAAACACAATTTACATCAATGACACTTAAAAACATCAATGGCGCATTCATTATTTGTATCTGTAATTATTCAAAAAATTTGATCAAACTTTATTTACAAAGGATACAATTCATTAAAGGTAGCCTGATCAAGGGTGCATGGTGATAACGCCTTTGGCATTCTCTTTCAGGTCGTAATTATGTCGTATTATCTAATAAATAATTTAACAATAATAATGATAGTTCTGGTATTGTCCCTTGTTGGGACTCCATTCAATTGTATAATATTCACACTTTGTCTAAGCATTCAGCATCGGAGAATACTCACAGTCATGACATCACCGCACTTCCAACACATGATGCTATGATCTCATCTGATTGTTCATCTGCTTCATATATATTTACACAAGTATATAACTGTATAATTGTATATACATAAGCATGTTTACCATGAGGATCATTAGACCACGCGTACTCCTCATGCACACGCCATTGGCACTCAGGAAAATCCACTTCTATTTCTGGAAACTGGTACCTATTTAAGACAGTAACCGCGCTGGTCTATTAATCCAGGTAGCGTAGGGATCCGTTCGTTCGAATTTCACTCAGTGCATGATTTTTTCCTCCTTTATTTGAGTTTGTGACCACATAATAATAAGACTCTGAGGGTTAGGTGGTTGAAAATGCCTTAAGCACTAACCTTCCACTAAAGAGTGTTTTAATTATTATTATTAGAAACACTGCGAATCACTCACATGAGATTCCTACTGCCGAGTAATACTGTAATATTTATTTCTGGCTCTACCCAGGCTGGGTGAGGTTTATGTACGTAGCTGGTACGATTCCCAACAAGTGGAGGGTAAAAACTCTCGTCGAAATCAGGACGTTAGATCAAAGAGACTCGTGGAGTTAGGAAGGGCATCCAGCCGTTAAGTATGTGCCACAACCGTGAGGTTGAACAATGCCGACCCCAAGTAGGTTTGGGAAAAGGCAAAGAAGAAAAATATTGAGTTACTAATGAGGAAATTTCCACATATTTGTACAAGACAAGTATATTTCACAAAAGAGATTATTATCAATAACGTATACCTAAATTTTCATCCCTGTTTGCATCGTATTAGCATCTCACCCTCAAAACTGATTGTACAATTCTCTCTTCCTGGCTTTGTGAAAAGAGTAGAAGTCTTTTTTGACCTTTACTACACTTTTTTGTAAACATAAAGGACAAAGTTCGACTTTTTTTCGTAATATTCCACAAAAAATTCTTACACAACTGTCTTAATTCCTTGAATTGTTTTTGGAGAAAATTCTCAAAAATCATTTCACTTTGTGGGCTTTTCTATTATCATGGATAAATAAGAAATGGAGAACTTGTAATGCCTCAAATCTGCAACGGTTCCCTACGCTACCCGGATTAACAAACTAGCGCATTAACCACTTGACTACCACGGTGACTGCTTGGATTGAGAACTGTCTACACCGGTGACTCATTCACCATTACCTCCTCACCAATCCCTGTTTCATCACACATGTGCCAAACTCGTGACGGCGCGGCGTCACGCGCGTGTCACGAATCTCGTGCCAATCTATCACGAGATGAAATTCTGACCCACTGATGTGTTGAGCACATTATCTAACCGTGCAAATTGACTTGCGTTGATTTGGCAATGCTCATTGCATCTGTTATTGAGTTCGTTTTTGTATTTTAAAAAAATAAATATTTTTTTGCACCAATTTCAAATTAATGAGGAAAAATTCATGGGAGGGATTCGAACCAACGGATCCCTACGCTACCTGGATTACCAGACTAGCGCGTTAACCACTTGACTACGAGTGCACATAGGTAAACTTGCTCTTACAAATAGTATTCGCAGTACAAATAGTATTCATATGCATGTTTATGTATGTACCTATTCTTTAGCTTCGATCGACCATCGACTGCATCAAACGCACACCACATGTCTACAACTTATACTCCACAAGAAACCATAAGAGAAGAGAAGTGTTGGAGTGAAGGCAAGGACCCTGAACTAGCAATTGACAACGATTATGAGCGTCATACTTAACACTGAGCAGGAGGAAAACACTAAACAAGATTCTCATACCTGTTGCAAATGTAGAATCAGTACTGATTGAAACACTCAGAGACCACGCTACCGGCCGCAGTCATAAGACCTAAAAAGGAGATGAAACAGAGAGACTGAGCTCTGATATAAACATAACTAATGTGTGTGTTTGATATAGTCAAGATATTCATGTATTTTAGCCTGGAAATATAATAATATATATGAAACATACATAATTATTTGCCTGGTTTAGTAAATATATCACGAGATATGTGTGCATTTGTGCCTGGAAACTGTTATAGGAAAGATGCATATAACTATTTGTTTGGTATATGAAGAATACATAGCTAAGGTACTTGTATATGGAAGATATCTGCCGGGTCGTCCTCCCACTGTTCATCTGAGATTTCTCTCTAGCTTGGAGAATAGAGAGCCTGATAAGTCCGTCCGATTAGAATGGAAAAGAGTTGGTTAAGTGACAGAGAATGCCAAACATGAATATGAAGTCATTTCTACTGCTAACCGACCTAAGTAGCTGGATCGGCAAGGCGGTGGACTAGTAATCTGGGCGCATCACGATTCGTCTCAAAAAGGGTTTTTTAAAAAGGTTGGAATTTCAGGTATAAAAATGACCACACGATTCGTCTCAAAACATTTTTTTTGGCGAAAAAGTAAACAACACGATTCGTCTCAGTACGACAATAAAATACGGTACATATTGAGGGATATTTTATTACATTTTATTTAAAACATCTTAGAGGGATTTTTTTCTTATATTCTTGAGGCATGGCCTTCTATGCATTTTACCTAACCCTACTTTCAACCTAAGGCATTGCCTTCTATGTATTATCCCTAACCCTACTATATTCTTGATGCATGGCCTTCTATGCATTTTACCTAACCCTACTATATTCTTGAGGCATGGCCTTCTATGCATTTTACCTAACCCTACTATATTCTTGAGGCATGGCCTTCTATGCATTTTACCTAACCCTACTTTAAACCTAAGGCATTGCCTTCTATGTATTATCCCTAACCGTAATACTATATTCTTCAGGCATGGCCTTCTATGCATTTTACCTAACCCTACTATATTCTTGAGGCATGGCCTTCTATGCATTTTACCTAACCCTACTTTAAACCTAAGGCATTGCCTTCTATGTATTATCCCTAACCGTAATACTATATTCTTGAGGCATGACCTTCCATGTATTTTACCTAACCCTACTATATTCTTGAGGCATGGCCTTCTATGCAATTTACCTAACCCTACTGTCAAACACTCAAATAAACACTGATAACATAGATGACTGTTACTGGTTCAAAACAATAACATCGTGAACATCGCCATTTTCTAGGGATTTTTTTTTTGGTGCGAGAGGGAATTTTTTCTTATGGGGATAGTTTGGAAGGGATATTATATATTTTCGATTTTTGAGTATTTGAGACGAATCGTGTTATGAGACGAATCGTGTTTTGTTTTTCTTGAGACGAATCGTGTTGTGAAAAAGGCCACCTCAGGTAGTTTGAGACGAATCGTGAAATCCCCAGTAATCTGGAGGTCGGTGGTTCAAGTCCTAATTTAAGCAAAGATTTAGTAAAGCTAGTTTGAGTAGTTGTGATATCACGATTGTGAGCAACACAGATAATAATAATATTTATGATAACTTTAAACTTTAACTCAATACTTCTGCTACTACTCTACAGGGCTAAAGCAGAATACTTCATGACTGTTTGTTTTTACAATATGAAATCTGGGATAGTAGGTGGGAAATTAATCGAAAATATCAGAAGCTTGATCGACAAGGTGCGGACTTGTAACCTGGAGGTCGGCGGTTCGAGTACCCAGTAAGTCAAATATTTAGTAAAGCGAGTTTGAGCAATTGTGACTCGTCCAAATGCAAGTCCTAGCCTCGCTGGACGTTGCTTAACTTCAGTGACTGAATGAGAACTGGCGTATTCCAGAATATTGATAAGGTGAACACAACTTCAACTAACACAACCTCTCACTTGTCTGTTTATACTGAATCGTTCAACTTGACGCGAAGTAAGGAATCCTAAGCGTAGATGTGCGAGTAGAGTTAGGAATAGTTTCCATGTATGTTTATGGTATTATGTATGTAGTTTCCATGTAAATATATGTTATGTATGTAGCAGTGTATCACCATCGCTTTGTTCTGACGTAGCCATTCTAAATTTAATATTATCGGATTCATAATGCGGCCATTAGAGGGATGGCGCGGGTGAGATGTGCGCGAAATTGAAAAAAAAAAACCATTCAGAAAGTACTAAAACATTAGAAATATGAAAAAACTCGAAATCGGAGCAAAAATTTTTTTTTTTTTTACAAAAACGAACACAACACTTCCGATTTCTAATAGTAGAAACTTATCCGAAGGAAAAGGTAAAAGTAGAAATGCTGAGCATAGAAGTCATAATATTGATAATATTGTAATTTATTGTAATATTGTAATTTAAAGTAGATATTACAAATTTGAAGACATCGTCGAGGGCATATTGAATACATCAGTTCTCATTCAGTCACTGATGTTAAGCAACGTCCAGGGAACCATCGTAATGCCTGGCTATATCCGGATTTCTTGGCCCCACTCAAGCTAGGTTAATTTGGGTAGCTGGTTTGTGAATTTCCAGCGAATGGACTGTAAAACCCCCGTCGTTTTATGAAAAAATAAAAAATAAACTCAATTCACCAGAGACAAAATGACGTCATAAGATGAGTCAGGAAAATTCGAGATATCCAGAGCCGCCCAGTGGAATTCTATCAAAGAAGTAATATTCCATGTGATCAGATCCTTGTAACCTTGTTATCAGAGGGTCATGTTAGGTTGCTAGTAAATCCGACAGTGACCGAACTCGACCGAAGCACAATCTCAAGGCAAATAATTGTCGAGTAATGTCTAAAACAAACAACTCGCGTGAGGCAAATATTCCTACACTTGAAAAACATCTTGGCATTATAAAAGAGAAAATCATTAGCATTGGAACCCTGACTGCTCTGATATGGAGGCCAATCGTACTGAACTTGTGTCAAGTGTGAATACTTTTTTACTTTCCTTATGCTATAATAAGGAAAGTATTGTATTCGTCGAAAATTTAACCTACCCAATTTTTCACATTTCTGGACGAATCAGAGCCTCAGGATACCAAAAAAGTTGTTTTCAGCCATTGGTCGGTTGGTCCGTGCGTCTGTCTGTCAGTAAACAAGATATCTCGAGAACGGTACGAGCTAGTTTTAATTTGGGTTTAACGTCGCTTTCAACGGCATACTCGTATCACGAACGGAGTGTTACCCTTCATTCGCAGGAAACTTACAAACCTGAATAACCTGATACCCACATTATCCTCACCCAGCCTGGGTGAGCCCGGAATGTCAGCATCACGAAGACTATTTGAGAAAATAATATATTTTTTTTCTAAAGTTGAGAATAGAAAATTGCATTGCTGAAGTGTTGAGCTAACATAGTGTTCAACTGGTGGGTATTAAAACGTGATAGAAACTAACAAGAATGATAATTCATGCTCAGAAGTAAACGACATACGTCATTCACATAGGATATACCGAGTTTCCTTGGACTTAAACCACTTATAGACGCATCTTCAGCATAGTATGAGAAAAAAATACACTGACGTTTATACAAGATAGTTTAATTAAACATAATTTTATTTATTTAATCAGCAAAGGTAGACTCTCGGCTCATTCCATTTGCATAATGTAGAAACGAATGTCATATTTAATACTTATACTTACAATTTATCGCTCGCCTCAAGGCATGATTTTGCGTACAGAGAAGATTTGCATTGTGTTGTCTGAACTCCACCTTGGCATTTCCCACTCCGCTCCGGTGGAATACTGAGTAGCAAAGTCTGTTGTAGCTCAGAACCTTCTAGTTTACTAGTAGTTTTTCCTTGTTTTTATGTACTACTAAAAGTAGTATCCTACTAAATGTAGTAGGTGTATACTAATAAATGTAGTAGTATACTACTAAATATGTATACTAATAAATGTAGTAGAGCCAGCGTCGATGGCATGTTGAATACACCGGTTCCCTTCAGAACACCAAAGTTAAGCGACATCCAGCGAGGTTAAGACTTGGATGGGTGACCATTCAAATTCTAATTCTCGTGACGCTGGCTTTTCCCGGCCCCACTCAGGCTGGGTGAGGTCAATGTGAGTAGCAGGTTTGTGAGTTTCCTGCGAATGGAGGGTAAAACCCCCGTCGTGATATGACCATGGCAGTTGAAAGCGACGTTAAACCCCACTTAAAAAAAAAAATGTAGTAGTATACTACTAAATGTAGTAGGTATACTACTAAATGTAGTATATACAAGGGTTGGGTGGAAGAGATTGCCATAGGCAATAACCCCGCATTTTAGTTAGGACAGATGTTTATATAATTATAT
This sequence comes from Bactericera cockerelli, assembly GCA_024516035.1. Classification (NCBI taxonomy): domain Eukaryota; kingdom Metazoa; phylum Arthropoda; class Insecta; order Hemiptera; family Triozidae; genus Bactericera; species Bactericera cockerelli. Next base: position 1,481,909 of record CM044956.1, on the reverse strand, counting down.
ATTTTTCTTTTCTTTTTCCTTTTTATTTCATAAACTGTTTCCATTTTTTTTTTTTTTTTTTTTTTTTCATTTTTATAATAATTACTAGCCGTTTGCCCGTGCTTTGCAACGGGACTAAATTTCAAATTTACTAAGGCATGGCCGTACTGCTGGACAGCAATGCCTTTTTGAACTTTCTATAATTTTTCTGGACAAAGCGATAATGGTTTTGAGGGGGTCAATTCTGGGACATTTTTCGCTATCTCTTACCGTTTTGGCTAAACAACTCCGGACAAACAAACAAACAAACATAGGTAGGTAGGTAGTCCTTTTTTTCTGTTTTATATATAGAGATTTGTATTGCACATAAAATATGTCTTCTTATCTAATAAAGTGTATAATAATATACACTACAAATAATATTATGCAATTTTTCCGTCGTCGTTAAAGTCGATCTTTTTTCCTTCTTTCTTTCGACTTCGCTTTTTTCTATGTTTTCTTTCTCATTTTCGCTGTTTTTCATTTTGGCCGCCGTAGTAAAATAAACCTTCTTAGCTCACCTGGTAAAGTAGAAAAAGTATACTTAGCAATTGCTACTACTTCTGCTGTTGTATATGCATTGCTACTACGCTGTTGCTTCCCCCAACTAGATGCTAGTCGCCATTGTGTTTTATGCTGGGCTAAGTGATGTAACCAACCAGTCACTCGGAGAGTTAATACTGCTGATAAAATAATAATGCTAGTAGTACATACCCTTGGTGTAATCACGTTATCCCTATTTCATATTCATATTGATGGAGTGGAAAATAAATAAGGAACTGATAAATAAATAAGAAACTGATAAATAAATAAGGAACAGATAAATAAATAAGAAACTGATAAAGAAATAAGGAACTGATAAATAAATAAGAAACTGATAAATAAATAATTGCATATTATGTTTTAATGGTAAAAAATATGTGCATTTACAGTCAAACGTTTAAGGCGCTAGTCTGGTAATCCAGATAGCGTAGGGATCAGTTGGTTCGAATCCCACCCAGTGCATGAATTTTCCTCATTCATTTGAGTATGTAACCACATAATAATAGATAATAAGACTCTGAGGGTTAGTTACACTTCCAGGTTTTTCTTATCCAGGTTTCTCTTCTATCTAGTTCTCTTATATCCAGGTTTCTTTTCTCTCTAGTTCTCTTATATCCAGGTTTCTCTTCTATATCTAGTTCTCTTATATCCAGGGTTCTCTTCTCTCTAGTTCTCTTATATCCAGGTTTCTCTTACATCCCGTTTCAACTTTATCAGCATGTGTAATTCACTCAGCTCAGAAGCCTCAGTAGACTTGAGCTAGTGACATCGGGCACGCGTGCCATCAGCAAGGCGCGGAATAGTATAATAATATATAGCAGCACGTGCAAGTCACTCAGTAGTGCAAGCATGGAGATTGGAGGTACACCCACCCATACATCTACGATTAACTTGGGCGATAGATGGGGAGGCCTGCAGTAGCTACAGGCAAGGCTGGCTAAATACTACGTTCTTCATATTAGCTCATGACTACTGATGAGTGCAGAGGCGTAGAGTGAGGTCAGACAGACGTAACCTGACTCTACCCAGGCTGGGTGAGGTTAATTTGGGAACCAGGTTTGTGAGTTTCCTGCGAATGGAGGGTAACACGCCCGTGGTATGACCATGCTGTTTGAAAGCAACGTTAAACCTCAAAAAAAGAGGTGAAATAAATTAAAGAGGGAGAGAAAAAAAAACGAACACAATACTTTTCCGATTTCGAGTATTAGAAATTTATGGGAAGTAATAGATCTAGAAAATTCAGGTCGAGAAAGAAAAAACGGATAAATTTTAGATTTAGAAAGAACGAAAAAAAGAAGGTCAAACATTTCGAATTGAAAAAAGACCCATTTGACAAACTGGATAGTTTTACAAAGTTTTGTATACTTACTTACTTAGGGATGATTTGTCGAAACAGCCGATTTGACAAAACTAGGTGATATGTGTGTTTGACAAAGATACATAATCATGTACATATTTTGGGATGACAGATGCAATTTGATAAATCTATCGATACTGACAAAGCTTCTTAGGGAATAATAATAATATTGCCTTATTTATACTGCCCAATTACGACTAGTAAGTCCCCTTAATCCAGCAGTAAGCCCAAGTCGTATTACTCTGCGGTGAAAATCCCCAATGCGAGGATAACTTGTCATGTCCCGGTTGGGTTTCGAACCCGCGACTTCTGATTACAGGACAGACGCCTTGACCACTGAGCTACCGGGGAGGACAAAGTTGACGGTTGACAACCCAAGACACACCACTGGTCCAACCTCAAGGTCGCCTGTTGTCAACCAGCGTGCTTCACACCTCGTACTGGTTCAAGTCTCTGGCAACACGCGTTGCCACACTTCGTAAGCTATCCCCCCCCCCTCCGCCCCGCACTAATTAGGCTGATCTCTTCACAGCAGCGGTGCGTAAATTTGGCGCCCAATCCAGCAATAATAATACAGTAGACTCTCTCTACTGAGGTAGAAAGAAAAAGGAACCTAATGAAAGCAGTATTCAGAAGAAAAACAAAGTTAATAGAGATTATACTTAGACACAATGAGTTCCTCACCAACATCATAGATGGCAAAATTGAAGGAAAAAGAACCAGAGGAAGACCAAGAACCCAATATTTCAAAGACATGATGGACCTGATGAGATATAACTCCTATCAAGACCTCAAGAGAGACACCCAGGATCGGCAACTGTGGCTACAACGACAAAGCATTGCTTTTAGAAATTGATGATGAGATTCTCTCTAACTTGAAATCCTGATAAGTCGAAAATCCCTATAACTTGAAAGAATTCTTTGGCCTTTGTCGAACTACGCTCCTTAAATCCCTATAACTCGAAACAAAACTTCTGTCTCTTGATTCTACTGTAATAATATTAATAATAACCTTTAGTGGAACCGACCTCAGTAGCTTGTTCGATAACTCAGGAGACTTGTAACTTGGAGGTCGGTGGTTCAAGTCCTGGTTTCAGCGTAGATTTAGTAAAGCGAGTCTGAGTAGGTACCTATATCACGAAAGTGATTAACACAAATATGATAACTTTTACTCTTTAGTGGAAGGTAATCATAATCACCACCTGGCTATATTAACCTCCCCTCAAAGCATTATCTACCACCTAACCTTAAGAGTCTCTTACTATTATGTGGTCACAAAATAAAAGAGGAATTCAAGCATTGGAACCTAATCCACAGATCACGGATCTATGCTTATTTAAATTACATTTGTTTGTTTAAATTGTTCAAAAAAAAAAAAAAAAACAATACTTTCCATATCTTATAGGGAATAAAAAGTATTTTTTGTGTGATTCCATTACTTTCCTTTCTATGAGGATAAGGAAAGTAAAAAAAAACACATATTACAAGTCAAGCAAAAACTGTCAGAATAAAGAGTGGGTCCCTCATCAGAAAAATTTGGTCACCGCTGCCCCACAACTCTGGTGCTATTATCTTCTGTTTCGCGGGCGTGAATGAGTTGTCTGAGGTTAGGTTTTGCGTTCATGAATGAGCTACGCCAGAGGCATCATTTTTTGTCCCGGTCACCGGTTGTGCGTGTTTGACCACCGGTGGCAACGACCGGAGGCAACGACCCCTCGAGTTGTGAGTTGGTTATCTGTTGGGGGAGTTTATTCTTGAAATATAATTGCTGGGCCTCAACTGCTGCTGATGTCCGTTCTTTCTCCTGTTCTTTTTTTTCCGTTCTTTCTCCAGCCATTATTATTATTATTATCTGACCTTATTGCAGGGTTTTCAGTGAAACCCATACAATTAACACGACGACCTAATTAGATCCTTTGTGACCAGTTGATTCTATTTGGTTTTATTTGATTGAGATAGTCAGGACGGGGGTTTTACCCTCCCTTCGCTGATAATATAATCGAACCAGCTACCCACATTAACCTCACCTAGCCAGGGTAGGGCCGGAAATGCCATCCTCACGTGCTTGGAAGGGACAAAAGGGACGCTTTTCTTCGAAAAGTGTGCCTGGCCGGGTATCGAACTCGATATCTCTGGATTAGTTATTCTAGAAAAGTGTATGTGGCAGCACCCCAGAACATTTGCCACCGACCGCGCCTGTTACTACGGTTATGTTAACTGCATAAACATGTAAGAAGAAAAATCAATTTGTAATTGTTGTGATTCTTTTGTGTTAAAACTAACAAAGATGGCCGATTTTAGGGGACAGGTTTGAGGCATTACGAGTTCTTTAGTTGCTAACTTCTCCATGGTATTATCAGATCGAGAGATAGTATTGCCAGATTCTACAGTAGGCACTAAAGATTGCTAGAACCATGCTATTGGAGACAGAGATAGCAATCATAGACAGCTCTCATGACATCCGGAGCTAACGACTCAGATAAGCGACAATCTTATCTGCTGTTTCCTGAGAGTAAAACAACTTAGCCACCTAAAGGATTGGATTGTCAGCTCACACTTGACTATTGAGTTCAACAGAAGTGGGTTATGTCTTGTCCAGGAATAAGAAAATCAGAATACAGTCTACAAGTTTGACATCCAACAAATTATTTCTTCATAATATGAGGGATTCACTGTAATCTGGACTAATTTACAGTAGTCTATGATAGTGACAAGTCAAGCTTTTAATCTTTTTTTTTTTTAGTCAAATTAGAAAATTTGAAAATTAGGTAGTCCAGATGACAATGAATCTTAAAAATGAAAACAATTGGTTAAGAAAATAAGAATTCGGTCTATAAAGTGAATATAAATTTTGATCTCAGATGAAGGATCTCCTTCTTTTATTTTGTCTTTTCTCAAATCTTTGGTCAGCGTTGGTTCATTGAATCCTTTCCTTCCACAACTTTCTATTACGCGCGTCCTGTTTTCTCTCCTAGGTCTTCTTCAACTTTGTCTCTCCATCTCATCTTCGGTCTGCCTCTCTTTCTTTTACCGTTTATTTCATATGATGGGGTAGTTTATACTATTTTGTTTCCCATTATCAAAGCCAATGTCAATGGCACGTTTCGACCTCAGCAATGGCATGACCTCAGCAGTTCAAAGAGAAATGGTAAACCAAATGCAAAAAGTACACCTATCCATAGGAGGCATGAAATCTACCTTTATTATCAGTAAAACTTTACTTAGCCCATGGACCTAGGCCACTTTGCAAGGTAGGCACTGCTGATGTGCAACACAACCAACCGAACAATAATGAAAGACTAGATTAGATGATGATTTCAGAATAGTTTCCTGCATTCCTGAAGCATCACTCATGTTTCAATGAGTTTTCGTAAACTGCTGAACGCTCCATTTCCGAGAAAGATGAATTTTTAGTACAACACAAACATAATGCAGAAATAAATAATGATAAAAATTTAAATACAAATTTGAGAATAATATAAACAAGAAAAAACAAATGAAATATATAAGTTCTCAGGAAAAACTTATAATTATACACTTGGTAAAAAGCCAAGTGTTTTCTATCTCCAAATTACATATTTCGAAAAAAATAAAATATATACAGATGTCCTAACTAAAGGGCGGGGTTATTGCCTAGGGTAATCTCTTAACTTACTAGAGGTTGTCCATTTGTTTTATTTAGGCAATTAAGTGCGAATTCAATAAACGTTTTTGTAATATCTTTGTGGAGCTAAGTCTTGATTTTGCGTACTGTCTTAGATGGGTAAAACCAATGCTAAGCCATGAGTTAAGATCTCATTTTTGTTTTATTTTATTTTTTTAATTTCGCGCCTAAAGTCACATGGTAGTATTGAGGATGATATATACATAGTTGGCAGCGCCATGGTTAGAGCTGAGCTATTCGTCATCCCTTATCTCCCAGAAGTAACGGTAGCATGCTCGGCTTGCACTCCAGGTGACCCGGGTTCGAATTCTGTCGGAGTCTCTGGGACTTGGATTTACATAATATTGCACGAGGACCGGTGCCATTCTGGCTACGAATTGATCTTGAACTCTCTGGTAATGTTTCTATTATATCAACCCCAGAGTTCCTTAAACGTAAAAATATCTAATAAGGCAGAAATTGATATCAAAAGTGGGTGTAAAGTTATCAAAAAATACGATTTTATTATATTGTTTTCGATAACTCTTTTAGATTACGATATATTTGAGTTTTAATTTTTCTCAAGACAGAACCAAAAAACAAAATGGCGGATTTTCATGAAATTCTTCCAGGTACTTTTAACACCACCACAAAGCTACATGCCAAATTTCATCGCTCTACAACTTACCGTTCTTGAGATAAGTATTTTGTATACACACATATAAACATACACACACACACTCTGAGTAAATCTAATCCAGCGAGTCAACTGGTTGCTCGTCCGATTCTGCGCATTGAGTCGTCATCTAACCTGTTACCGAGTTTCTCTCGGCATTATGTACACCACAGTGTTTAATATGTACTAATAAACACTCAGCAGTCAGATTTACATATATACTATTTATGTACTTTTAGACAGGGTGGTTCAGATCTACATATACAGATTGATACCCTACAAATAAACATAGAAGTCAAGGAAGACCCTATGAGAGAAATAGTGGCACATTTGTGAAAGAAACATGACATACTAATAATAATATTTTTTTATTCACTCTTTAGTGAAAAGTAACCACCAGACGAGATTAATGCTCAAAGCATTTTCTACCACCTAACCCTCAGAGTCTTTTAGTGTGGTCACAAACTCAAATTAATGAGAAAGAATTTATGCGCTAGGTGGGATTCGAACCAACGGATCCCTACGCTACCTGGATTACCAGACGTGTGTAAAAAATATTAGAATTTCTAAATTATGCTCTTGTGTTGATCAAGCTCCAAAATCGGAAGTATTTTGTCTCGTCGCGGTGATCAGAGAGAGGCTAACTGTGGCATCATTGACATCTTATTATAATGAAAGACATGTTATTATAATATCCAGCAGAAAAAATATTCAAGAAACTTCTCTACAGGAACACGAAGTATGGTACACCCTGTATAGAACCGAGGTGAAAGCGACGTAACCAGGCTGCTTTGTGTTTTTTATAACGTGAAGACAACTATTTGTTCGGACTATAGCGAGGACCTGGGTCTCTATGTTCAACTGGTTATCACCCACACTACTTGCGATGAGGCCCAGGACTATGTATATACAATCTAATATATTTTTTATAAGTTTATATAGAGTATTGTATATACTCTATGTGGAGTATTGTATATACTCTATCTATCTAGAATATTGTAGAGCATCCTGTTCTGAAGGCACACCCTTGCGTAAATATTATGTGTTTGTTTCATTTTCAAGACCTTCTAGTTTTCATATCCATTGTTGCTTCAATTTATCCGTCTTCTAGTTTCTGTTGAGCTACATTGTCTTTCGCGTCATTTCTTTTGTTTTGTAGCTAACTATATTCACTTCCACGAACACTTGCAAATAAAGACTCTTGCAATGTGTTTGAAATGCGGTTGTTGAAAAGGCGGTTGCTGCTGTAATTGAGCGTAGTAACCTCAGTAGCTTGATCGATAAGGCGGCGGACTTGTAACCTGGAGGTCGGTGGTTTAAGTACCAGTTTCAGCGTATGTAAAGTAAAGCGAGTCTGAATAGTTGTGATGTCACGAAAGTGATTAACACAAATATGATAACTTTTCTTATTGATATTTCTTTTCGCCAAGTGTTGAATAAGTGTTTCATATTGTAACAGTGGGGTGTGTGTGACCAGTGACCATATATGTTGATATGAACCACTATTATCTAATATTAGATACATAGATATTGGGAAAATTATTGATGTGCTATATTTGTCTGACATATCCCCATACATTCTTCCCATACAAAGAGTTTCAGTTATATCCTAATATTCCTTATTTCTCTAAGAGCTAATCAAATTTTTTTTTGCTAGGTCCGAGCATACAGAATGTACCTTACACATTGTAAAAGAGAGTCAGAGAAAACAGAATAGTGGGAACTTACACAAGATGTACATTAATGAATATCAGAATATGTATACAGTCAATCAAACCTGGATAATACATATAAGAGATAATGTATATAAGAGAACTCAAGGGACCTGGATTTTGTTCTATCTAGTTTTCTCTTATAAAAGTTATTTCCCCTAGTACAGAGGTAAATATGACCTGAAAATCTTTCTCTTATATTTTTATATTTCCAATTGACTGTATTTGGTCAATTATTGTTTCAACATGATTGGTTGTCTTCAGAAAGGAGCAGTGCCGATTATTCATGCCAACAGATCTGGAATACATGCTCTTAAATCTGCCCAGAGAATCTCGGCCACAATCCTTACGAACTGTTTGCATGTCAGTTCCAAGTCATAAAAGTTTCAAACTTAACAGAATTCCCCCGACACACATGCGCCCACGATGGAACAAACCGTTACAGAACTCAGATTGTAGGCAATATACCGGTGTGATGTTCACTAGAATAGAATTTATAGGCATCTCAGAGTGAACTAATGAACTGTGTTCAGAGACATACAACGATGAGAGAGATACAGTTTTATTATAAAACGTTGCTGCCCACATATCTGAAGGTTGCTTAAAAACACAGCATATTAATCAATACATTAGAGTACATCTTTTTTTTTATACATATTTTCTTATTCTTTCTTATTAATTTTCTATTTTCTTTCTTCAAGAGTTGGAATAGATATGAAAATTTACTATTTTAACACTGTCACAAATAATAGTTTGTGACAGTATTTTTAGTAAATTTTTGGGAAGGTGGAACTTGTCAAAGAAATTTAAAACATTTTTGGATATTGTTCCTCGACTTCCAAACCAGAGTCCCAAAACTTGAAAGTCTCTTTCACCATATGATTCTAGATATTTTTCCTTGAGATATGGAATACAGCCATTGTATATCTCACATTTTTCTCTATGAATATCATCTCCTTGTAATGCATCATTTTTTTCAAATCGAATCGTTGGATCTATAATAAATGCTTTGTTGGTGTTTCTTTCAAAAGCTATTATATCACAGAATCTATGACTTCCATGGTTATCTATGGCGTGAACTTCTTCAAAACAGTCATATCCTTTTTTATTCATTTCTTCAGAAATTTTATTTTTTATTTTATTATGGCGAGCTATGACCATGGTATTATTATGGGGGCAACTTCCAAGTACATGGCTTAATATTTCTCTCTCTTTGCCGCAATGACGACAAAGGAGGTTTGGCATGTTACTTCCCGAATTAACACCTGGTACACCTGCAAGATTAGCATAATTGATGTTCATTTTTATTGCTTGGGTCCATTCTGATCCAGATAATATTTTTTTATCAAATATGAATGAATTTGAAGGAGTGTATTCAGAAAAATGTGAAACACCAATACCTTGAAAAGGTTTTATTTTCCATTCTTCATAAGCTTTCATTCTCAGTTGGTTTCTGATGTTCTTTGTGTTTATATCACTAACTTCAAGTTTTTCAAGACATGTATTTATTTCTTTATCAGCATCAAAGCAAACATGTAAAAGGTTATCATTGACACTCTTCAACTTTTGTGCAATTGCAAAGTGTTGAAGATGAACCTCCCATCTACAATGAAGAAGACCAAGACCTCTCAATTTCCTGGGTGAATACAACATGGCAGTCACACTATGAGCAGGCAAACCAATGATCGCCTTTACACTGCTTCTTATCATGACATCTAAACCATCAATAATTTGATTCGATATTTTAGGTAATGGTGCAGCTTGAAGAGGGTAAATTAGAGTTGGGAATAAATACTGATTTATTATGTTTAATTTTTGATCAGGCTTAAGAAGTGATGAATTAATCAGTTTTTCACAATTTTTACTAAAAGTCTGGATGACATCAATGTCGAAAATGATTTCACCATCAATTTTACAACCTAGATATTTGATTTTTTGAGATTCATCAATGAGTTGTATTGTTTCACCACTAAGCAATTTTAAGCTTGTCTTTTCTAATTTTCCATCTTTGGTATAAACACCATTACTTTTATCTGGATTTAGATGAAGACCAATTTTTCTAAAAAGCATTTGAATCAGATCAATAGTTTGTGTTGCAGAATCAATATTACAAGTAGTCACAGCTTGGTCATCAGCAAAACCCGACAAAATGACACTATCTAATGTTGTGTCAATTTGATATCCATGTGTATTGCTATATGATGGATCACATATCTCTTTGTATATAAAGTTAATTGCAATGTTGAATAATATTGCTGATAAAGGCCCTCCTTGAGGCAATCCCTTTTGGATGAAGATTTTATCGGAATATTTTTTATTATTTTCTATCACAATACAATTGTTTTTCAGCAATGACATTATCAGATTTGACAGATTTTTAGGTACATTTGTTTCATTTAATGTTCTTTCTACATGTTCATGTCCAATGCTATCAAATGCTTTGGAAATGTCTAAAAATGTGACTAAACATTCTTTTTTGTTTTGTTTTGCATGTAGAAGACAAGCATTGATTATTTTTGTATTAATATGACATCCAGGAATACCACTTATAAAACCACGTTGGTTATTGTTCAAGTCTATTTCTTGTCTCAACTTTTTATCAAGTACTTTTTCAATAATTCTTCTAACAATAGAATATATTGTGATAGGACGCCAATTTCCAATCGAATTGGGATTACCTCCTTTATCGATCAAAATAGTTCTACCTTCACGGAATTTCTCAGGTACATAAGCTGTTTCAATCATTATGTCCAATATAATTTTAACAGTTTTATCAATATTGATTGATTTAATAGTTCTTGCCAAAACGCGATCAGCACCAGCAGAAGTGTCATAAGAAATCGATTTTATGGCATCTTGCACTTCAGTTAAAGTTATTTCGATATCAGGTTTATTTTCAATTGGGATATTATAATCTTCTAGTAGATTATCATTATTTTTTTCAAATTGTGTCTTAAATTGAGATTGTAATGTTTCAATATCAATGGGACACACTTTGTTGTTTCCCTCAGTCATCACAGAACGCACAACTCTCTTTCGTTGGTTATAATAATTATATTGAGCAATTTCATAATTGTATTTATCTCTTCTCTTTTGTCTAGTTCTTCTGTCACTACGTTGAGGATTTGAAGAGCGTGAATACTGCATGGAGTTATCTGTCATATTATTTTTTTTCTTTTTTCTCATTCTAAAATATTTAACGGCAGGATGAATTGGACCAGGAAGTTTTTCATTGACTTCAAATAAAAACTTAAGAAATGAAGCAATGTTCTCATCAAAATCAGCTTCATTGAATTTTTTTATTTTTATATTGTTGAGAATATCTTGAAATTTTTTATACCAATTATCACAGTTTTTCTGTATAGTTTCTTTATTATTATTCATGGTTTCATTTGAAGATGAAGAATCTTTTTCTGCTTCATAAGTTTCAAATTTATTTTGAGAGTCAGATATGTTTTTGGGATGTTTCTTTTTTAAAAGTTTGTCAACAATTAATTGATTAGCAATATTTCTATGTGCAATTCCAATATGAATTTTTACACCTTTTTCTGATTGAAAGTTTTTTTTACAATGTGGACAAATACAAGGAGATTGACTAATCTGAGGTATTTCCTCCGAACACGTATTTTCAAGAGTATCATCATTATTGTCATGGAAACGGATGTATCTATTATTTGGAATATCGTCAATATAGTGCACTCCATGTGATGTTGAGGGCTGTATGTCTCCGGCTGATTGGTCATTTCTTTGACTAGCTTTTCGTAATGAACAAGAGGATTGGTGTATTTTAACGCCTCTTTCATTTTTAAACGTTTTCAAACAGAATGAACATTTGTCGGAGGGATTTTGAACTCCTTGCGAATTAGGTAACATCATGAAGATTATAATACATATAACACATATTGTAGAACATCCATACAAAAAAGAAAATTTGAACTTTGATGTTAAGTTAATGTTAAAATCACTCATCTAAAGATACGGGATGTGTCAAGTACTTTTTGATTGTTGTAACATATAAAAGTGTTAAACTTGGGCGAAATTAGGATGTTATTTTGAAATTTTTCAAATTTTTAGAAAATTCAGGAGCAGCCGAAATTTGGTGTTGCCTTGATGAAAGTTGGCTAGAGACTCCAATGAGTTTATTTTCTTTAAAACATTTCTCGTTTGTATAAGTTACAATGAGGTCGAACCTGGATATAAGAGAATCTAGGATGTAAGAAAAATTTGGATATAAAAGAAACCTGGATATAAGAGAAACTTGGATCTAAAATAAACCTGGATATAAGAGACAATATTTCTGATCCCTTCATCCTTCATATAAGTTCTAGCTTGAGTAGCTTGTGTACATAGTGAAAATTATTACAGATTTTTTGAATGATTGGCATGGCAAAGAAAACTCAAACTCTTTACATAGTGAAAGAGTGACTGTATAAATCCCATTTTAGTACGGTTTATGTGGCAGCATCCCCAAAACATTTTCACACCTGGACGGAGCATAGTCAGCATCACGAGGTTATGAATTTGAATGGTCACCCAGCCCAGTCCCAACATTGCTGTTTTCTCTGGTGTATTCTCCAATTATATCAATTCACGGTGATGTAAAATTCGCCTCTTTTCAAAATGTATTCTGTCCGTTTTAACTGTCTCATATATGTTTAGTTGTTAACGTTTTCATATTTTCTATGAAAAATTGTTACCCAAATTTCACCGAGAGAATTAATTCCTATTTTCATTGTTATAAGTTCATCAGTACACTCAAATAAGAACTGTTCTTCAACGAATTCAAATCAGAATAGGGATCTTACGTCGTGATACAGATAGCCTCAAATCTGTTCAACAAGAGGAGAAAACCATTCATCCGTTCAGTGAACAATGCTGCAGATCTTCCGGTTAACCACAAGAAAAGTGGTATCATTGGTTTCACCAGAATCGGATACGTAGATTCAATATACAGGGTGAACCATTTTAATCGAACCATTTTAATCGATCTCCGAAACTACTGCAGTTAGAAAAAATCGGTTCCGGAGACATTGAAATTGAACCCCGTATTTTTTATGATATTTTTGATAACTCACACTCTCAAACGGGTGTGAAACTGGGTGTGACAAAAATTACAAGTGAGGATTTGTTTCAACTCATTATTTCACGTAGATCTCTAAAATTACATAAAAAACAGGAGATTCCATATAAAATTCCAAAGTTGACCTTGAAATAATCTTGAAGTCATTTGAGAAATTTCTGAAGGTCACCTTAATGTGTCCCCCTTGAAGCTATGAAAATGTTCCTGGGACAGATCTTACTTCCGATAAATTTCTAATCATAAAGGTTCGGGTGGAAGTGATTGCCAAAGGCAATAACCCCGCCCTTTAGTTAGGACATGTGTATATATTTATTTATTTATTCTCCATTTTTGTTCTTTTTTTTCTTCTTCTTCTGTCTTATCCCGCTTAAGCAGGGTCGACGTTGTTCAACCTTATGGTCGTTGGTTTGGGCGCACATTTTTACGGCTGGATATCCTTCCTAACGCCAAAGATTCTATTTGATTTATTCTTCTTCTTATAGTGTATATTAATTTGTAATTAACTGTTTGTATATACATTTATCCTTATTAATAAAGTGTAAAATAATAATATTAGAAATCGGAAGTATTGTGTTTTCAGTAGTTTCGGAGATATTTGAATGGATCTCCTCAGTAGTTTCGGAGATATTTGACAGGATAGATTAAAACGGTTCACCCTGTATAAGTGTATAGTTGTATACCTATGTATGTACGTTGGTAGATATTGGCATTGTACGTAGGTAGATACCTGCTAAATTGTCCTAGTTTATCCAATTGGACCAAGTCAAGCAAGTGAAAGAAAGGAAGGCGCATCAGGTGTCCTTACTGTTTTTTCTTCACTGTTTTTGTCATTTACTTTACTGTTTTTGTTAGAATGTTTGGTAAGACTCCATCAATCAGTGTGATTTTCATCTAAAGTTTGCCTTGTGGAGGAGGGTGATTTACACCTGGATTTATTAATTTTATATGTAATATTTTTATGTAACACTAGGATTCTTTAAATTTTAAAGATTCTTTAAAAATTTAAAGAATCCTAGTTTTACATAAAAATATTACATATAACATTACTTGGGATTCCTAATATGAACTTTATAACAAGAAATGGATTTATTAAATTGAAGGGCGGTGAATTTTTATCGAGTGAAGTTTGCCAATAGGTAGTATTGATGAAGCATTTACTGAAAGCAATCACCATGAAATCTATCACCTTCTAGAATAGCATATTGAGCACTGTACTGAAAACAATCACAATGAAATCTATCACCTTCTAGATTAGCATGTTGAGCACTGTACTGTAAACAATCACCATGAAATCTATCACCTTCTAGACTACCATGTTAAGCTCTGTACTGAAAGCAATCACCATGAAATCTATCACCTTCTAGACTAGCATGTTGAGCTCTGTACTGTAAACAATCACCATTATTATTATAGTAGGTATAATTTATTAGGTAAGTCAATAATATATACAGTAAAATACAATGAAAATTTAAATAAAAAATAAATAGATTGAACAAACAAACAATAACAAAAAAGATAATGAAGCTAATGTCCTACCTAAAGGGCGGGGTTATAGCCTGTGGCAATCTCTTCCACCCAACCCTTCCACCATGAAATCTATCACCATCTACATAGCCCTGGGAAGTGTCTAGGATCCTGGAGTCCTCATCCCGGAAGTGAAGCAGAAGATTGGAACACTATTACATGAGTACCCGAGTCTCCAAAGCCAGCATCAAGGTTCCTGGGTGATGCAGCCTCTTGAGTCCTCTGGCTTGACTCTGACCTCAGTAGCTTGACAGATAAGGCGGCGAACTTGTAACCTGGAGGGCGGTGGTTCGAGTCCCAAGTTAGGTAAACATTTTATTGAAGCGAGTTTCAGTCATTGTGATTTGAGGTTTTGGGTTCAAATTCTGGCCGGACCGAAAAATTCTGTCCGAGTTTTTTCGTTTACGCAATGGTATGAATGTGAAAGTAAAGTGCTCTGAAATAATGCGAAAATGGTTCCGGGGTAGAACTGTCTTTTAAAAAAATCCTGATATCAACCACTTTCGTTATAATTGTTTACAATTATTTTATTTATACTGACGGCGAAGACTATAGAATTCCTTCTTGCTAGCTGGGATGACTGAAGACGAGAATTTTATCCGAAACTCACCCAGCCTGAGTTGGCCAGCACCATAAGAGTTCAAATCTGAGTGATCTCCCGCTAAGTCCTGAAAGTTATCATATTATTTATACGAATCACAATTACTCAAACCAGCCTTATTAATTCTCCGTGCTTGGGACTCAAACCACCGACCTCCAGGTTACGAGTCCGCTGCATAATCGATCGAAGTCATCCCTTTTTTTCCGAGCCCGCCGCCTTACCGACCGGTCCACTGCCACTGAGGTAGATACCTCTCTTGTAAAATGCCTGCACTGGGTGGGATTCGAACCAACGGATCCCTATGCGACCTGGATCACCAGACTAGCGCCAGACAAATTCGACCACCAATATATGGTGCAGGTGACTACTAGATCCCTTGCAAACCCGGCTGGCCTGAACAGGTAGGTACCCACAGGACCTTGGATGTAAGTTGTGAACTGCCTTGCTACAGGCATCGTGTAGAGGAACCGGTCCGAGCCACCATACTGGGTAATGGGCATAATATTATCATCTGCCACATACGAGTGCCTCTTGGTCAGACTACAAAAGTTCAATAGTGTGGCTTTTTTTAACAATCTTGTTCAATTTTTTCAACTCATGTTCGATAAATTCGACCATTTTGCCTTGAAGATGTATTGGGCGTAAATTGGTCAACTTTTATTTTGTAATTAAAGCAAGGACGTACCGTTTTTTTTTTCTTTCTTCTTCTTTTCTGTATGAAACATTTTCACCATCTCCATTTTTTATGTTTTTTTTTTAAGTAGATAACATATTTTAGGTTTTTTTATCGATATTTTTGTTTTTATTATTATTATTATTAGGGTTTAACGTCCTACATGGTCATATACGGCTTTACCCTCCATTTGCAGGAAAATCACAAACCTGTTACCCACATTAATCTCACCCAGCCTGGGTTGGGCCGGAATGCCAGCATCACGAAGTCTTCACCTCGCTGGACGTTGCTTAACTTTGGTGCTTCTACGAGAACCGGTGCATTTAACGCGCCATCGACGCTGGCTTTATTTAACTCTCAAGATAAATCACACAGATATTAATTGATAATGGATCTAGGATTTACATTTCAAGTAGGTATTATACAATCTTGAATCTATAAGCGTTTAGATAATACATATCATCTCCGATTTCAAGGACTTCAAGGTTTATCTAACTGAGATTAGATAATCTGCATGATCCTTTCACTTTATTTCGATAAAATTTAATATCAAATTCCCGCGTTTTATTATTATTATTATTATTATACATAGTAAGCTTTATCAGGTGAATATATACAGTATATACAGTAAAATATATACAGTATAAAAAATATATACAGTAAAATACAATGAAATTATAAAGAAAAAATAAATAGATTGAACAAAGAAACAAGAACAAAAAAGAGAATAAACTAATGTCCTACCTAAAAGGCGGGGTTTTTAGGTAGGACATTAGTTTGCAGAAAGCAATCACCATGAAATCTATCACCTTCTAGACTAGCATGTTGAGCTCTGTACTGTAAACAATCACCATTATTATTATAATATAATTTATTAGGTAAGACATTAATATATACAGTAAAGTACAATGAAATTATAAAGAAAAAATAAATACATTGAACAAACAAACAATAACAAAAAAGAGAATGAAGCTAATGTCCTACCTAAAGGGCGGGGTTATTGCCTGTGGCAATCTCTTCCTTTTTTTCGCAGCCATGTAATAGGAGCTACTGTAGGCGCTTGTGGTCTGTGTTGTAGCTTGCTAATCACGTAATATGCCTCCCTTCTAATGGACGAGAAGTTACACAATACTGCCCATTTATGTGCTATGTCAATATACGAGGGTACCGGAAGGTGTATCCCTTACAAACAACGGTACCCAAATTTAGAATATTTTTTGTCGTCTCGGGGGATCGAACCCGAAACCTTCCGCTGAGCTAATTATGTGCTCAGACTCAGCTGGTTTTCCAAGAATTCAATTCTTCACTCAGACGCAGCTCAAATCCTGCACGAAGATCTACTGCCGAAAACACCAAACCAATAGGTCAATGGCACTTGTGTCTGTAGCAATATCTCCAGACACACATATGTGGATCTCCGAATTCGCCAAACTAATTTACGAATCATAAAACCTATCCCGTCTGTATTTGAAATTTTGAACATAAAAAACTGCACTAAACCGCCTTAGAAACTGCAATAAAAAAAAAACCACATATACAGGATTATCGAACGATGCGCGATGGTCAGTGAAAGTAGATGTTATGCGAGTCCCATAACCCGGCAGAAACTTGTTCGCCGGTCACTCTATATTTAGTTCAGCACGTGGCCGCCCTATGTTGTCATGTTCCCATGGCAACCAAACCAGAATACCGGGTCCAGAGATGCTTCACACATCAGGCTAAACCAGATTTTAGCCAGCGTCGATGGCATGTTGAATACACCGGTTCCCTTCAGAACACCGAAGTTAAGCGACATCCAGCGAGGTTAAGACTTGGATGGGTGACCATTCAAATTCTAATTCTCGTGACGCTGGCTTTTCCCGGCCCCACTCAGGCTGGGTGAGGTCAATGTGAGTAGCAGGTTTGTGAGTTTCCTGCGAATGGAGGGTAAAACCCCCGTCGTGATATGACCATGGCAGTTGAAAGCGACGTTAAACCCCACTTAAAAAAAAAAAAAAACCAGAATTCTGAGCTCATCTCCACTAGGATATGTATAGTATCCCATTAGGGAGCAGGTTCCTTCAGGTGTGGGTGTCGGAAGCCGGAGATATTTCTTCTAAAAATCATGATTGGCAGGATCTCGACAGGTTTTCTTCGTGAAAGAATTATAAATACCTTCCGGTGCGCTCGTGTTGATCCAGCACATAAATAGGATGTATTTTGTCACTTCTCCGATGGGCCACATACTACAGGATGGTCTCGCAGGCTACAACACAGAGCACAATCGTTTGCGATAGCTACTGGTTCATAGCTACAATATTGTGCTGTCTAAATGTGTGTTTTTTATTATGGAGAAGTAAGTAATTGGAGATGACGTCTCTACCAGTTGACTACTAGTGCACAGAGTTTTACGAGGTCAAAGACAAAATCTTTATTGGAATTGGAATAAAAATGGAAAGACATTTAGCCAGCACATAGTTTTACGAGGTCAAAGACAAAATCTTTATTGGAATTGGAATAAAAATGGAAAGACATCTAGCCAGCACATAGTTTTACGAGGTCAAAGACAAAATCTTTATTGGATCTTTAGCTAAAACTCCGTTTAACCTAATGGAGAACACGAGCATTAATACATTCATATATGTATATTATTTCCTTCTCGTAACGCCGCCACTGGTCACTATTCATACAAATAGCTACTCTTTTCTCACGAGGTATGAGTGGACCCGAACATCAAGGTACAAGGTAGATTTTTTTTTGCGCTGCTGGGAATCGAACCCAGGTCACCATGCGTGCAAGCCAGTGCGATACACCCTTAGATCGTTAGACAAACATAATAGACATACAGTTTGTCTGTCTGTTTTGAACCGGCCGTAGTGCGGACTTTTGGAAAGCAAAAGACGTTAACCTAAAAAAAGATGAAGAAAGTATTACTTATAATCCACGGTAAGTTCTATAACTCTGGAACCCAGATGGCGAAGATCTGAAGCCTAGTCCTGACCGACCAGTACATACAGTGAAGTCAGAAGTATAGTGTCGGTTTCCAATATTGAGGTTACGGCAGCACTCTTCTTTCTCTTTCTCTTCGAGAGTGGTAGAGAGGGGGACGACCTGGATTTTCCTCTCCGAGTACTCGCTGCCCGCACCTAGAAACACTAAGTACAGGGTGACCGCTAGTCCGCTGGATTGGGATTTGCTAAAATTACGTTGCAGTTAATTTTGGGGCCGAATTATGATACAGGATTAAATGCGAAATTAATAGATAATAAAATCGATAACTTAAGTCATTGCTCAGCATCCGTTTTCCCAATCTTAGACAGTACCCTAAGATAGGGAAATCCGATTGAG
Source organism: Bactericera cockerelli (assembly GCA_024516035.1). Classification (NCBI taxonomy): domain Eukaryota; kingdom Metazoa; phylum Arthropoda; class Insecta; order Hemiptera; family Triozidae; genus Bactericera; species Bactericera cockerelli. Next base: position 1,462,755 of record CM044956.1, on the reverse strand, counting down.
TGGTAGAGATTATTTTGTTTTATATTTTTTTTTGTATAGGTATTTTTCTATATATTTTTTTGTTTGTTTATGTTTTTTTAAGTTTTTATAATTTATTTTTATTAATTTATTGTTGATTGTTTTGTACATCACGAAGGTTTGAATTTGATCCAAGTCTTAGTCTTGCTGGTGGACATTGCTTGACTTCAGTGACTGAATGAGAATACCTAGGTGTATTCAACTTGCCATCGACGGTAGTGGTCTATCATTTGGCAGAATGTTATGAAAAGAGCGCATCACAGGTCTAAAAGACCACATTAATGTACACTGATCTAATGGACACTGTTACAATAGTATCTCATGGTAGTTCCCGTAAGTTTATATAGGCCGGCTCGCGCGTTACTCTCGACGAGAGCTGGCCTCCCGGCGAGTTTGATAAAATTAAAAAAAGAAGTTTTGTGATTAGCTGTTACGTTACCATGGTTAATAGCAAAAGTTGGTATAGTAGCAATCTCCGGTTTAGCGTCGTTCATCAATTCGGGTCCAAGTGAGCCCCTTGGTGTATGCCATAGCGCCTGAGGCACCACGCAGCTTGATGACGTCACTTCATTGAGTTCTTTCTCACCCACTCGCAGCTTCTAAACTCCCGCGTTATCGAAACTCTCCCACCCGACTTCGTCAATATTCAGCCCTTTTTCTCCTCCTCTCACTCCCACACTCCTTTTCATAACCTTCTTACTCCTTTCCTCTCTCTCTCTCTCTCTCTCTCTCTCTCTCACTCCCTCCTCTCAATCTCTCTCCTCTCTCTCTCTTCTTTTTCTCTCTCTCTCTCTTCCTCTCTCTCTCTCTTCCTCTCTCTCTCTTCCTCTCTCTCTCTCTTCCTCTCTCTCTCTCCTCTCTCTCTCTCTTCTTCCTCTCTCTCCTCTCTCTCTCTCTCTTTCTCTCTCTGTCTCTCTCTCCCTCCTTTTTTTAACCTTCTCTCTTATTTTTTCCCTCTCTCTCTTCTCCCTCTTTTTCTCCCCCTCATCTCTTCTTCTCCCCCACTCTTCCTACCACTACCACCTCCAGTCTCCCCCTCTACTTTCCTATCTAGTATCTCCTCCTCCCACTCATCTCCACCTGCACCTCCACAACCCTCCTGCACCTCCACAACCCTCCTGCACCTCCACAACCTCCTGCACCTCCACAACCCTCCTGCACCTCCACAACCCTGCTACACCTCCACAACCCTGCTACACCTCCACAATCCTGCTACACCTCACAACCCTCCTGCACCTCCACAATCCTGCTACACCTCCACAACCCTGCTACACCTCCACAACCCTCCTGCACCTCCACAACCCTGCTACACCTCCACAACCCTGCTACACCTCCACAATCCTGCTACACCTCCACAACCCTCCTGCACCTCCACAACCCTCCTGCACCTCCACAACCCTCCTGCACCTCCACAACCCTGCTGCACCTCCACAACCCTCCTGCACCTCCACAACCCTCCTACACCTCCACAATCCTGCTACACTCCCCAACCCTCCTGCACCTCCACAACCCTGCTACACCTCCACAATCCTGCTACACCTCCCCAACCCTCCTGCACCTCCACAATCCTGCTACACCTCCCCAACCCTCCTGCACCTCCACAACCCTGCTACACCTCCACAATCCTGCTACACCTCCCCAACCCTCCTGCACCTCCACAACCCTCCTGCACCTCCACAATCCTGCTACACCTCCACAACCCTGCTACACCTCCACAATCCTGCTACACCTCCACAACCCTCCTGCACCTCCACAATCCTGCTACACCTCCACAATCCTGCTACACCTCCCCAACCCTCCTGCACCTCCACAATCCTGCTACACCTCCACAACCCTGCTACACCTCCACAACCCTCCTGCACCTCCACAACCCTCCTGCACCTCCACAATCCTGCTACACCTCCACAACCCTCCTGCACCTCCACAACCCTCCTGCACCTCCACAATCCTGCTACACCTCCACAACCCTCCTGCACCTCCACAATCCTGCTACACCTCCACAACCCTCCTGCACCTCCACAATCCTGCTACACCTCCACAACCCTCCTGCACCTCCACAACCCTCCTGCACCTCCACAACCCTGCTACACCTCCACAACCCTGCTACACCTCCACAACCCTCCTGCACCTCCACAACCTGCTACACCTCCACAACCCTCCTGCACCTCCACAACCCTGCTACACCTCCACAACCCTCCTGCACCTCCACAATCCTGCTACACCTCCACAACCCTCCTGCACCTCCACAATCCTGCTACACCTCCACAACCCTCCTGCACCTCCACAACCCTCCTGCACCTCCACAACCCTCCTGCACCTCCACAACCCTCCTGCACCTCCACAACCCTGCTACACCTCCACAACCCTGCTACACCTCCACAACCCTCCTGCACCTCCACAACCCTGCTACACCTCCACAACCCTCCTGCACCTCCACAACCCTCCTGCACCTCCACAACCCTCCTGCACCTCCACAATCCTGCTACACCTCCACAACCCTGCTACACCTCCACAACCCTCCTGCACCTCCACAACCCTCCTGCACCTCCACAATCCTGCTACACCTCCACAACCCTGCTACACCTCCACAACCCTCCTGCACCTCCACAATCCTGCTACACCTCCACAACCCTGCTACACCTCCACAACCCTCCTGCACCTCCACAACCCTCCTGCACCTCCACAATCCTGCTACACCTCCACAACCCTGCTACACCTCCACAACCCTCCTGCACCTCCACAACCCTGCTACACCTCCACAACCCTCCTGCACCTCCACAATCCTGCTACACCTCCACAACCCTGCTACACCTCCACAACCCTCCTGCACCTCCACAACCCTGCTACACCTCCACAACCCTGCTACACCTCCACAACCCTGCTACACCTCCACAACCCTGCTACACCTCCACAACCCTCCTGCACCTCCACAACCCTCCTACACCTCCACAGTTCCTGCTACACCTCCACAACCCTCCTGCACCTCCACAACCCTGCTACACCTCCACAACCCTCCTGCACCTCCACAATCCTGCTACACCTCCACAACCCTGCTACACCTCCACAACCCTGCTACACCTCCACAACCCTGCTACACCTCCACAACCCTGCTACACCTCCACAACCCTGCTACACCTCCACAACCCTGCTACACCTCCACAACCCTCCTGCACCTCCACAATCCTGCTACACCTCCACAACCCTGCTACACCTCCACAACCCTCCTGCACCTCCACAACCCTGCTACACCTCCACAACCCTGCTACACCTCCACAACCCTGCTACACCTCCACAACCCTGCTACACCTCCACAACCCTCCTGCACCTCCACAACCCTCCTACACCTCCACAGTTCCTGCTGCGTGGGACGCCGAAACTCCACGCTTTTCCACAGCTCTTGTAACCCCCAATAGTAAGAGCTTTTTGCGTTGGCTATTTATAAGTCATTTATAAAGAAAAAATACTTCCGATTTCTAAAATTAGAAATTTATCGAAAGTATAAAAGAAAAGAAAAAAAAATAAATAAAAAAAATCACAGAGAAGAAATTATTAAAAAGAAAAAATATTTTTTTTTTTTTTTTTAGATCCATGTTCGAGAAATTCCCATTTTATTCAGCAAAACCGATGCGATGTTTTGAGGTGGAAATAATTGGAATTTTAATTGTGGAGCAGAGGAAGTTTAAATTTTCCAGAAGAACTTTGCAGCATGTGTGTGGGCTTAATCTTACATCATCCGGATGAAAATTTGACGCAAATAAGTATGACTTTTCACAACTTTTGACGATATGAAGGAACTTCTGACGTAATTTTCGTCTTATTCTGTAAAATTAGTTCAGTGGTTCAGCACTCGCTTGCCATGCAGAAAGTCCCGGGTTCGATCCCCCGACAAAAAATTGTATTCTTAGATACATATCTGATTACAGTTATTTGTAAATGATTACCTTTGGGTGCGCTCGTGTTGACCCAGCACATAAATGGGAAGTACTGTGCTACCTCTCGCCCATCAGAGGGGAGGCATACTACGGGATAGGCAGGCTACAACACAGACCACAAGCGTCTACAGTAGCTCCTGTTTCATGACTCCGAAATAAAAAAAAGGCTGTGAAACACTCATTTTGAAGAAAAAAAAACGAAGACATTTTTATTTTAATATTTTGGTGAAAACAAACTAAGCCAGCGGGGATTGCAAGACTACACCAGGCAACCTGGGGTGCCTAGAGTCACCTTCAGGGGTGCCGCGAGAACTAAATTGGCCTAATTTAGCTGACGTTTTTCATCATCCTGCAAGGTCTCTCTGACTTTTTTTCTCTCCTGGGGTGCCGCTGGGCTTAGAAGTCAAAGAAAGGGTGCCGTGATGGAGAAAAGGTTGCGGACCGCTAGTCTAATCGAAGGTTCTGGGTTAAAGCTCAGTCCGGTACATTCTTGCGATATGGTTAGATTTTTTTACATCTGAGGCAAAACAAGGAAGTTCTCATCAGGCTAAAATTACGACAAGATTTACCGTACTTGTGTTTGTTATTCACAATGGAGGTAATATAAGAATAACTCAAACTCGCCTGACTAATTTTTACCGTGCTCTCGACTTGAACCACCGACCTCCAGGTTACGAGTCCGCCGCCTTATTGATCGAACTACTGAGGTCGGCTCTTTTTTAAATTCTAGAATTAAAAAAAAAATACTGTCAAAGAAGGGACTTAAAACTATAATTCTATAAATAACCAACAGATGCTCAAGTTTGATTCTAATTATTACAATTACTGCTTAAATGCAAAATTTCAGCCCAATCCGACTTATGGTTCTCGAGTTAAAGAATGACAAACATTCACAAACACACAAAGCAAATCATTTTATAATATAAAACTAAAACCCCTAGATGATCATGTTTGTTCTAATGATTATAATATCTTATTCTTCTGTGCAAATAAGATCAAGTTCTGAGCAAATGTTATCTTATCACGAACCGATATCTGCGCGGCGATATGACCAAACATTCCTCCTACTGCCAATATCTGGTTATCCTTGCTCTGGCTATCTCTCCATCGTCCTAGCTAAGACTGCACCTTATGGAGGCCAGTGCATACATTCGCATCATATTCGCCAGTCCTCAATGCAAGCAGGTTCGTTATGCATCAGAAGTGCATCTTGACTTACCGGTCTTGCACTGTGGAAAACAGAACCGTTTCCTGCCTTTTCCTGACCAAGAATATACCGACGATTTTCATTTGGCACAAACAAATTCATTATTAATATTAACTGCAGAAATTTGCACTTTTTTGTAATTCATTACTCCTAATCTTTATTCTTTTTTATTTTAATTTGGGTTTAACCGACCGCAGAAGCTTGATCGATAAGGCGCCGGACTTGTATCCTGGAGGTCGGTGGTTCAAGCGTTGATTTAGTAAAGTTTGAGTAGTTGTGATATCACGAAAGTGATTAACACAATTATGATATTTAACTAACTAACTTTGAATTTGGGTTTAACATCGCTTTGAACTACATTACTACATGGTCATATCACGACGGGGGCTTTATCATCTATTTTTTGGAAACTCACAAACAGCTGGTCAAACTCAAATTAACCTCACCCAGCCTCAATGTTTAAGGGCCGTATTACAAAATAGAATTAGAGGACAAGCACAAAGATAAAGTTGACCGTCCCTCAATAACCAATAAATCAAGTAACGTGGAGCATGGAGAATACTTGTGTTGGTGACCGTCTTTTGTTAAAACCATGTGTCGTAAAAATGTTAATATTTTTACATAATCGGTCGGGAAAAAAAAAATATTTAAAAGAACACTTTTCATTGCATGCAATTAAAAAATAATCACTGACTCGATAGAAAAGTTGACAGGGCGTTAAAAAAACTGTGCAATTTTTTCAGCAGTTTGCGAACTAATTGACAGTCAGCATTACCTGTGTCAAGATAGTAGCACGTTCCATTTTTTATTTACCTATCTTTCAGTGAAGGATGATTTTTTAAAGTTGGGTATACCATTTATGTTGGTCAACGGTGAAATCCTACAGGAGTAGCGAAACATGTCGACTCTGTGAGCTTTTTATTGTTATTTTATATACCTAGTAAATATAAATAGTTCACATTTCAATCTAAGTCAATTGAAGACTAGTTATTCTTTTCCCCTCCACAAAAAGGTAGATTCATACTGGTTGAAAAGTAGGTGCATCCCCTACTCTTAGTGGAGATGTCTTTTTCACTCTTGGGCCAAGGTTCATGCTATTAGCTACATGGTGTGATGGTATAAGGGGTAGTGCGCTCGAATGCTAAATAATAAGATGAGGTTTCAATTCAAGGCAATTTACAGAATTTTGGACTCTATAAATTAATAATTTACATCTACTCTTGAGACTATCTAAAAAGCCTACAAAATATTTGCTAAAGCGGAATTCGTAACTATATTTTCTTACATCCTATAGTTCTGTCACTATACAATAATTATACATACATTTCAATGTATCTAATACGATTACCCATTATTTTATTATGTACATCTTACATCATAAGAGCATAAATATGTATTTAAAGTTTATAAGCACCACTGTTATATACCATTGTATACAGTAAGTAAGTTTGGGTTTTAACGTCGCTTTCAACAGCATTGTCACATCACTCACACAGTAAGTGTCCTTAATCTATTCTCAAGCCAGAATCAATGTTTCTTGGACTAGGTAATAAGAGAACTATTTCATATCTTTTCGGATTCTGACTGCCGTGCACTGGTGGCCAAGTGGTTAACGCGCTAGTATGGTAATCCAGGTAGCAATCCCTTCGAATCCCTCCAGTGCATTAATTTTTCCTCATTAATTTGAGTTTGTGACCACATAAGTAATCATGGGCGTAGCCAGGATTTTGGCTAGGGGGGGCAGCTAATGAGGAAAATCAATAATACCTAGTGAACAATCAATAATACCTAGTGTTGCATACTCCCTGGAATTTTCTAGGGGAAGGCAGCTGCACCCCCCTGGCTACGCCCATGTAAGTAATAAGACTGTGGGTTAGGTGGTAGAAAATGCTTTGAGCATTAACCACGCCTGGTGGTTACCTTCCACTAAAGAGTGTTATTATTATTATTCTTGGACTGGTTACATCGAGAACTATTATTTCATATCTTTTCTGATTCTATCAATTAGTGGTTGAAGTGTCCTTGCAGATTACCATCTCATGCCTTTGCTATCTTCCGTGTATCAAAGGTGGTTTGATATCTCGAGGACACGTGAGTCATCCGTCCAATGAGGAAGTCAGAAACCAGGTGCTAAATACAAACTGGTACTAATCCTTTATAACCACTTGTCAAGTGGTCATGTCTGAAATAAACCATTTACATGACCGACCTCAGTAGCTTGATCGATAGGGCGGTGGACTTGTAATCTGGAGACATTTCAGTATAAAAAATACTGAAATTTACCAAATTTTTTTAGCTTTTCAAACAGCAAATGCTTCTTGCATCATCGCTTCCCTTGGGACGACACCCCTGGGAGAAGTTTCTTTCTTTTTTTTTTTTTTTTTTTTAAGTGGGGTTTAACGTCGCTTTCAACTGCCATGGTCATATCACGACGGGGGTTTTACCCTCCATTCGCAGGAAACTCACAAACCTGCTACTCACATTGACCTCACCCAGCCTGAGTGGGGCCGGGAAAAGCCAGCGTCACGAAGAAGTTTCTTATATTAAAAAAATAAAACATAAATAATATTTATTGATTGAAGAAAAAAAAATCAGTAAATACTAACTCAGAATAGACAGTTCATGCGGACGGTCACTTACCTGTAGACATTGACCCCTCTCATTCTCCGCAGCAGCAGCAAGATAATGCTGACGCAGATCTTGCTGATTAAGAAATGAACTTCGCGTCAGCAACTGAAGGACAGGTGTCAAACGTTCAATACTCAATAGTTCTTTAGTACACTCAACTCTGGACCCTGTTTTTCTCTATTTTACTTCCGAGAAATTTCTAATATTAGAAATCGGAAGTATTGTGTTTGTTTTCGTAAAAAAATACGGTTTTTCCATTTAAAATAGAAAATTTCCGGCTGGAGCAGACTTTTCACTGAAAAAATTCTGTTCAATCTGACATTTTGGGCCCTACCCAATAATATAAAATCGTTTGAGTTCCTTAGGAGTCGTAAATATAATCAGTCATGAGTATCAAAGAATAATAAAAAGATATTTGTTATCATATTTGTGTTAATCACTTTCGTGATATCACAACTACTCAAACTGCGCTTAACGAAATCTACGCTGAAAGTGGGACTTCAACCACCGACTTCCACCGCCTTATCGATCCGCCTTATCGATCAAGCTACTGAGGCAAGTAAAAAAGACAAGCAAAAAAAAGATGAACCAATATCTCTCCTTCAAAGTAAAAACTATTGCTATGTGTGCCCCTGACTAGGCAGAGGGAACGCAACACGCCGTACATGACTGATTAGGTAATCAGTCAATACTATCTGCTATCGGAGGAGAAGGTTCGGAGTGGGAGGAGAGATATTGCCTTGGGCAGTGCCTAGTACCACCACCAGGGGAGACCTAGCAGATGTTCTACAACTGGCAGTTTCGTCAGGTTCCCGTGAATGAACTATGTGGAGGTTGAAACCTCCGATGTTAATTAAACCTCCGAAGTTAAAAGAGACGCAATAGCGAAAAAAAGATTTATAGTTTTATTACGATATTCATCATCATCATTGAATAGCATCATCATCATTAATCATCATTGAGTAACATCATCGTATTCGATGGTCGCCAAACTTGATATTTTCATCAAGTTTATACAAACAGGCTACCGACCTCAGTAACTTGATCGATAAGGCGGTGAATTTGTAACCTGGAGGTCGTTGGTTCAAGTCCTGGTTTCAGCGTAGATTTAGTAAAGCGATTTTGAGTAGTTGTGATATCACGAAAGTGATTAACACAAAGATGATAACTTTTATAACTTATACAAGGAGGCTAATATTTAACAAGGGCCCCCAGAACCATGCAAGTTAATGAAATTCTGATGTTTCCACTTCAATCGAAATGAAACACCTCGGCCGAGGTGTGAAGAACGCCTATACAAAGAAAGAGAAGAAGAGACATTATACAAAAATTGCATCCACAGGTTTAAAAAAGTTCCAAATTTCCCCGTTAGGACTTAGGACTGAATTATGAAACAGGATTAGAATAATCCCTTTCAGCCTTGACACGCCCTCTGGTGGGAATTTCAACCAATCACAGCGCATTTATATCAGCTGTTAAGTGATAGTAGCTTGGACTAACAAATCCTAGATATTTAATCCTAATTTTCGGCGCTTAGTCTGATTATAAGTGCTTTACAGCCTTTGCTAAAGAGCAAAACTTTTATATGATCTTAGTTAGCTATGTAGGTATAGTGTCTAATAATATGCGTCGTAATTATTTTTGTAGGTACTAGGTACTTTTTTCTGCATTCTTGCTGAAAGGAAACAAGACTAACGTCAGCGTTTAAAGCAAAATATATCAACACTGAAAAACTCAAGTTTACCATTAAGAAATCTGTCATTAACTGAGAAGCACTCAAAATCTGACATAAACATCCAAAATTTGTCGAGTTCATGTTAGTCTGAGACATTGAACTCTATACGCCTAAGTAAATATTGACACGAGTAATATCAAGTGACTCAATATTGAGGAATTCTGGACTCGTCTTACTTTTCTTGTCCATGAAAAACAATTTTCAGGCAGGCACTTTGAGTAGGAATGAAAATGGTAAGGCCTTTTTTACTTCCGAAAATTTCTAATATTAGAAATCGGAAGTATTTTATTCGTTTTTTGTTTAAAAATAATAATATTTTGTTGCGGAAACAGAAACTATCTCCTGCTTCTTTATAACTCCAACGTCTCCAACATACATAAAACCTACAACGCTGTAAATTTACCCGAAAAAATATACGCATCAGTCAACAACGTACCTATACTAGCAAATGACGCAGTTTTCATATCAACAACATTTTGGTATTACCAATAAGATCAACAACATTGTTCAAAATATTCTCTTGGGGGAAACCCAAAGTCTCTCCAGGAGTTGGTTTAAGCAGTTCCTGATTTCCTTCTTGTCGCTTCCAGAGTGAACCGGAAATCCCCGGACCAATTATTGGTTCCATGCTGTGACGTGAGGATTCGTGTCTGAAGAATACTACCGTCACTATAATACCGAGTGTGGTGTGATTACCTGCTTGAGACCAGATGAGGAACTCTTATGAAAAATTGAAGACTTACCACTAGTGACAATTGCGCGTGTAAGTTAAGCCCCGATACTTTTCTATCGGTGCTGGAAGGATTATATGGACGCCCACAGTATGTCTCTTGATTCCTTTTCTTGTCTAGTTGTCACTTCAAATGTCAAATCTCCTAATCCAGAGGTCGTGGGTTCGAAACCCAGCCGATACCATGTCAAGTTTTCCTTCCACTTGGGCTTACTGCTGGAATAATGGGACTCATCAGTCCTAATCGGGCATTATAAAGCGGGCAGTATTATTTTCATGGTGATTTTTATCTCCTTGGTTTTCACACCGGCTTTATCGAAGAGATACGGGTTAATACCAAGTTTAGTATTCTCCTCCTCAACTGAAGATTTTCTGACAAGTTAAGTTATTATATTTGGTTTAATCACTTTCATGATATCACAACTCCTCAAACTAGCTTTACTAAATCTACGCTGAAACCGGGACTTGAACCACCGACCTCCAGGTTACAAGTCCGCCGCCTTATCAATCAAGCTACTGAGGTCAGTAGATTTCCTGACAATGTGCTGTATTCAGTTATGGAGAATTGTTATTATTATTATATTGTTTACAAGTCTAGCGCCTAATGCTTGGTAGTGGATCAGTCCTCCCAGCAGTCCTAGACCCGAGCCTGGAGTCATCGAACGGCCTTCGGAGTTCGGACCACTGGTCGACTGGTCGACACAGCACAGCGAGAGATAGCAAAGTATCAAGTACATAGATTTGAGGTTATGTTTACGTTGTGATGGTACCAACAGAATAATAGATCTTGGACCCGCGCCTGCGCAGAGAACTAAATACGACGCGAGTACATTCTAATTCTTTTATTCTCTTTGCTTTGTGAAAGTTGAGAGATGCGACTTTTGACTCATCTTGGTGAATAACTCACAAGCAACTCACTCACTAAAATGAGTAACTCATTTATGTAACTCACTCAGCAACTCTTGACTCTCAAAGTCTCGACACGGAGAAGAACAGAACACAGCTGTTTGAGTTGAATTCCCGCCGTGTTGTATGCGCATGAGCGATATTTTGATTTCTAACTTCGATTTCAATTTTTTTTCTCCGAAGAGAGAAAAAAATCTCCCAACCAACGGCTCTAATTTATAATTTAATTTTTTCCCCCTTTCTTTAAAATTTTCTGAAAATGCATGCCTCACATTAATATCAGATCAAATTTATTTGATCATGATTTTTTTTTATCACGTAAAAAATTACGTGAAAAACATCGTCATTCTCATTCATGAAATTGCATCACAATCATACTGTAGCGTGCGCCGTGATCGCCGTGTCATACTAAGTGCTGTCTTTTCATGTTTGTTAAATAATGTACAGAACTTCTCACTTTTAAATTTCTCTACATTGTAATGGGTACCCAAACCAAAACATTATTAGGTATCTTTTAATCACAATCTTAATCTGAAACTAAAATCTATATACAAATATAATTCTAAATCAATATCTCATATCAGTATTCAAATCTAAACAGTGCCTTCTCCTTCCAACTCACTACCCTCTACAATACGAATTATTTCCCCTCTACTCTCCGCTTAGCTAAAGCTAACTGAGGCCTCTGCCTCGCTGAGTGATTGTAAATTGCAACTCTTGACTCAGAGGAGAGAGAAGAGAGGTAGCGCGCTCAATAGCCTTCAGTCTCTCAGTTTACTCAGTTTCAGCCACTTCTACACAGAGAGCTGATGAGTGAGTCACATGTTTTAGGATGCGACTCTTTCGCTGAGTACCTCACTGAAATGAGTAACTCTTTTTTATGACTCACTCACTCTTTACACATCTCTAGAAAGTTGATCACGTGTTCTGGTTCCTTGTTGAGATGGTATTGGTGATGACTTGATGAGAAATTGAGAATGGTGTGGCTAATGTGGTGGTACCTAAATAACTGATGGTGTGGTAATGACAATAAAAATGCTGTTTTTTAGGGAAGTTCAATTTTTTTAAGAAGAGGTGGTAAAATCTGTAGACGAACACTAGATTTTAATCTAGTTATCATATTAAATTTGTATTATTCACTTTCGTGGTATCACAACTACTCAAACTAGCTTTACTAAAACCACTTTCAAGTACCAAGTTAAGGTGGTTCAAGTCTAAAGTTAAGCAAATATTTAGTAAAGCTAGTTTGAGAAATTGTGATCAACACAAATATGATAAATATATTGAAGTTGAAAACATTTAACTAGTAATGTTCTATTACGGAGTATCGTCATTATAACACTTCTTCTATTACTGTAGTCACTTTGGCTTAGTGCTAAGACAATTGGGAACTACTCAAGCTAGTTGAGCTAAATCTGAGGTGGGTGGCTGTCTCACCAAAAAGACCTAAGAGGGTTCTTCGGTTTAACCCCGAAAGCAAATGTATATCATTTCTAATTATTATAAATGTGTGTAGTTATTAATTAGACAGTCAATGGAACATGTCATACGTAAAAGATATGTATAACTACGTATGTAGTACATATCCATGTCATAGTATAACATATCTGTGTCCTATACTATGGTTTGTTATGGAGGCGACTGAGAGAGCCAGAGGTCCTAATTCGTAATTAATCCTTCCGGTGAATCATTAAGATCAATTAAGAGATGGCAAGCTCCTCTTCTTATGTATTTATCAGAAATGTCTTCATTTTAATTTGTAACTAAGATAATAGATCACGCAATTTAGACAAAAGATTACACGTTGTAGTTGTGACATCACGAAAGTAATTAACACAAATATGTTTGTATGATAACTTTTTTTTTCTTCAACTTTTAATACTGGAAAGTGGAAACTACCGACTCCTAAAAAAATGACACTATTTTTTTATATCAGTTTAGTTAATCCGTTACAAGAAGTTACAATTGATTTGCGAAGTCTGGTCATTACTTTGGAACACAAAATGAAACAGGATTAAATAAATATCTAAAATTTGTTAACAACTGAATCAAATGCGTTGTTTAACAACTGAATCAAATGCATTGGTTTAGATTCCCACCGGAGGGCTTGTTAAGGGATAGTGTAGAATTAGTAAATCTAATCCTGTTTCATAATTCGGATCTTAGGGTCTAATTATACAACAGGATTACACCTACAATACTCTCTACAAGGTAATTAGCGAAAATGTTATACCCCCAGCAGGAAATATCTACTTTCAGCAGGCATTTTCAATAACAGAAATTCGGTTCCTTGCTCAGCTTCGCCTTGCTTGTGAAGGCAACACAAATCTTAACTTAAGGGAGGTTAAATATACTTTTTACCATGGCGAACCTTGTCAGTTCTGTGATGAAAACCAGCCTGACACAGTGTACCATTATTTTTGCTCCTGTCAATACTTTTCTAACATTAGATTAGCATGTATGGGTAAAAAACTAATAGAACTAATAGATCTTGTAAATATTTTATCCCACTCTACACCAGAACACTTAGGTAGACTCTGTAGATTTTTTAAGTCCGCAAAAAGAACTTTTTGAATTTTATGTATTTGCATAAGTATATTTAATTCCACCACTATTCAATTACTTAATATTTATCTATTCCTACTTTAAATACAAATTGTTATACATATAAGAAGAATTTTATTGCTCATTCTATTTTTATTTTATTTATTATTATTATTGAACAGAGTGGATGATATGGTAAATAACCACTTTTTGTTTAAAATGGAAATATTTTATGATTTTATTCTGTAAATATTATTATTATTATTATTATTCTTTTCATCTCTATTTTTTTTCTAGAAGATTGGAATCTAAATTTTTCATTTTGTTATTTTAGATAGAGCCATAAATCTCGTCAATATTGAAGAAGTAGGTGTGAGTGACTAACTGTTTGTCTTTTCTAGATCTTTTCTGTTTTTTTTTTTTTATTATCATTGTAAATAATCAACTCATCCAACAATTAAGTTTCACTATTATTTTTATATTAAAAAAAAAGAGTTTAATTTTTTATTTTATAATTTTGTATTTTTTATTATTGTATATTATGCCAACCAACCATTGTAAAATCACATTACAAATAAATAAAATTATTATTATTATACAACAGGATTAGATTTAAGATAAGCCAGACCTATACCTACTTCCTCAAGTCGGAGTGTCAACCAATCACAGCACACTATAGCCCGACTTGAGGGACAGTTTGGAGCGTCTTAAATTTAATCCTGTTCAATAATTCTGCCCTAAGACCGCGAGTTGCACACTGAGAAAAAAAATTATCGAGGACATTCATCCTTACGTATAACTTACTAGCTAACAAGGATGATTCATCCTCGTTTAAGGATAACTTACTAGCTAACAAGGATGTCCTCGATAATTTTTTTTCTCAGTGCAGGGCTTCAACCCTAATAAAACCATAAATTGTCCAACTTACCCAATCTGGACATAACAAGGTCAAATATCTTCGTGAGCATAATTAAGAAATTAAGACCGAAAAACAAGGTCAGGATTGTGATTGGAATGCGCGCGCATCTCATTTCCTCGCGTGTCCTGAGTCTTGAATTCCAACAACAATTGCTCACTCACACTCACACAACCAGCGTGACTTAAGTTCCACATGATTCACATCCTAAAAAACAAAGCCAAAAAAACCTCACCAAACAACAACATAAACACTTCTATTATTATTTAATTATTTATTACCTAATATCGAGATAATATATAGGTAATATGTAATATGTACAGAACAAGTAATGACTTCAAGGAAATAGAGAAAAATATAAACAAGAAAAAGGAAAAATAGATAAATATATGTATAGTTGTATACACATATATTGTCCAAACTAAAGGGCGGGGTTATGGTCTATGGCAATCTCTTCCACCCAACCCTGGGAAGAGATTGTGTAATGTTTATGACTACTATACCCGTGGTCCAGAGATCTTGGGTTCGATCCTTGGCGAGGGCAGAATATACCCTCTATATACCCTTTTTATGTAATTATTGTGTACCCATCATTCACCCAGAACCCCGCCTCTTGTCGCTACTCACATTAATGCAGCTGCTCATTTTTCTCATACCTCACGAGGTATGAGCAGAAAAAATCCGCCTCGCTGTGGATCGAACTCAGGTCAGCATCATGCGTGATATAAAATAAATAAAAAACAATAGAAAAGAAGAGAAGAAACAATGTGTCCACACACAACCACTATCTCCATGGCAGAAAACAATACAGAAGCTCCTCAAAAGTCATGACCAGTAGGTACACAGGTACATATGCATAAGACAATACATACGTAGACAAGACATACACAGGTACCACGATTGCCAATAACCAACAGCAGGATACAACCAATGGCACTCGTGCACAAGGAAACATCTTCTCAAGGATAAACCAGAAATCCGCAAGATCCTTCCCGAAGGACATTGACACTAGCAGGAGAGGAAGAAGCGGGGAGTTCCCGTTATACGAGGAGCTCGTACGCACCTCGGCCGGTCCACTGCTCTGAGGAACCAGATCTAGTCGAGTGTGTTTTAGAGATATGATCGAAATATTTATGCTCGTACTTGCATTGTGTTTTGAATTTAAAAAAAATAGCTTGATATAACAGGAGGTGATAAGATAAGATATATGTATTATGCCGGGTCAACACTAAGCGAACATGTTAGCTAACAATGTTCGCGAACAATGTTATCCGCACATTTTGTTCGCGAACATTGTTAGTTAACAATTTTCGCAGTGTGCCGGGTCCACAGAAAATGTTTTTACGACTTGTTTGAAATAACATTGTTAGCGAACATTGTTCGCGAACATTGTTAGCTAACATGTTCGCTTAGTGTGGACACGGCATTAGGAGGAAGCGTGAGATAAGCATTGATTAGGAGGCGATTTGTAACCTGGAGGTCGGTGGTTCAAGTCCCAAGTTCAGCAAATATTTAGTAAAGTGAGTTTGAGGAGTTGTGACATCACGAAAGTGATTACCACAAGGGAGTATTTAACTGTGTATTGTATTACTATAAGAACACGCAAGTAATAATAATACTTTGGATGTCTTGGTAATAATAATTTCGTGTTCGTGAGATAAGCTTTGAAATACGTGCCTAACTGACCTCAGTAGCTTGATCGATTAGGCGGAGGACTTATAACCTTTAGGTCGGTGATTCAAATCCCAAGTTCGGCAAAGAATTAGCAAAGCGATTTTGAGTAGTTGTGATATCACGGAAATGATTAACACAAATAATATGATAACCTAAAATGGTCACCCATCCAAGGAAGAGCCTCGCTGGACGTTACTTAACTTCAGTGACAGAAGGAATGTTAGAAGCTTTCATTTCGATTATAATTATTAAATTTATTGTTGAATTTCTTTGAATATCAGCCTTCGCCCGGAGCCAAGAATCCTTCCTCAAGACTTGACCTATATTCTGCAAAGAGAAAGGAGAACTAACTCAAACTAAAAAAGTTTGTTCCCTTCCTCTAAACCTCTTTTTTTTATCTCTCCCTTCTCTCTCTCTTCCTTCTCTATCTCTTACTTTTTTATCTTCTAATTTATCTCTTTTAGTCTTTTCTCTCTCCATCCCTTTGAAATATCATTTTTCTTTGTGATCCAGTTATTTTCGCTTTGATTTTCTCTGTCTTCCTCCCCTCTTTTACAAATTTCTTCTTTATAACTGACATATAAGGGTTGGGTAGAAGAGATTGCCTAAGGCAATAACCCCGCCCTTTAGTTAGGACATATATTATGTATATATTTTTTTTTTTTTTTTTTTTTTAATATTGTATTTTGTATTTTCGTTTGTAATTATTTGTATTGTATATGTCCTATTATCTAATAAAGTGTAAATAAATAAAAATAAAAAAATAAATAAATTCTCGAATCCTTTGTCTCTCTTCTCTCTCTCTTCTCTCTCTCCTCCTCTCTTCCTCCTTTTCCCTCTTCTGCTCCTCTCTCTCTTATATTCTTTCTATCTGTCTGTTCTCTCCTCTCCTCCTCATTTTATATTCCTTATTCTCATTCTGTTTCTTCCGTTGATCTCTCTCTCTCTCTTTCTCTCTTCCCTCTCCCTCCATTGAAATATCTTTTTCTCTTGTGCTCATTTTTCCCTTTGATCTTCTCTCCTCATCTTTCTCTCTTCTTCTTCTCTTCCCCTCTCTTCTTTCACCTCTCTCTCTCTGTCTCTTTCACTATCTCCCTCCCTTTCTCTTTTCATTTCATCTATTCCTTGTCTTGTCTGTCTGTCGACGCTCTCTCTTTCATTCATCCCAACTCCATTCTTTGCCTCCATTCTCTGTCTCTAACCTTTTTCACTCTCCTCAAACTCAAATATCAACACCAGTAGTATAACAGATTATTTATTTATTAAAAAAAATATATAGACAAAACAATCAATAATAAATTACAACATAAATAAACATAAAGATATACAAAAAAACCGACAGAAAACTATACTATTGTTTTGTAATCCGGGGCGAAGTTAATGCCTTCGGCTTTCTCAGCCACTTAACCAAGTAGGACATAGTAAAATATGCCGTACATGGGACTCGAACCTCCGACCTTCAGGTTACGAGTCCGCTGCGTTATTCATCGAACCGCAGAGGTCTGTCCGTTTCAGCCCCATTTGTTGCATCCAATAGATTGTTCTAGAAAAAGTTTACCCACCACTGTTGCATATAGAGCACTGAAACTCCTCGCTCCAGACACAGTTTGTTCTGTATCTCCAGAGGATATGAAAAGCTCGGCAAGAAAGTGGAGCACCCCCACCTCCCAAATTCCAGCTACCCCCCCCCCCCCCCCCAACACCGCTACCCCTAACACCCTTTCTCCCCTGCCGACTATCTCCCAGATACGTACCATTACATAACACACACCTTCTCTCCATACGTGCCCCACTTGCCTAACACCCATTTCTTCTCTACACCATTCAGCTCCTGACCCCATTTCTGAACACCCCCACTTGCTCTGATTACAGTATCACCTCCGCCAAACATCACCCCCCCCCCCCACTGGTTACACCTCCTTTCCATCTCATTTCCTGATACTCCCACCTCATTACAGATATCCCTCCTCCTCCCCCCCCCTCCCCAAATTACTGCTAGCTATCTCCCCTTACCACCATTCCAGCTACATCCCCCCCTCTCCCCCGCCAACATCCCCATGGTACACCCCCGCCACACATATTACGCAAAGGTCCAGACAAGAGGAGAGGGAAGGGGAGGAGAAAAATGAACAGGGACAGAGGTACAGGGGGGAGGGGGGGGGAGGTGCTTACTATTTATAGCACCTGGTGGCGTAGGGGAGCTATAATATGGGGGCGGATCTGGTGGAGTTAGATATATGGGATTATGGGGGCATCTATAACCAACAGTATAGTTTGGTATTTCACGAGTCCAAGCATCTGATAATTTACATGTTTTTTTTAACACATAGACGACCTGTCATTTTTTTAGTGGACCGGGGATATTGTATTATGACTGTGTTACGTACGGGTGTCGTGACCACCTTTGCACATCCTAATTCCAAAGTCTTCTCCTGCAATTCTTTCCCCTTGTAACAGCAAAGATATCTAGCAAACTGACTGATAACGAAACTCCATGTTACAGATCGCCCTTATCGATCAAGCTACTGAGGTCGGTTTATTCATGTGTTACTTTATAATTCGGCCTATGAAAAGAAAAAGTTGCTTTTCCAGTTTTTCCGCTCCCGAGCTGCGGCTCTGGTCTGACACAGTTAGCTGTCTGCACAAACGTCTGCCCTACTTCTGATGTCCTCAAATATTTGTCGGTTCCTTTAGTTCCAGATGAAAACAGAACATTGGTTCTTTCAACTGAGGACATTGGACGAATTGGGACGCGATTCTCGATATTGATAGGGTTGACAAAATCAGTCTTTACTACTTGCGTAAAGTCCGCGTGTACGGCAATGCCTCGAGTGTAGAGTAGGATTGGATAATGATAGGGCAATACAGGGCCATGCCTCCTCACGCAACTAATGTACAGCCGTAAAATGTACTTCTCAGGTTTTTTTGTTTTTTACGTCCTTTAAAATGCTTGGAATCTCTCAAACCAGCCACTCATATTAACCTCACCCATCCTTAGTGGGGTCGGGAATAGCTAGTATCACGAGGTTCGAATACTTCGAATGTTGAATGGTCACACATCCAAGCCTTAGCCTTGCTAAACGTTGCCTAACTTAATAATCAGGCTTCAACCGCTTTGGAAATGCACATAATTGTTCTCATGTGTATTTTGAATATTTCGGAGGACGGATTTCGATGAAATTAAAGCTTTTGAATGCTTATTTTCGAAAAATGTGTAGTTCTGTTGCTCATTAAAATTATTTATTTTAGCGATTTATGATATTCCAAAAGACAGAAGCAGTTGTAAGAACATAGAGCGGCGTCGGATCACCGAAGTTAAGCATTTTCCAGCGAGGTAAAGACTTCGTGATGCTGGCATCCTGGTCCAACCAGGCTGGGTGAGGTTAATGTGGGTGGCAGGTTTGTGAGTTTCCTGTGAATGGAGGGTAACACCCCGTCGCGACGTGATATGACCATGCTGTTGAAAGCGATATTAAACTCTATTAAAGAAAATAACCAAGAACATATTGATTAGAATACTATCTAATGAAAATTCCGATGTAACAAATCCTTGTAACTCACCGAGAACTGCCCCAAGATTTTTATCCCCCTCCCCCCTTAGCCAGACATGTTATCTGACAACTTCATTGTGAGATTCTGCTTCTAATGCTTCTATATTAGGAATTGCAGCTTGTCAAGTGATCAAAGGTTTGACATTTACGTCATTCCGTGATATAATGTCTATTTTAAAGTCCACAGCTTCCTTGTAATTAATGTGATTCAATGATTCCGATGTGTCACCACTGTCTCGTATGATTCACTCAGCAAACTTTACACTGATTTTCAGAATAGCATCACAATAGATAAAATTGCTAGAAATACTAGCACCTAGAATTCTGTTTAAACGACCTTAATTCCTGATAATTCCATCTCGAACAATTAAGTCTACTCATAGCATAGACGGTCTTTGTGCACGTCAAAACTATGATGTTAGCTAAACATGGCTAGGTCGTACGTATTAGTATTCTAGGTGATACTTGATAGACCTTGGGCGCATGTTTTTCTGCACAAAACTCTAGAAGAAAACCTTGGCTAATACCAGTATCGTATATGTGTGACGAGCGGTGTCCAAACTGTGTGACAAGCTATCAGAAACAATAAAACTGTCCACTGACTGACAAAAGTCAGTGGAGAATTTTCGTTCCGTTTTTAAGGATGATTATCTACTTATTTAGATTCATTGTTTATTTCATTTTAAGCAGAATTTCCTATCCTGCAAATACACGGCTTTCTTTTCAGAATTTCCTACACTGTTGTAATCGTTCATGGTTTTCTATAGGGACTTTTTTCAGCTTACGTCTTAACAATCAATAGGATACCAATCATATAAAAACAGAAGAAAATGGAAAACTATTCCAAATTAAAAAAAAAAAAAAAATACTTTTGAAAGTAAACTTGCTCAGTACCTAAAATGAAAAGAAAGAAAATACATTGGTTTATAGAATTGAACACGAACTTCTTGACTTTTATGAAAAATCCTCATGTTACGCTATTTTAACCAATTTTGTCTTTAGATAATATAGATTTCAACATTGGACGTGAAAACACGCTTCGAGTCGACAAAAATTCCAAATACCTTAGAGTAAATTTCGTCGAAATTGTTTGGGAACGGTTGGGTTTATTAGCAAAATATTCCAGCTCTGTACATTATGACTCATCAAGTATGTGCCGATCATTGGCTGCACTGGCATCAATCTCACAAGAGTCACAACACAACCAGCGCAAGGCGCAACACTCGGACCCCAGAAGTTTCCGACATGACTCACCCGAATGACCTGTCCCAACCCTGAAGTTGTGTTGCTTATTTCATCCTGGGAGTATGTAAAAATTGTCGGGGCAAGGAATGCGTGGTGTCTTTTACGACCCGGACAGTAAAATATATAACTTGAAGATCTGATCTGAATGTGATATACGAGTAAGTTTTTCAAACTAAAGAAAACCAATTACTGAAAGCTGAAGTTTATATGTAATACTACAAATTCTCATTACATGGTTGTTTTGTTAGCTGTTAGCACTGTTACGTACCTCTACAACTGTGTATTGCACGCCATTAAAGTTATGACGAGTATGACGACTACTTAAAATTAAATTATATTGAGTATGCCTTCTTCATCACAAGAACTAAACCCCAAGAGACTTAACTAACATATTGTCTGTTTTGTTATTGGTCAATAGAGGAATTTGATAATCATGTAATGTAAATCTTTTTCAAACAGTTATGGATTTTAGCTCGTAATTTTAGTCATTTTTGGACAGACATTCTGTTTTCAATTTTTCTCCTTTTAATTCCTTGGATAATAATGAATGAACAATATGCTCGACTCTCAAAGTCTAGTGATTATTCAGTAAAAAAGAAATCGCAAACCTCAAAAATGATCACCAAGATTGTAAAGCATGCAAAAAAGTCACGTGCTTCCTATACGCTAACAGAAACAGATAAACAAAATGAAGAACACAACGAAGCAGTAGCTATACAGTTACGGCGAGGTGTTGGAAATCTGAACCACGATAACATTACAAGAACTAACTGTTGAACCCAGAGGAACACACGTTGCTCCATATCGAGACATTGGGAATCCGTTAGAAGACAAAATCAGCAAGAATTCCAGAGCAATTGTTCTCCTATTAGCAGTAGCAATAGGGACCTTAGCAGTAGCAATAGGGACCTCTCCAACATGGATACAGCGAGTTAGCGATACTAACCAGGTACCCGGGTCCTGCAATATGTTGTAAAGAATTTAAGCAAGCTCGTTTAAAACCATTAGCACGCAAATTCACTACAAGACCGTGTGGGAACACACGGACAAGGTTCATGCTGGTAGTTCTGATCTTTGTGGAAATGTTTTGTTCTAATTCTGGTTGATCTTGGTGTAGTTGGTTCCGCCAATGTTATTGGTTGTGTTGTGGTTATTCTAGGTAACATTCTCGTGGTTGATAGTCAAGTAGTTAAGGCGCTAGTCTGGTAACTCAGGTAGCGTAGGGATCCGTTGGTTCAAATCCCACCCAGTGCATGAATTTTTCCTCATTTATTCCATTTTATGACCACATAATAATAAGACTCTGTAGGTTAGGTGGTAGAAAATGCTTTGAGAAAATTTGCTTGGTGGTTACCTTCCTCTAAAGAATGTTATTATTATTCGTTGGTCCGCTGCTGATATTGGTTGTGTTGTGGTATTTCTAGGTGAAATTCTTGTAGGAAATGTTGGCCTTTTTGTTTCCTTCGCTTTCTTTTCTGATCATTTCCAGTAAAACATTTTGAATTGATACTGGAGTAAAATCCCTCACAGTTTTTACCAAGTCCTAGTAGGCACCTCTTTGTACGTGTATAATAATAAAACTCTTTAGTGGAAGGTAACCACTAGGTGAGGTTCATGCTTCAAGTATTTTCTACCACCTAACTCTCAGAGTCTTATTATTATGTGGTCATATACTCAAATTGAGGATAAATTCATACCCTGGGTGGGATTCGAACCAACGGCTCCCTACTCTACCTTAATTACAAGACTAGCGCGTTAACCACTTGACTACCAGGGTATACATATGTACATGTAGATAATATATTATTGGTACATAGTAGCATGGAACAGATACTCTGGCTGAGGACACTCTCAACTCTGTACTCGTATACAGAGAATAGCGGTGGTACTCTAGCTAGAACATCCGTTGCCAAACTGAGAAGTAGGGCCAGACTCAAGAGTAAAAGTTGTGCACTGCTCGTTGCTCATCAAGTGGTTAAGAAGCTAGTCTTGTGGTAATGGGTTAGTGTTAAAAAGCTTTTAACTTGTTCGAAAGGTCTTGCCATAAGGACTTATTATCAACAAACTTCATTTTTCTGGAATTTACGGTTAACGAGTTATTGGTCAAAATATATGGATATTACGCAGGACGTCCGACCCTGTATCTCGAGAAAGCTAAGTCATAGCTCACTGAAATTTATTGTAATGAACTTCTCTCTATGAGACCTTTAAACAATATGACACACAGACATGCCATTCTATTTAAGATCTGTCCAGTTGGTATATGTCCAGATTGTCCAGCCTGACTGGGGCTCTGTAGGCAAATCTGAAAATTAATCCCCCTAAAAATAAAGATTTTCGCGTTTTTTGATATTTTGAGTCGTTTTCGAGAAACCCAGGCCTGGGTGAGACTATATGGATGCCCTGTATAATGTTATATACTTCTTTTAAACAATCATCCCTGGGTAGTGTGCCAAGTACTAAGTATCTTTGCTTAAAACATGGATGAATAATTTATTGTATAAGTGATGGAGATCTCGTAATGGTTCAAACCTGGCCATCTTGGATAGTTCTAACACGGATGAAATCTCAACAATAACAAATTCATTTTTCTTCTTACATGCTTTTGAAGGTAATAGCTGTAGCCATCTTGGTTAGTTTGTTATGTGATAGATTTATTATCTATGAGATGTACGTTGAGTTTTTTTATTAGGGTTAAACGTAGATTTTCTACTGCATGCTCATGTACGACCGAACAACGGGGGTTTTACCCTACATTCACAAGAAACTCACAAACCTGCTACCCACATTAACCTCACCCGGCCTGGGTCGTGCCAGAATGCCAGTTCTTCACCCGCTGGACGTTGCTTAACTTCAGTGACCCTACGAGAACCTGATACTTATTCCTTCATGATTTAAATACGATTTCATAATTCGGACCTTAGCTGTATGGACACTATGGGAAGAATTCATATGTACCTATACATTTTTGTAATACATCTGCAGCGCCAAGTCTCGGATTGCGTACTGTCTTAGATGGGGTAAAAGCGATGCTAAGCGATGACAAGTTTTCGGTTTCGTCTATAACTTTCGACCTAAGTTGAGTACCGCTGCTCGAGTGATACCACTAGAGCTCAGGTGAGAGAGCTTACATTCTTCTAGTACTCGGGGTCAGCTGTCAGCAACGAGGTCGCCTCTCCTCTGCTACCTGTGCCACGTTGCCAGCTGGACGAGTGAAAGAAAATGAGGATACGAGGATGTGGGATTTTTTTATCCGACTGAGGGATTTTTATCCCAATGAGGGATTTTTTGGTATGCTACGTCGATAATTTATTTATTTATTACGCCGTTTACAATTTGCGTCCAGCCGCGATGTATGGCCATTGGCCATGTCTCGGGTGTAGAGTAGGGTTAGGAAAAATACTCAGGTGTAGAGTAGGGTTAGGAAAAACACTTAACAGGGTTGGCGTTGGGAAGAGCATCCAGCTGTAAAATGTGACTGTGGTTCAGAAATCAGAACTAACCAACCTCAACCACGAGGAACAGGTTGAACAAGAGGCAAGTGTGAAGACGAATAATTTAAGTTTTACTTCTTTTTTTGAAGATGAGTGTTTCACAGCCTTTTTTATTTCGTAGCCATGAAACAGGAGCTACTGTAGACGCTTGTGGTCTGTGTTGAAGCCTGCCCATACTTCCCATTTAGGTGCTGGGTCAACACGAGCGCACCGGAAGGTATCCCTTACAAATAACTGTAACCAAGT
The DNA here is from genome assembly GCA_024516035.1 of Bactericera cockerelli. Classification (NCBI taxonomy): domain Eukaryota; kingdom Metazoa; phylum Arthropoda; class Insecta; order Hemiptera; family Triozidae; genus Bactericera; species Bactericera cockerelli. The sequence goes on along the minus strand of CM044956.1, from coordinate 1,437,929 downwards.
TTTGAATACAAATTTTTTTGAACCCGGGACCTTCTGCATGGCAAGCGAGTGCTTAACCACTGTATTCGTGCGCTTAATGTTTGACGGAATCGGGATTCGAACCACCGAACTCCAGGTTACGAGTCCGCCGCCTTATTGGTTATTGGTCAATATAATATGTAGTTTGGAACATATCCTGAATTATTTAATCAAGGAGTTAGGAGTTAGGCTTTTTTCAATAATTGTTTGTCAATAATTCATATTTTTCAAAGATTAACAATGGTCCAGTTAATCGAATGGGAATTGTTAACAAGTGCAAAGGGATTTTCAACTCTAGACCACTTGGCAACGCTGTCAGTAACACCTCAATGCCCCCTTCCTCAGGGGAAACAAATAGCTACCTCAAGCATCAGTACTCTATGCTCTGTATCAGTGGCCAGTGGAACCCAACACCACACTTGATATATCTCCGGCCGGTGACGCCGGGTTATGTGGAATAAGTTCTGTGATTCTGATAGTGAATTAATACAGGGTCCAGTCAGCGTCGATGACACGTTGAATACACCAGTTCTCATTCAGTCACTGAAGTTAAGCTGAATCCATGAGGTTAGGACTTGGATGGGTGACCATTCGAATTCGAATCCTCGTGATGCCTGGCTATCTCCTCCCCAGTCAGGCTGGGTGAGGGTAATTTGAGTATCTGATTTCTGAGTTTCCAGCGAATGGAGGGTAACACCTCCGTCGTGATATGACCATGATGTTAAAAGCGATGTTAAACCCAAATTAAAAAAAAGACTCGTACAATAAATTTATTATTAATATCAGTACAAAAAGGGCTGGGTTGAAGAGACTGCCATATGCAATAACCCCGCACTTTGGTTAAAACATCTGTATAATTTTATCAATGTATTCGGGGTCCACTCATACCTCGTGAGGAAAAATGAGTAGTTACTTGTATGAGTAATGACCAGTGGCGGCATTACCAGAGTAAAAAGAAATAAATGTAATAGAATAATTCGAAATGTGACAGAGGCTCTTAGTAATGCTGCGCTACCACAAAAAATGTGAAGAGGCCTTGTGCTTCACCACAAATAAGAATCTTACATATTTTATCAATGTTGTTTATCTTTTTCTTGTTTATATTGTTGTCAATTTTGTATTATTAATGTTCATCATTATTTGGTTGTACATATCCTCCTCAGACGGGGTGTACACAGTTGTGCATTTTTCTTATTTATTTTTTGTAGTGCCTTGGACCTGAATTTTTTTGTCATTATTATCGTCCGGACTATATCCATAAAATTCAAGAATAGGTTCTCTGTCCGAGAGGATATGTCCTGACTCCTGTTAATTCTTTCAATTTAATAATAATAATAATGTACAAGTTCTAACAATACCACAATTGTCAACATATGAGCAAGCAGAATTGGCGCTATCCACTTCTACAATTGTGCACCTGGTCTTAACATTCCCACGGGGAGATTTTTTTGCGTAACCTCGATTTCGGCCATCCCATCCCGTCAAAAACATATACGCTAAAACCGACCCAGTGCAATCTTGAATACGATTGTATTGAAAGGTGGTGAGTCCTGAGTTCGCGATAATTCATAAAAATTTGTGAGTTGATAATTTACTAGACATAGGATATGTTAACAAATATGCGAAAAACATGCATTCTAGTTACTGAGCGAACGAATTGTTAGTGATCTCCCTCGCTTCCCATGCCGCAAGGTCCCGGTTCTAACTTCCCCCACAAATTTTGTATTGCAAAACTTGATTTACATCCGTTATACAGGGATACCTCGCTAACCGACTCAGTAGCTTGACCGACCTAAGGGGAAGTACTTGTGTCACTCTCGCATCGAGGGGAGGCTACCGATGGGCAGTAAAAATTACAAGCGTGAGTTTCAAGTAAAATAACAAGAAGGTGTGAACACTCATCTTTAAAAAAAAAAAAAACAAAAAGATACCTTCTTATAAACCTCATTTGGTATTAAATGCTACATAGTAGATATGAAAAAAGGTAATATATTATATTATGTATATTGTATAAAAATTGTGAGCCAACATCTGTTATAATAATTTATTATTAAAACAATTTTTTAAACTAAATTCTAGTTTTTCTTTTTTGGTTTCGCATTACTTCAGGGCACTTGCTTCCGGAAACGAAAAAACACTGTCAGAATTTTCCGCTCCGAACGGGATTCGAACCCATGACCTCCGGGTCATCAGCCAATGCTCTCAACCACTGAGCCACGAAGGCAAATACTGGTGGATGGTATTGTTTCATCAATATTATTGAAGGTAGATTCACTGTTCATAGTGATGGCTTCTGGTCTTTTCACTTTAAGAGCCTTCAAATTCTTCATCTGTAATTTTAACAGAGTATACTAACAAACAAAGATAGGTACTTAAGGTCGATCTTAGGTACTTAAGTCGAGTTTATTTAGACTCACTCCGTTACTCTTCGTTGCAATTTTATTATACGAGTAGGTGGCAGTGTCGATGGCACGTTGAATACACTAGTTCTCATTCAGTCACTGAAATTAAGCAACGTCCAGCGAGGCTAGGACTTTAGAGGTGACATATTCCCAGCCCGACTCAGACTGGGTGAGTTTGAATGCTCGTTTCTGAGTTACTGGCGAATGGAAGGTAAAACTCCCGTCGTGATATGACCCTGCAGTTCAAAGCGACGTTAAACCTTTAAAAAACCAATATAGGGACATATACAAAAGTATTTGATACAAAAAATAATATCTGCTAGTCTTCACCATGCTATATTGACCTTATAAACCCCTCCCCCTTCTTTTACCATGCATTCGCATTTCAACCCGCAAGGCTGAGCTGATGCAATATGCATCTATGCAAGTCACAACACGTGGTATATTTCGCGTCCACATAATACCCCTTCATTTTCTACTCAGCGCGGGAGGATACTGTGTTCGTCTTTGTTGTCCATTCCTTGCGCATGCGCACTCGGTCTTCTATTGATTTCTTTTCCTCTTCCTACTTCTGACTTTTTTCTCGCTTTTCTTTCTTCGCCTTTTCCCCGCCGTTTCGCTCCATCTTTCTCAAAGAAATCAGATGAAAAATGTGTTCTCTTCCTGTTCCGTGATTGTACGCTTTCTGCCATTGTGCTTACGATGTCGTACTGTCGGATGCTTTCGTATTGTTAAGATTTTTCAGCGCTTTGCCGCCAGTGTGTTGCTCTGTAGCCTGTTCCAGAAACAATCTCATAATCTCCCTTTCAACCGTCACACATCGCACTCTGATTGGTTAATTTGAACGCAATAACCAATCGGAGTGGTTGTGTTGACGGTTGAAAAGGAGATTCGAGATTTTGAGAGTGGAGAGTGTTTCTGGAATGGACTACTGGTGTTCAATATACAAAGATGTAGAGAGGATCATGCAATCTTATGTAATCAATGCAATGATGACATCTTACAAATTCAACTTTGATGAATTGCAGGTAGTCAAGGGGTTCACGCGCTAGTCTGGTAATCCAGGTAGCGTAGGATCCGTTGGTTCGAGTCCCTACCCAGTGCATAAATTTTTCCTCATGAGTTTGTGACACATAAGTAAGACTCTGAGGGTTAGGTGGTAGAAAATGCTTTGAGCATTAACCTCGCCTGGTTCCACTGAAACAATGGTTTCGTTTGGAATGTGACCAGTGGCGCCATTACGAACTAGCATTTAGTTAATATCGCTTCAATACAATACCTTCCTTATTATAGGATAAGGAAAATAAAAAGACATGTATTACGAATTCACTCCCTTGAAATACATAGAAGGCCATGCCTCGGGTTTGTAATGTGGTTTGGAAAAATATATGTAGGGTCTTGCCTAAATTGTAAAGTATGATAATTCCGCTAGATAGGCACAGGTAATAGCTATTAATAAAGGGAATGTGTTAAAGGAATGAATTCATTTCATACATTCCATTTTCTTCTTTCCTTATCTTATTCCACACAAGTAAACTCATATAATATGACCTTTTTTCGCCGCGGAATAAACTCGTAAATTATAAAAATGAGACCAAAATTTTGGGTGTGAACTCCTGCTCCACTCACCCACAAACTAATTACCAATTTACCTGCTCATTCTCTTTCACACCCACACGCTCTCCCACCTGGCTGACATTTCCCTACACCTACACCTCCACTTTCACCACCCTACACCTCCACTTTCACCTCCCTACACCTCCAATTTCACCTCACACTCAATATATCGAGAGTGGGTTTGGAATGATTTTCTCTTCGTCCCTCTCATAAGGGGAAGAGGATACCTGATCCCTATTCCTTAATGACGTACTGGAAATATTAATTTACCCGTATATTCGATTATTCAAGCAACATCGCTAAGGATCTAAGCACCAAGAGAGAGGGTCATGGGGTGATGGCCGTTCCTTATGAATATGGTGCAGAAATGCCTGTTTTTTTATTGTGGAATTTTTTTTATGTATTTAATTTTATGAATAAAATAGGTTTGCTTAGAAAAAAATTGGGCTCTACATTAAAATAAGTAGCAAGTTTGGTGAGTGGTGTTTTTTATTTTAATTGTTTAATTCTGACCACAATTTACTAAGATCTTAGTGAATAATATCTAAGGCCGAAATTCACATATGTCCGAACTACAGAGCGGTTTATTGCCTTTGGCCATTTCTTCCACCCAATCCTTGTTTTTTAGTTCATTCATCAAACCTTTCAATTAAAGTTCATTAATTAAACCATTCACCTAGAGTTCACGCAATTTTCGCGTAGAGTTCACTCAATTCTCGACTTGGGTTGACTCAATATCCGGATCGGCATTCTCCCAGGGCAGGATCCCGAGCCACGAACTCCAGACTGTGAGTCACCTACTCGCTCATGAGTCACCGCCAGCTCTAGGGTGATTAACATTAGTGTGATCCCAGCGCTAGTATATGTATGTATTGCAGTGCACTGGTAGTCAAGTGGTTAACGCGCTATAGTCTTGTAATCCAGGTAGCGTAGGAATCCGTTGGTTCGAATCCCACCCAGTGCATAAATTTTTCCTCATTAATTTGAGTTTGTGACCACATAATAATAAGACTCTAAGGGTTAGGTGGTAGAAAATACTTTGAGCATTAACCTCACCTGGTGGTTATCTTCCACTAAAGAGTGCTATTATTATTATTATGTTTATGAATAAATCTGCATCCCAGACCCACAAACAAAAATTTTACTGTGTCCTAAGTCACACAATATGATTAGTAAAAATCTGCCATCCAATACCACCTAATTTTGTCCGAAGTCACACAACACCTTGTCCCGGTAGCTCAGTGGTCAAGCTTGGTCCTCAATGGTGTTAAATGTAACACAAATATGCGCTGAAGAGATGAACCGAAAGTTCAAGATACAGCTGAAATCTTGAGTTCAAATAGTACAGCTTTATTGTAGTCCTAACTGTTAAAACGTAAAGTTTACAACAGAGCGGTCTGGTAACCTAATGACGTGTTTAGTAGGTACCTAGAATTAGGTCATACTGAAGAAGAGCTTGAAAATGTTCATGTTCTTCGCAATTGTACCAGTTTGGAGGATTAAATTCAGTCGGTAGGTCCGGTACTACAGTCCCCGTGATCTGAAGCTCGAATGCTTCTACATCCGAATTGTTACCAAAATAATTCTTACTAAATAAATAATCAAAAAAAAATACCATCTTTTTGTTTGTTTGTTTTGTTTTTTTTTTTTTTTTTTTTTTCTTCAAATACGGCCAGCCTCCGTGGCGCAATGGTTGTGACTACTACCCGTAGTCAAGAGATCCTAAGTTCAATTCCCGGTTAGGCTTAGACTTTTCTACATAAAAATCTGTCTCCTCCGAACAAGTGAAGTTGGCTTTTCCGGCACTACGCGCCCTACCCAGGCTGGGGGAGGATTATGTGGGTAGCAGATATTTGAGTTTCCTGCTAATGAGGAGTAACGCCCCCGTCGTGATTTGACCATGCAGTTGAAAGCGACGTTAAACCCCCCCCCCCCCCCCAAAAAAAAACGAACACAATACTTCTGATTTCTAATACTAGAGATTTCGGAAGTAAAAGATATACATATCTCCTTATTCTTCTATCCTCTCATGATATGTACTCCTGCTATCAGTAAACTGGCATTCAGCCACTCATTGCCCTAGCTGACAGCCTAGCTAGTATCACGTGAATGCGTTATCTGCTCATGTAGTAAGTACATCACAGCCCCATGCCAACAGGTGTGAACACTGCAAATGAATACTTTTGCGATAAAGTAGGAATTTTTAACTGCATGAGACAGGGTTTTTGCTACAAAAAATATTTTTGTTAATACCTTTGAACTCCTTTTTTTGCGCTGTCCGAGTTTGTTTAACAATTTTCCATCAATAAGATGAGGACTGTCAAGGGTCAAGCTTGTGGACCAGCTATTAGAATCGAATCCGATGGCATGTTGAATACACCGGTTCCCTTCAGAACACCGAAGTTAAGCGACATCCAGCGAGGTTAAGACTTGGATGGGTGACCATTCAAATTCTAATTCTCGTGACGCTGGCTTTTCCCGGCCCCACTCAGGCTGGTGAGGTCAATGTGAGTAGCAGGTTTGTGAGTTTCCTGCGATGGAGGTAAAACCCCCGTCGTGATATGACCATGGCAGTTGAAAGCGACGTTAAACCCACTTAAAAAAAAAAAAGATTCGAATCCCTCGCAATACATGGATTTTCCTCACAGAAAATGTGAGGAAAATTCGAGAGCTCGTTATGCTGGCTATTCTCGGCCCCAATCAGGCTGGTTGAAGGTTCATTTGTGTAGCAGGTTTGTGAGTTTCTAGTGAATGGAGGAATTGGAGGATAAAACCCCCGTCGTGAATGGCCATGCAGTTGAGAGCGACATTAAACCAACAAAAAAAAATCAATTACGGGGTCAGATAGTAGAAAGTACTTTTGAGAATTTTTGGCCTAATCCAGGCTGGTGAGGTTAATCTCAGAGATTCAATTAATTAGGATAATGAAGTGATTATTGGATGTTATAAATCCATTACTTTAAATAAAGCATTAAAATTGATATTAAGCTAAATGCTTGTATTTGCCAATGGTTATTATCCAATATACAATTATATTTTAAATAATAATGGTATCACAGAATTATAGGACTTTTCCATATCTTCAATATATCTTATTTTTGCCTATAAATCCGCCACCATCGTTGCTCACATAAAGCAGCTACTCATTTTTCCTCAAGGGCTATGAGTGGACCCAAACATCCATGTACAGAGCAGAACTGTCCCGCTGGGGATCGGACCCACTAATATGGCTCAACCATGTAATTGTGAAAACTAAAAATGTCTCTTAAAGTCCAACCATAAATTGTAAACTTGAAGCAGCCCACCCTAAAAAAGTTACTCTTTCCTAAGAAATAGTTTAAAGCAACATACTATAACAGCACGAAGCTATAAAGTACACCTACTTTTCCACTCAATTATATTAAGTAATGTCTCAAATTTATTATCACATTCGACATAAAACTGTCTAACCACGAAAAACTGCAGCGGACAACATTTTGCAGAGCTGGACAAAGCACGCTTCATTATTTCTGCAGAACGTAGGGTGAAATTAATAGACAAAATTAAGTTATTGAGTGATTAAGTCAATCCAGGTAGTCGATCCAGAGATCCGTTGGTTCGAATCCCACCCAGCGCATGAATTTTTCCTCATTATAGAACGTTAATGCATGAATTTTTCCTCTTTATGAATGAAATACAAACAGAAACGTCACTTATTTTATTATTATTATTATTTAAATCTTTATTAGGAAAACAAAGTACAATATTTACAGTATAAAACTAAAAAGAATAGGGGCGATTACGAACTCCACCTAATTGACCTTTGCATACTCGAACTCCACCTAAATGAACATTTTCGCATGTCGCACTCCACCGATTTCAAAAAAGGTTGCAATACGAACTCCACCGATTTGTATTTTTCTACACCCCGTATAAGGTTTTTTTTACTTTAGTTCATTTATTCTCATGCATAGATTGGAGCTTATATACTTTAATAAATACTAAGAAGGCCATGCCTCAAGAATATAGTACGGTTAGGTAAAATACATAGAAGGCCATGCCTCAAGAACATAGTAGGGTTAGGGATCATACATAGAAGGCCATGCCTCAAGAACATAGTAGGGTTAGGGATAATACATAGAAGGCCATGCCTCAAGAATATAGTAGGGTTAGGTAAAATACATAGAAGGCCATGCCTCAAGAATATAGTAGGGTTAGGTAAAATACATAGACGGCCATGCCTCAAGAATATAGTAGGGTTAGGTAAAATACATAGAAGGCCATGCCTCAAGAATATAGTATAGTGCTGACATTACTGTTAGAATTAAATAAAGTATATACTGTGTGTCTCCGAATCATAAAATCCATGTTTTCTTCTTTTTACCTAATTCAAAATCGGTGGAGTAGGTATAATAAAAAAAGGGGAAGTTCGTATGAGACACTTTGAGGGAGTCCTTTTTCGGTGGAGTTTTCGGTGGAGTTCGATGCTGCCCAAGAATAGATGTTAAAATAGTAAGAAAAGTAAATAAATATGAAAATAATACTAATGTCCTAACTAGAGGGCGGGATTATTGCCTGTGACAATCTCTTCCACCCAACCCTTACTTGGGTACATACGAGTGAAGACAATTTGTTATATTCGGCCTACGAGATGAATGATAAAACTTCAACCCACCCCTTCAGTTTCTTCACACAGGTCCTGCTTACAACGCTCACCTCCCCGACATATCTTCATACCCAATAAAGTAAATGACTTGAAGGAAAGCCATTCCGAGGGAAATATGCGAGGGAATATTTACGAGGGACAAAGGGAGAGGGATATTTACGAGGGAGGAAAGGGAGGGACTATATTTACGAGGGACAAAGGGAGGGGGAATATTGTATTTGTGGCGCCACTGTTCCAATCCTCTGTGTCTTGCACTTTGTACAAATTGTCTCATCCTTACTAACTTGCTCGCTAGAATTTCATATACAGGGTGATCGAAACCACCCAGCCACTATCTTTTTCTCGAGAACGGTCTGAGTTAGGATCTTGAAACAAAAAATTGGTCCCCAATATGAAGTCTGAAGTTTTATGGGAAAATATTTTGAACCTCCACCCACCGTCCCTAAGGGCGTTTTCAGGGGGGCACATGTCCGTTTCTCCCGAATTTTGATTAGAATGCATATTATTTTATTATACTTTCAAAACAAGCAAAGCAAGTTAGTAACATTAGTAAAAAGAAAAAAAAAATATTCCTTGGTTCGAGTCCCGAAAAAACACGGTTTTTAGAAGAAAATAGGCCCAGGTTGCGGAAGTCATTACGGGCACCCGGTAAACGTTGTAAAAAAACTAAAAATGTCAAAAAATAGGTAAAGTTCTCTTCTTTAATTTGATGTACTTGTTTTTATTCTATAAGGAAGTCATAAGTCCTTAAATTGGTCATAAACTTTTTCCAGTTTCAAAAGACCAAAACACCAGAAATTTAAATTCGACCCCCTATTTTTTCTTCTTTTAAATAAAAGCAGAAAATTAGTACATAGCATACAATGCAAAAAAAATTACTTTTCTGCCATTTTTTACCTTAAAATGGCAGACGAATAATCTCTGAAATGCGTTCAATTCCGTGCGCGTGAGTCATCACACGAGTCCGTGCCTGAAGTTTGTATACATGTACGGAACCCTCATTGGATGAGATAAGTTGATGTCCAGCATGTATGGAGTCTTAATGTTTGGTGCGGTGTCCTTAGCACTAGGATTATTGGACCGTACTTCATCGAAGGAAAGCTGACGGGAGTAAAGTATTTGAACTTCATTTGAACTAAAAAACCAACATTAAGGATACAATGTGTTCCAAGGAGACGAGGCCCCACCCTTTTTTATCTGAGGGTGTGAGAACAACTTGATTGAATGTTCTCGCAGAGATGGATCGGTAGAGGAGGACCAAACTCTTATCCCCCCGCACCCCGGACCTCACCGTCATGGATTTCTACCTGTTAAGAAAGGTGAAAGATTAAACATACCGAGCCATGCCAACAGATGTGGAAAATATGAAGCTGCGCATCATTGAGATCTGCCAAAACATCACTCTTGAGGAGCTAGACAGAGTTCATGCCACCTATCCTGGCAGAATCAGGAAATGTATTGCAGCAGAGGGTGGTGTTTTTGATCATCTGTAGAGGTGAATTACCTACATCGTACTTACAAATTTCAGGCAAGGACTCGTGTGATGACTCACGCGCATGGAAATGAACGCATTTCAGAGTCTGCCATTTTTTAGGGAAAAAATCGCAGAAAGTTCATTTTTTTGCATTGTATGCTACTAATTTTCTGCTTTTATTTAAAAGAAGAAAAAATAGGGGGTGGCTGGAAAATAATTTTAGTTATAAGGTATAGAAAGCCTTGTTTTCGGTTGATTTTTTTGAAACTGAGCAAATAATTTTTTTTTTTTTTTTTTAAGTGGGGTTTAACGTCGCTTTCAACTGCCATGGTCATATCACGACGGGGGTTTTACCCTCCATTCGCAGGAAACTCACAAACCTGCTACTCACATTGACCTCACCCAGCCTGAGTGGGGCCGGGAAAAGCCAGCGTCACGAGAATTAGAATTTGAATGGTCACCCATCCAAGTCTTAACCTCGCTGGATGTCGCTTAACTTCGGTGTTCTGAAGGGAACCGGTGTATTCAACATGCCATCGACGCTGGCAAAAAAATAATTTTGGTTATAACGTATAGAAAGTATTGTTTTCGGTCGATTTTTTTGAAACTGAGCAAATAATTTAGTTATAAGGTATAGAAAGTACTGTTTTCGGTCGGTTTTTTTCGAAATTGAGCTGATAATTTTAGCTCCATTACCCATGAGGGAGCTATTGTTCTTTACGCAAAGTCAAAAGTTAAGCTCGAGGGTATGTTTTTCAATCATTAGAGGTCCATCAAGAGATCATTCACTATGGCTTCGCACCTTTGTATTTCCTATGAGTATAATATATACTCGTAGTACATGTTATGTTCAGGGTTCAGATAAATGTTCATAGACATAAGCGGAGGAAGAATCGTGTGGGGGTCCTTAGGGTACTTCTCAGCCACTTCTTCAAAGAATCCCAGGTGAGCAAATAAATGGAGGCGCCTAATTCGGCCCCCTCTTGGTCATTTTTTACTTTTTCAATTATGTCTCACTTGCGAGGTACGCCCCACAGAGAAAAAAAATCATTTTAAATAAAGGACAACTGAATAAGCAATAATTTTGTATGTATACATTTTGCTGAATTGTTGACTCTTTGTCTTATACTGGGTGTGGAAATAGACGGCATTTTTGAACCACGTACAGGCCAAAGGCACACAAAAGGTTTTGCTATCGTTAGCTAGTAAGTGATATTAGGTCAATGAGTAGATTACAAAAGTACTACTGCTGCTCTCTATTGGAAATGGAACAAACTTTTCGATGATCCAAACTTGTTTTTGCTACCTCTCTCTGTTCTTACTTTCCTAATACTCCTTCTATAAATTTAGATTTTTCTAATGGTGTAATTGGAAAATAATATGAAAGATAACTAACTCCTCTAGGGTCCTTGCTCTAGGGTCCGTGCTCTCGACATAATTGGGGTTGCGATGAAGGTTTTCCTTTCATCACGTTTTTTTTTCTTTAATTTTAAATTTAACTTTGTTAGTTTTTTTTGTAACAAAAATGGGCTTAACCCCGTAAGTTTGTGTTAAAAAAAAATAACAGTTTTGTGTTAAAAAAAATACCTGTGGGAAAAAAAGGGATTTGGCCATAACTCTTTTAACGAAGCAAAATGCCCCACTGCAACCTGAGCTTATATGATAGTCGTCGGTGGGCTTAACCTACCCTCAAAATATTTGCAGTCACACAACGCACTCTAATATATTTTGTTCTGTCACACAACGCACTCTAATTGGTTAATTTGATCGCAAAAAATATCAGAAGTGCGTTGTGAAAAGGAATGAATGAGAAACAGAAATTCCGGAATTTTGTTCTGATAGTGGAGATTGTTTCTGGAACGGGACAGAGCTGATGCAAAAAGTCACTTCTGAATTTTTTTTTTGCGACACAGAAGAATAGTTTTTGTTTATTTTTTTCAATTTTAACAACTTTCAAATATTTTCGAATCCCCCTCTCTGATTATTAACATCTGGACTTTAACCCTCAACCATCCTAGTGTTTGGGGATATGGTTAATTCCAGCGTTCGCTTGGTTTCCTTGTTGTTTGTTCTGCATTCATTAAATTAGTAAAAATATCTGATGATTGATGTGACAATCATCTATAGCAGGTTTATGAAGGTGATCTAACAGGCCAGGTGAAGTAGATGTAATACTCTTTAGTAGAAGGTAAACACCAGGCGAGGTTAATGCTCAAAGCATTTTCAACCATTAAACCCTCAGTCTTATTATAATGTGGTCACAAACTCAAATTAATGAGGAAAAATGCATGCATTGGGTGGGATTCGAACCAACGGATCCCTTTGCTACCTGGATTACCAGTCTAGCGCGTTAACCACTAGACTACCAATGCCTAACATACATTTCTAACATGTAACTAGGTTGATCGGTGTTTCATTTTCCTATCTTCAAATAGTAGACAGTATACGTAGGATAGATAACACGTTATTGGTGGGTAATATGCAAATCAAAACCATTTTACTATAAATACCTAATCCAAGTAGCGTAGGGATCCGTTGGCTCGAATCCACCCAGTGCATGAATTTTTCCTCATTAATTTGAGTTTGTGACCACATGATAATAAGACTCTGAGGGTTAGGTGGTGGAAAATGCTTTGAGCATTAACCTCGCCTGGTGGTTACCTTACACTAATAGGTTTTAATATTATTATTACCTTAATTAATACATGGTTTGTAACACTGGGCTAACTGTTTGGATCAGTGGTAAGATACTGCATTCATAAATTATTTGGTTACAGTTGCTTGAAGTTGAAGGGATATACAGGGTGGGGCAAAAGTCTGGAAACCCCTGAATAACTTTCGAATGCCTTCCTCGGTGAAATTAAAATTTTGTACGGTAAACCGGGCTAATAAGACCTTCTTTTAGAGTGGGGTCGATTTTTGTTACCGGCCCCCATGTCGGGGCCAGGGGGGCCAACTTCATTTTTTTAAATACGAACCCCCACCTTGCGATACATTTTTGGAAAGGTCTTCAAATAAGAAATACATTGGTGCAAATTTTATTTTTTAAATATTATTTGTTTGCAAATGGTGTCCAACTTTTTGTATGCCGTAAAGTCTGGAAACCCCTGAATATCTTTCGAAAGGACTTTCTCAGTAAATTTAAAATTGTGTACGGTAATCCTTGGTAATTAGACCTTATATTAGAATTGGACCGATTTTTTTTTTACTGGCCCCCATGTCGGGGCCAGGGAGGTCAACTTCATTTTTTTAAATACGAAACCCCACCTTGCGATACATTTTTGGAAAGGTCTAACTACCCCGACTTACCGTGAACAACTTTAAATTAACACAATTTTAAATTTCAAAAGATATTCAGGGGTTTCCAGACTTTACTGCAAACACAAAGTTGGACGCCATTTGCAAACAATTTAATATTAAAAAAATAAAAATTTGCACCAATGTATTTCTTATTTAAAGACCTTTCCAAAAATGTATCGCAAGGTGGGGGTTCGTATTTAAAAAAATGAAGTTGGCCCCCCTGGCCCCGACATGGGGGCCGGTAACAAAAATCCACCCGACTCTAAAAGAAGGTCTTATTAGCCCGGTTTACCTTACAAAATTGTAATTTTAAAGAAGAAGCCATTCGAAAGTTATTCAGGGGTTTCCAGACTTTTGCCCCACCCTGTATTTCGGTGCGCTCGTGTTGATCCAGCATCTAAATGGGAATTATTGTGTCACTTCTCGTCCATACTACGGGATGAGCAAGCTACAACTCACACCACAAGCGTCTACAGTAGCTGCTGTTTCATGGCTACGAAATAAAAAAGGCAGCGTGTTTTTTCTCCTCCTTTTTTTTTTTTTTTTTTTTTAAAAAATTGAGGTTTAACGTCGCTTTCAACTGCCATGGTCATATCACGACGGGGGTTTTACCCTCCATTCGCAGGAAACTCACAAACCTGCTACTCACATTGACCTCACCCAGCCTGAGTGGGGCCGGGAAAAGCCAGCGTCACGAGAATTAGAATTTGAATGGTCACCCATCCAAGTCTTAACCTCGCTGGATGTCGCTTAACTTCGGTGTTCTGAAGGGAACCGGTGTATTCAACATGCCATCGACGCTGGCTCTCCTCCTTTTTTTTTACGTCTCTGTGAAATCCATGCCATTCGAGACGGGGTTTACACTCCATGCCATGGAAACTCATAAACCCACAAGAACCTCAAACAGCCTGAGTTGGGTCGGGAAACTCATAGAAAAGCGGAGATGGTCAACTAAAAACTCACCCTAAGGAAAAGATAAATGAGACAGATTAAAACACGAACAAATTTATTATTATATTATACTAACAATGTTATTCCTCATTTATTTTACTTAGTTTTGGCAGCATAATAAAAAATGATTTTATTAAACTACTTCATTTTTTTCTTTCCCGTGATGTAAAAATTAACAAAAAAAAAAAATAAATTGTTCAACATTTGTTCACAAAATACGATGTTAGAAGGAATGTAATGTCCTCAAAGTAGGCTGTAAGTATGCTTCAAAGTTGCAGATAATATTGAGGAGATTTATTTTGTCAAATGGTTTAAATAAAAATTACTAAATGTAAATTATATTTTCATTAAATTTAATAGTTATAACATCCGTCGCTAGCTTAGAAATTAATATACTTGTATTACTGTGGCTTTGAATTGAGATAATCTACAGCTATTTTATGAACAAATATTGAACTTTGAAAACAAGATCTACGACATAAATAAAGGACAAAAATAAAACATGGCAAGACAGAAATTAACTTGGAAATATGGCAGTCAACTAAAACTAAAAGAAACTGCAGGATTTTTTAATGTTTTATTATGAACATTTAAGATTCTAGGGAAAATGAAATTGGAAACAAGTTAATACTTTAAAGTGAAACCAAAAATTGACAGTAATTGTGAAAAGTCTCGACATTTTCTATGATAAATCGTTCTTCATTCAATTTCTTCAGATTAGTTTGTTCTTGATTTTTTCGTATAAAATAAATAAAAATTAAATACTTAAAATAATAAATCATTAAAAATAGTGACTTCAAGACCTATCTAAAGACAAACTAAACAAAGGAAATTTTGAATAGTAAAATGAGATTTCTTTTGAGTATGTGCAAATCTTACAGAGCTAAATTATTTTATATGATATAATAAATAATATTGTTGAATTTGTAAATAATATTTTAATACAGTAAAATGTATTGAAAATTGAACTATTTACATTTAAATGATTATTCCTTTTAATTACAAAATTTTAAATAAAATCTATGGGTCTAAAACCAAGTTGAGTATTTTTTTCCTTGTTTATTGACTTTGAAATGTCCCGATGTAACAAATTTTCGATTTTTTCAAGAAGATTCAAATAACTTTATTTGATTTGATGGAATATCTATAGTTCTTGCTTTAAAATTATGATTTAAATCACGAAATCACACAATTATCCTGACCTACAAATAACTATTACAAATATTATTTTCAAAACATAATTAATTAAATAGGACAAATAATAATTGATAGAAGCATGATTATGTAGAATTGGGATGGTGAAAAAATCTCATGATTTTTTTGTACATTGTACTTATGTACATTGAATATATTCAACTCTTCCATACATATTGTAAAGAACATTCTATTGACTTTTCTAAATATAATTTTTACTACAGTGAGATGTTGCTTATTAGAATAAATACTACTCAAACACGTTCTCGGGAGATTTCTTAACTTATAGAAAATTAAGGAAAAATTAATATTACCTACATATAGCTTCAAAGACAACCTCAAAAAGAGTGTCCTTAATATGTATACATCGAGATTAATGATCTAACTACAGCCTTCGATATAGAGAACGTTCAGTGAACGTCACGATAGAAAACCCTCTGTGTGACAGAGTGTTTAGGGTTGTCCTTCTAAATATCTTTTAGTAAAAAAAAAAAAATAGGAAACAGGAATGCCAGATTCATAGGTACTACATTCTACAGTAAGTAGAGCCGTTCGTTTTACAAGGTGAGGTATTTTACTTACATAAACTAACAAAACTAGTTAATTAAAAATTAATTCACAAACTGGTATGAAATATTTAAATTTTAATTGAGAGTGCAAACAAATAGGTGCAATGAATAATGCTATGTAATTATTTTTAATATTATAGAACTAAGGTTTAACTTTCCATTTACATTAGGGTTGTCTTTCTTGTGATTGGTGGCAATAAATAACTAACTTTTTGGTTTCAGTTGAGGCAAAAGTTCCCAACGTATTACACATTAGCCTAGAGTCCTTAACAATCACCTTTTTTTCATTTTTGTTCAAAAGTCTTCAGAGGCATTTACATTAAATCATTGCTAAAATTAACACTAACTTGAAGTGTAAAAATCATCTGCTCCAAAACTTTCAAAATAAATTTGCTATAAAATTGGGAATGCCTGAAAAAAGTTAGCAGTGTGCCTCATCAGATACTTTCATTATCGTGTAAATAATCAATTTAAATAATAAAGAATGGAAATTACATAGGTAAGTATATATTTTTTTTACACAAATATATCATTAGTAAATTACAAAGAACTAAGTGCCTATTATATAAAATTAAACTTCAGTCTTTATTCATTGACTGTCAATTTTAAATAAAATTACATTAATTAATTCAATGTAGTTATTTTTTTAGTTCTGATTTTGTATGAATTTTAATATTAACGAGATCAATGATATTTTGCTCTCAAAAAATCGGATTGTAACCAGAACAAACTCTCATTGTTATTAAAGTCACTGCTGATGAGTTAAACTCAAGTCATTACTGGGTACAGTAAAACCAAGAAGACATTGCAATGACATCAGCCGTTTACAAGCCAGAGCTACACAAATTTTTTTGCACACCCTACAATGATTTGAAAAACAAACATAACACAAGTCAGCCTGTGACCAGATGATAGGTACTTATTGTTTTGATTAGAAACCGATTTCAGAGGAGCAAAATGATACCTTTTAAATTAAAATGACATGGCAAAATGAATACTGTTTTTCTTATATTGAAACAAAAATCTTTCAACAGAACATTTGTGAGCTTTGAAATCGTTCGCAAAGTTTAAGAAATTCATGTACCTATGGATTAGAATGAAATGGCATTGAATAAAATCATGTGAACAAATTCAAATAAAGAATAAAGTTTATTATGATATTATTTTTTAATTAAAAACATTTTCAGAGCATAATTCTATGACTACGACTTAATATTGGATTTTCAGCATTTAATTACTCGTTTGACTTTGAATTTTATTTTATTTTGATATTAAATCATGACTTCAAAACCCACGAATATAATTTTCTGTTGATTAACTTTGTGAATTGATCTATTCAATAAAATCTAAGACTTAATCTTACTCGTATTGTGTAGTGTAATTCTAGTATTTATAAGTTTAATATATTACAGAATATTGATGATTTGTATGTATTTTCTTCAAGGATTTTCTTTAGAGTTCGAGTCGGATGATATACATCTTAAAAAGATCTAAACTCTCTGTATTCAACCAAATCAACCATGTTACCAATAAACATGAATCTCATAACAGGTATTTATCTCCTACTGGGATTTTCTTTCAAACTCTCGAAAGGCATAACAAAGATACACATACACAGGTATGAACGAGTATAATCGATTTACCTGAAATGCCAAGAAAAACATACAAATCACTCATCAAAAATAAAAATCTAACAATTAAACGGGGGAAAACTGAGACGCTAGGAATACAGACAAAAAACAAACAAACAAAAGTACGTACAAAGAATGCATATTTGTTTTAAATAAAAAAAACGTAGAATTGCAATTAAATTTTTTTTTTTAAAAAGTAGTAAAATAATACATCAAAATTTAAAATAATACACAAACGGGTCAACTTAGTCGAAAATGAAACTTAAATCGTAAGGACTAGATTGAGCTCAGATAGGAGTGACCTTTGATTGGGGGGGAATATTGTTCTGTCGAGGATTTGGTGTTCAGAGGGGTCTTCGTCAAAGCTACGAGTTCTGGCATGTGATCATTTCAGACATCTTTATCGTCAAAAATCGTACCTACTCGTAAAATATTGTTCAAAGTATAATTTACTTTTTCATATAAAAAAAAATTAAGACGTCTTTATCCACAAAAATCATATCTAAATTATTGTTCAAAGTAGGTATACTTTACTTTTTTATAAATAAAAAATTGTCTATGAACTTTAGAATCTATAAGTATAAAATTATAATAAATAAATAAATGAAATAAGTAATTCTACGATTACGAAGGATACCTAAAATGTCTTTACAGCTTTACAACCATTTGAAAGAGAACGGGTGCAAAAAAAGTGAAACAGATTGGTTTTTCTTGATCTTCTCTCTACAAAATTTACCATTAAATAACCTTGTAATGTGGATAAAATTAAGACCACGTCTATAAAAATGGTGTTGATAATAATACTCTTTAGAGGAGCGTTTTCTACCACCTAACCCTGAGTCTCATGATTTATTAGGTCACTAACTCAAATCAATGAGGAAAAATTCATGCACTGGGTGGGATTCGAACCAACGGATCCCTACAGTACTTGGGCGTTCAAAATGAGTTGAAATGTTCAAACACCTAATAACAAGTAGCTCTTCACAAGGAACCCTCTGTCAGTGCTGGGGAAGTGTGGTTTAGGAAAGGAAGGGGCATAAGCAGGGTGGTGTGATATTGGCGGGAGTAACCCAAGTGCTCTAACACAAGGAATCGTGAGGACAATTTCCCAGTGGTGGAAGAATAACATGGACACCCAGTGTTGCAAAAACTAGGCTCTTGTCGTGACCAACTGCTATTCCAAGCTATTTCTACGAGCACAAAACAGTCTGAATAAAACTAGACTTGACTTAAGGATTATGTTTAGATTAAAAAAAAAAAATTGTTTATCAATGTGAATTTTTGTGATGTGAATATTGGTATTCAACATTTTGACCAAACATGTGAGCAAAATATATGTCACACAATTGATCTCTGAGAAGATAGCCTCTTCATAGATTAGTTGAAAAGTTAAAAGTTATCATATTTGTGCTAATTACCTATGTGATATCACAACTACTCAAACTCGCTTCACTAAATCTACGCTGAAACCGGGACTTGAACCACCGACCTCCAGGTTACAAGTCCGTCACCTTATAGATCAAGCAACTGAGGTCGGTCTCTTCACAGATTATAAAGCACTGTTCACAACCCGCCAATAGTCACTTCATCCGGTGCTTTCTTTGGTATACAAGGGAGGTAAGGTTAAGGGACTGTTCACACTTTCCGTGACGTAACGTACCGTAGATAGATATCGAGGGATGCTCACTGTGTCGCATCCGTATGTCTAAACATGCGCCATATGAAGCGCATTCATTTGAAGGTCAGAAAACAGGAAATCTTTTTAAAAAACTCTAAATACGAGTTTTAAAGGGCGCAGGATTTTCAACCACTTGAAAAACACAAATCTGACGGAAACATTGGAAACGGTAAAGCCGGAACCATGTAGCTGAAATTTTAGGTGGCAGTTTTAGATTATAAATTTTAGGTAAAGTGGAACCTGGATTTAAGAAAAAATTCCAGGTCAAATTTAGCTCTTTATAAGTGAAAATAAATTTTTTAAGAGAAACCTGGACAAAAGAGAAATATAATCCAGACCCTTGAGTTCTCGTATATCCAGGTTCGACTTGCTTGCTTTTATTGCCGCCACCGGTCGCTATCCATTAACATATTATTTACGTCACGTTACATTATGTCACGACACGTTACGTCACGATACATTGGGTCACGTCACGTCACGTCACGCGTGGGACGTCCTCCAGACATGCAGCTTACACGTCATCCTCCTCCTCCTCCTCCTCAAGGTCACTCTCGGGTTCCTGACCGTACATGTCAGCCAGCTTGTCGAACCTGGGTCCCCAGGCTCCCAGGTAGTCGAACTCCTGCTCCTCGTCATCCGTGCCTGCGAGGAGAACACATAATAATAATAATAAATCATTTGTTTTATTTTTTTCATATTTTTTTTTTATACAGAGGACCCATCCTAAGGCTTCTAAGTTAATAATAAAGTCAAAGTTCTTCTCTTTCAAAGTGTTGAAAATAAAACCGACTTCCCCTGTTTGTACTTGAGATATGGCCGTTTGAAACAATTTTTGAGCCCATTGAAAAAAGTCCTTCATGTTTTGATGAATAATGATTGTGAGAGTAAAGGGACTCTTTAGTCTCATTCTTGCAGGATAAACAGAGTATTGTAGTGTACTGTATTGTAATAAAGTTCAGAATGAGCAATGAACGATACCAATGTAGAAAATTAAAGAAACGATGACAACAAATCTTCTATAATACATCATCTTCGAAAAATGACCTAAAACTAAAGGGACATTTCTGCCAAACCCAATATGAAGGAAGCGCAGTTCCTAAGATACTCAAATAAAGGAATTAATTCTTAACCAACATATTTTAATTACAAAAAAAATGTCGCTTCCGGGAATCGAACCCGGGACCTACCGTACACCAGGCGAGCGCACTACCGCTGCGCCAACTCACCCGAGGCTAGGGAGGAGAGGGACCCGGCAGTGCTGCCCCCACCCTCGTAGGCGTAGTTCCTGAGATCGTCGAAAGGTGGCGCGTTGGGGTCTGCGTCTGCGCGTTTCTTGTGCTCCTCTATGAAGATGCCCACGTTGGGCTCCACCCCCATGGGTATGGGCCCGAGTCCAACTGGGGAGGAGAGAGGATGGATGGGTTAATATTCTTACTGTGACATGAGTTTTTACAAACAAATTATGAAGTTAATTAATTGTAAAATAAAATAGAAGGTAGTTCAATGTAAAGAATGGTATAGTAATGAGGAGGGGTTTGCTATAATATGAGACTAAGGGCCACGTGTAAGCCTGAAACGCCTTCAATTCAGAGTTTTCAAACAATCACAGTGTACTATAGCCCGAGTTAGGGATAGTGTCCACATATTAGATTAAATTTAACCTATTTGTTAATTTGGCTTTTATAGATATCTGACATTAGTAACATAATTTTTAATATGGCCAAAATTCTAAGATAATGCGTATTTTTTTTTTCAACTTTTTCTTCAACAGCTATGGTCTATGTGGAGACGGGGTTTCAGCCTCCATTTGCTGGAGACTTATCGACACTAACCTCCCCCAGTCTGTGTTGGGCCGGTGGCATATAACACACAGTTTGTGGGCGCACAATAATTGAGAAAAAATAACTCACAAGGTATCTTGTTGTTCATCTCCGGGTGCGGCCCTCCGATGGGTATCTGCAGGGGCGTGATGTCGAAGGCGGTCATGTCGTCCTCCCCGCCCCCCTCGTCGTCATAGTTGATGATGTTCTCTCTGACGTCATCATCAGGGCCCGGGTACTTGATGTGGGCCTCACGACGACGCGAGTACACCACGAACACCAGCACTAGGACTGCGGGACAGAAAGGGTTAAACTGTTAGCGATACGAGGGTGGAGACAAAGGGTTAGGTTATATAAGGATTGGGTGGAAGAGATTGCCATAGGAAATAACCCCGCCCTTTAGTTAGGACATATGTGTATCTTAACAAATTTTTATAGATGTATTTTACTACAAGGTTTATAACATCTGTTAATTAGATAATCAATATTTATTTTTTTGTACTTATGTACTTATCTATTTTTTTATTGTTTACATTTTTTCTATTTTTTTTCTTCTTTGTTTGTGCTTTTCCATTGTTATTTGTGCTATACGTATTTATTTTGTCTAATAAAGAAATTACTAATAAAATTTAATAAATAAATAAAATATTATTTTATGTGGTTTTCTTTGTGTTATTATGTCACAAACCGTAGTGAGTAGCTCAGCCATCACTGGTCACTATTTATACAAATAGCGACTCATTTTTCCTCAGTATGAATGGACCCCGGACATCCAAGTACTGAGCAGAAATTTTCTGCGCAGCTGGGAATCGAACCCAGGTCACCGTACCTGTAAGCTAGTGCGGTACTCCACTCGACAAACATGATTACAGAATTTTTAATTCACAAAATAAAAAATTAGTAACAACCAACCTCCAGGTTACGAGTCTACCACTTATAGATTCAGCTACTCTAAAAAGCTTTAGATCTGAAAGGAATCAAACCCTATCCTCTTGTAAGCTGATACCTAAAAAGAGGAAGTTGAAATTGAACACTAAACAATGTTCCAATTTATGTAACTTGTCCTAATATGTAATAATATGAAGATACCCAATATGTAATATTATAACTAAAGGTAAAAACGAACATCTACCATAGGTAAAATAATTTGAAATACAATACATACTTGGCAGAAAATAAAAAGCACAAAAATGTACTACAAACAAAGTAAAAAGTAAAACAAAAAAACCAATAATATTAAAGAATATCTTTACTAAAAGGGGACAAAAGTTGAAAAAATATTTCAGGATATCTAGCAGGAACAGGGCCGGACCCAGGATACTTACTCCGGAGCAGGGGGGGGGAGTGGATCACCCTGAGGCGTACTTAATAATAATACTCTTTAGTGGAAAGTAACCACCTAACCACTTTCTTCTTCGAGTGGTTATCCGTCTCGTATGTTAGCGGACATCTTGGCAATGCGTACTTCCTTTATAGCTATTGAGCTATTCGGAAGAATTCTTCTGAGCTTTTCTCAAACCAGGTTCTCAAGTTTAGCCAGCCAGGAAATCCTTCTTCTGCCTGGCTGTCTCTTTTCTTCAATTCTGCCAGGTAAAATGCACTGAAGTAGTTCACAACTGTCTTGGTGTGGATTATCTGTCCCAAGTATTGTAGTTAATGCTCACTCTAAGCATTTTCTACCACTTAGGCCCGAATTATGAAACAGGATTAGATCAACTAATCCTACATTATCCCTTAACATATCATAAGGATCAGCTGTTTAGTGATAGTGGTTTGGATTAACAAATCCTAGATATTTAATCCTGTTTCATAATTCGAGCCTGAACCCTCGTTTTCTACCACCCCGTACTTACACAAGAGCAGCAAGGCACAACTGACCAGGGCCAGAATAAAGTACTTACACAAGAGCAGCAAGGCACAACTGGCCAGGGCCAGAATAAAGTACTTACACAAGAGCAGCAAGGCACAACTGGCTAGGGCCAGAATAAAGTACTTACACAAGAGCAGCAAGGCACAACTAGCCATGGCCAGAATAAAGTACTTACACAAGAGCAGCAAGGCACAACTGACCAGGGCCAGAATAAAGTACTTACACAAGAGCAGCAAGGCACAACTGGCCAGGGCCAGAATAAAGTACTTACACAAGAGCAGCAAGGCACAACTGGCCAGGGCCAGAATAAAGTACTTACACAAGAGCAGCAAGGCACAACTGGCCAGGGCCAGAATAAAGTACTTACACAAGAGCAGCAAGGCACAACTGGCCAGGGCCAGAATAAAGTACTTACACAAGAGCAGCAAGGCACAACTGGCCAGGGCCAGAATAAAGTACTTACACAAGAGCAGCAAGGCACAACTGGCCAGGGCCAGAATAAAGTACTTACACAAGAGCAGCAAGGCACAACTAGCCAGGGCCAGAATAAAGTACTTACACAAGAGCAGCAAGGCACAACTAGCCAGGGCCAGAATAAAGTACTTACACAAGAGCAGCAAGGCACAACTGGCCAGGGCCAGAATAAAGTACTTACACAAGAGCAGCAAGGCACAACTAGCCAGGGCCAGAATAAAGTACTTACACAAGAGCAGCAAGGCACAACTGGCCAGGGCCAGAATAAAGTACTTACACAAGAGCAGCAAGGCACAACTGGCCAGGGCCAGAATAAAGTACTTACACAAGAGCAGCAAGGCACAACTGGCCAGGGCCAGAATAAAGTACTTACACAAGAGCAGCAAGGCACAACTGGCCAGGGCCGGAATAAAGTACTTACACAAGAGCAGCAAGGCACAACTGGCCAGGGCCAGAATAAAGTACTTACACAAGAGCAGCAAGGCACAACTGGCCAGGGCCGGAATAAAGTACTTACACAAGAGCAGCAAGGCACAACTAGCCAGGGCCAGAATAAAGTACTTACACAAGAGCAGCAAGGCACAACTGGCCAGGGCCAGAATAAAGTACTTACACAAGAGCAGCAAGGCACAACTGGCCAGGGCCGGAATAAAGTACTTACACAAGAGCAGCAAGGCACAACTGGCCAGGGCCAGAATAAAGTCCCGCGAGGGGGTAATGAACCCGGACTCCATGAGGTGGAGCTCGCAGTGCAGCCCCGTGTAGTGGGCGGGGCATACACACTCGTACCGCCTCTCATCCGCGTAGTCCACGCACACGCCCCTGTTCTCACACGGCGAGTACTCACACTCGTTCTCGTTGAGGCACTCGACGCCCTGGGCGTAGAACCCGTCCGGACAGCTGAGGGGCGTAAGGGCGTGAGGGCGTAGGAGAGAGGGAAGTGGGTGGTGGTTAGGAACAGAGTGGATGGGAAATAGGAGAGAGATAGAGAGGAGGGGAGAAAAAGTATAGAGGTTAGGAAAAGAGTATGATAGAAATATGTGAAGGAGAGAAAAATAGAGAGAGGGAGATAGAGAGTGTGAGAGAGAGAAAGAGAGCGAGAGATAGAGAAGGGAAGTGGGTAGGATAAAGAGGAGGTGAAAAACAAGAGAGAGAGAGAGAGAGAGAGAGAGAGGGAGGGACAGGAAGCAAGGGAGAGAGTAAGAGGGAGAGAGAAAATAAATAAATTAAAAATGTCTACGCGTGCAAAATAAATGGCAAAATAATAATAATAATACTACGTGAAAGAAATGCAATGAAGGACTTCTTGGAATACGCAGAGATTCAATTTTACAACTACATATTGAGTATTGGTTTCGAAGTTTCAATTATTGATTGGTTGCAAAGCAATATTTTTCCACTTGTGATAATGGAATTTGTTTGACACTAACCTTGTTGGAACACTATTTTTACCCCATGGGTGCTTAACAGGGTAAAAAATATAAGGGCTATGCAAAGAAAGGTCTCCTTTGCAATTCTTTCAAACCATATAAGTACAAAAATAAAGAAATAAATATTTAATACAAATCAAATAAAATAGAACGAGAGCTAAAAATAAAAAATAATAAATATAGAACTATAAAAAATACATAAATACAATCAAGTTTTTTTACTCAACAAATCATCCACCACCGGATATTGTAATACATTAAAATTTTAGTAATTATTTATCAGATAGTAATTATTTATGAACCACGTAGATATTACCTATGTACTTGTACAATGTACATATGGTTAAAGCGGTAACTTATTTCTACCGTTTAGTGGAAAAGTACTTGAAATACTTAAATAAAGAGGGGATGGTTTTGTTGAGTAAAAAAAACGCAGAAATAAATACGTAAAATCGATTAGAACATAATAAAAACGCTACTAACATAAACACTACAAAATCATTCCGGCCGCACTCCGTTCAGTTTACTGAAAATCAGAATATACAAATAATAAAAACACATCGAGCAGAATAAATCGAAATGATAAAAACAAGTCGACTTGAACAAATAAATAAATATATGAAAAGTACAAACAGTAAAATAAAAATACGAACAAACAAATAATAAAACAAAACATGAAAAATACAAATAATAAAATTCAATGGCTAGATCATCCCAGGCCACTCCATGCACTTAGCTTCAGTTCCCCTAGAGTCCTAGAGGAACAAACTATTCGCTTGGCTCCACTTCCCCTGGAGGGGCGAGCTGTTCGCTTACTGAGGATCATGAGCAGACACACGAGTATGGCAGCGAGGGCGCCCATGCCCAGCTTGAGGGTGCGCCCCTCCTGCACCAGCTCGCAGTTCTCCCCCCAGAAGTTGTCCAGACACATGCAGCGGTACTTGGTGCGGGGGTCCTGGTTGATGCAGTAGCCGCCGTTGCGGCAGGGGCTGTCCAGACACTCGTCCTTGTCGGTGCACCCCTTGCCGTCGTTCGTCACGACCCGCCCCTCGCCACAGCTAAGCACGGAAACGACGCGGGTTAACGCAATGCAAGACGGGTACTATGAGACCATAGGGCCGTATTATGAAACAGGATTAGTAAATCCAAGTCGACTCTTAGATTTTATCAGCTGACCCATAGGTATTCTAAAAGAAGATTTTCCGTCACGAAGGCTGGTCAGAGCTCGTTTACGCCACAGAGTTAATATACAGCTGCAAAGCCCGGCTTATGACCTCTACAGTTGTTATCAAGATGAAAGTTAAGGAATAGTGTCCACTAGGATTATCAAATCCTGAACAAATCCAGGGTTAGATTTAGATGATCTTATTGGACACTATCCCTTAACACCAAATCTAGTGGGAATTTCATCCAACCACAGCGCATTTATACCAGAGTCTAATCCTGTTTTATAATTCGAGCCTTAGACATAAGAAGTTTATAAGATTATCTCAGAAAGGTAACGGTATCCGCATTCTCTCCTCACTCTTCATGGAAAACTGTTGCTCTGGAAGAGAATCTAGCACTGTAAAAATGAAGAACAATAGTTTACATGCTTATGAATTACACCCTGAAGCTACCCGGGGCGATTCTACTAAAGCAATGTTGGTTGTAGCATGACTGTGGAATATAAATTAAGTACGTTGTATGAAGTCTTTTGAACCATGCTATCAACTTGTTTATGTCCTGAGCTACTGGGACACACAAGGCCTGTGTGTGTGTGTTTTTTTAAGAAATGTATCGGAATCGGAATAATCTATCGGAATGTTCCCCGGAATCGCTTTCGCATTACTTCAGGACACTTTACCTTTACACCTATGCCATTCCGGAAACGAAAAATTTCGGTCAGAATTTTATTTATTTATTTATTTAGAAACTCTTTGTTAGTAGAACATATAAAAATACAGACAAATAATGGTAAAAATTAACTATAAAAAAATTTCAGCTCCGGCCAGGATTCGAACTCGCAACCTCCGGGTCAGCAACCAATGCGCTTAACCACTGAGCCAATCGTCCTGCAGATGACTTACGTGCACTCGAACTCGTTCCACAGGTCCACACACTCGAAGGGGTCCGGGCAGAGCACATTGGTGCAGGGCTTGTTGGAGGGGCAGCCCCTCTCCAGGTTCCTCGCCATGGTGGCCTGCCCCCACTGGGTGCCGTTCTGGGCGGGGGGGAGGGGGAGGAACTTGCCCTCCACTCGCACGTCATCCATGCAGCCTGGGGGTAGAGGGTGACAGATATTTTAAGTTTTTTTTTTAAAGTTATCATATTTATTTTGTGTTAATCACATTCGTGATATCACAACTACTCAAACTCGCTTTACTAAATTTACGCTGAAACCGGGACTTGAACCGCCGACCTCCAGGTTACAAGTCCACTGCCTTATCGATCAAGCTACTGAGGTCGGTGGTGACAAAGATTATATAACAATAGACACTTATGGTACTCTGATTATATAACAATCTACTACAGTTCTCCTATTCCTTAATCCATAAGGCGGCGGACTTGTAACCTGGAGGTCGGTGGTTCCATTCGCGGTTTCAGCGTAGATTTAGTAAAGCGAGTTTGAGTAGTTGTGATGTCACGAGGGTGATTAACACAATCATGATAGAGAGAGAGAGAGAAATAGTTAATAAAACAAAATTGATAAGATAACATTATGCATATGAAAGTAGAAGATCCCCAACACACGTCTCTTGACACAATGGGACATCCAATACTAATATAATACCAAACAATAAATATTTTAATATTCCACTACTAGATTTTATTTACCTACATATTTAATATTTAACTATGTTTTTTTTATATAATTTTATATTGATATTGTTTGTGAATGATTTTGTAAATACTTAATAAATATATATTCAATAGTACTTTGAGAAAAATAAAAAAATAGTAAATATATTTACTACAAACTGACATCACTGTGATGCTTGCCGTGAGACACAGTACTGACAAACTTTAACACTTTTAAACATATTTTTTTTTCTTTTTTGCTTCTTTCTTTTCAAATTAGCGAATTACATCGTAAAAAATATTCTTAAAAACAAATAATTACCTTTCTGGAAGTCCGCGATCACCTCAAATGTCCTCACGCCGGTGTACTCCGCCTTCCCCCCGGCAAACACCCCCTCCTGCTTGTCCACAGCCAGCCACTGGTGCCCCTCGAAGGCGCAGCTCTCGTTGTAGCGTCTCCCCTCCCCCCCGTCCAGCTCCAGCATGGCTGACGACCCGTACCTGGACACCTGGGGGGATGAGATAATTATGTTTATCATTATTTAAAATTATATATATCGTGTTGACCCAGCACCTAATTGGGAAGTATTGTGTCACTTCTCGCCCATCTGAGGTGAAGCATACTACGGGATGGGCAGGCTACAACACAGCCCACAAGCGTCTACAATAGCTTCTGTTTCATGGCTACGAAATAAAAACGGCTGTGAAACACTTATCTTTTAATTTAAAAAATTACCAACCTCGAAGTCGATCGATTTGTAATTTATTATTTTTTTGCATTAATAATTGTCATAATCACAATACATGGGTTAACTCCGTCAACATGTTAATTTTTTTAAGAATAATCGGTATAATAGGTAACAAATATCTAATGCCTTACCCCTCAGTAAAAACTTACAGGATACAATCCTCTTGTTTTGTGGGGGTACTTTCAATTCATATAATAATTTTCTTTTCTCCCTAACTCTCCTTTTCCTTTTTAAATTATAGTGGGTACAAAATGTACATTTTTTTTGTTTCCATTCATTAACTATAAGCTATAGTTTTTGGTGCGAGTCCCTTGTATGGCAAACATTGAGTAAGGCGAGTTTGAATGATTGTGATGAACACAGTTATGATAGCAAAGCTTACCTTGACAAAGTGCCACTGCCCGTCATTGACTGCCACAGCGTTGAGCCAGATGTCCTTCTCATCTGTCTTCAGGTTGTTTAGGTTGTAGCGGAACCTCAGCCGGCTGTCCTTGATCTGGGAATAATAATAACAATATCACTTTTTAGTGGAAGGTAACCACCAGGCGAGGTGAATGCTCAAAGCATTCTCTACCATCTAACCATCAGTCTTATTATGATGTGGTCACAAGCTGAATTAATGATAAAAAATGCATGCACTGGATGGGATTCAAACCAACGGATCCCTACGCTACCTGGATTGGCAGACTTGCGCGTTAACCACTTGACTACCAGTGCACAATGGGAATTATTGTATAGTTTAAATA
The DNA here is from genome assembly GCA_024516035.1 of Bactericera cockerelli. Taxonomy (NCBI): domain Eukaryota; kingdom Metazoa; phylum Arthropoda; class Insecta; order Hemiptera; family Triozidae; genus Bactericera; species Bactericera cockerelli. The sequence continues at coordinate 1,408,580 of CM044956.1, read as the reverse complement.
GATAACTATATAATGCCAACAAGAAAGCCAGCGTCGATGGCTCGTTGAACTCCCAGTTCTCTCATTCAGTCACTGAAGTTAATCAAAATATATGCATCTGTATTAAACGCTCAGAGTCTTATTGTTATGTGGTCACAAATTCAAATAATTGAGAAAAAATTCATGCACTGGGTGGGATTCGAACCCACGGATCCCTACACTACCTGGATGACCAGACTAGCACCTTAACGTTGGGGATTGAGGCTATTGCCAGCAGGTGCCCCCTTTCAATCGCCCTACAGTGGTGGATGCAATATTATAGTTCCCAGATTTTCTACCTTGGTTCAACGAGGGGTTGTTTTTAGTGGGTTCGCCAAATCCCATTTTCCCGATCTCATAGTTGGTAGGGCCTTTCTCGATAGCTGGGACTTGGGGGTGTAGATACATATCACTATGTATTTATACTCCGTGGTCCTTGCTCTTGGGTTCGGCTTTGTCTGCTATTTGCGTATCGGGTTCACTGTTTCCTTGGAAATTTTTTCCCCTCGTAAAAAAAAAAAAAAAAAAAAAAAAAAAAAAAAAAAAAAAACAGTGGGATCTTACAAAAAAAAGAACCTTAACCACTTGACCACCCAGGTCCTCACCTCCAGTATGGCGTACTCCCGGTTGTGTTGGTCACTGAGGCGGAACAGCTCCCCGTACTCCTCGCGAGTCCTGAACTTCATCTGCAGCTGAGTGGTGAACTTGTCTGGCTCGAAGCTGAGGGCGTACTTGATGTAGCTCTGGGACTTGAAGGTCACGGGGGTGGTGGGCGTGACGCAGCCAGTGCCTGAGGACAATTAGGGGAGTTATGAAGACATTTAGGTTAGGTTAGGCTGGGGACCTATCATAGTCCCCCAGCCAGACCATATAATAGTCTGACTGGGGGACTATAAACAGGGAGTAAACCACCAGTCTGGCTGGGGGACTATAAACAGGGAGTAGACCAGCAGTCTGGCTGGGGGACTATAAACAGGGAGTAAACCAGCAGTCTGGCTGGGGGACTATAAACAGGGAGTAAACCAGCAGTCTGGCTGGGGGACTATAAACAGGGAGTAGACCAGCAGTCTGGCTGGGGCACTATAAACAGGGAGTAGACCAGCATTGGCTTGCTTCTGGGGGCCCTTGTCAATTATTAGCCTCCTTGTAAAGACAGTGGTAGAAGTGCTGAGTCATTCTTCCACTGTCTGGCTACCATCGTTCACGATGACGCCACCCTATGATGATGATCATTCAGCTGATAAAATCTAAGGGTCGGCTTAGATTTACTAATCCTGTTCCATAATACCACCCTTACGCTCATTAAAAAGAAAGGTACTACTTTGGAAAGAACTTATTTTTTTAAATCCTTTTGTATGTACAATTGTACATAATTATACTGTGTAAGATGTGGCAACTTAGTATGGTACAGTTCAATAAATAAAATTATTTTTTTCTCTCTACTGACTAACTGACTGACGTCATGCTGAAGTGTATCTAGCTAGGCTGGACACATCTTGCATGGTGACTCACCTGACCAGCCAGGCAGGCACTGGCACTTGGCTGTGTGCAGGGAGCCCACGCACACGCCGTGGTCTGGGTAGCAGTGGAGGCGGGAGTGGGCGTGGCACACAGCCTCCGTGGCGGGACAGCCTGGCACCGAGTTCCTGTGCAGCCCAGGCTGGGCCAGGTCGTACAGCTGGAATAAAAACATTTAATTGAATAAATTTTTACAATAAAATAATCTGTAAATACATATTATATTATATTAACAATATATTATATTAAAAATTTAAACACATACTATGTACTGGTAGTCAAGTGGGTAACGCGCTAGTCTGGTAAGACAGGAAGCGGAGGGATCCGTTGGTTCGAATCCCAACTAGTGCATGAATTTTTCCTCATCAGTTTGAGTTTATGACCACATAATGATAAGACTCTGAGGGTTTAATGGTTGAAAATGCTTTGAGCATTTACCTCGCCTGGTGGTTACCTTCCACTAGAGTGTTATTATTACATTAAACTTTGTCAAAGTCTAAATTAAATACAAATAAGGAAGTAAGAAATGGCCTCGTATAAAATACCAATACGGATTCATAAAGCTTCATGAAGAACAGAGATACTCCTATAAGACCACAGGATTTTAATGTCACGCAATGGTAACATAATTATCTTATGGTATTCAAGGTGGAAAATATGCATGTACAAACGCCGTGAAATAAGATGAGTAGACAATAAAAACACACAACGATGTATTGTACAAACGCCGTGAAACCACTCGAGTATGCAATGAGAAATAAGCACTGAAACCTGAGGCGAAATTAATAAATAAAATCGTGTGTTTTTCTTTATTTTTTTATTTTAAAGATGAGTGTTACACAGCCTTTTTTTATTTCATAGCCATGAAACAGGAGCTACTGTAGACGCTTGTGGTCTGTGTTGTAGCCTACCCATCCCGTAGTATGCCTCCCCTCTGATGGGCGAGAAGTGACACAATACTTCCCAATTAGGTGCTGGGTCAACACGAGCGCACATAAAGGTATCCCTTACAAACAATTGTAATCAAATTAAGAATACAAATTTTTGTCGGCACAGGGGATCGAACCCGGGACCTTCCGCATGGCAAGCGAGTGCTTAACCACTGAGCTAATCGCGCGCTCAAAACTTAAATCATGTCATGACATTATTATTATTATATTTTAGCATTAAAATTTACATTCTTGTATGTATGCCATACGTACAAACATGATATAAATTAAAATTTGTGAAAAATACATTAAAATTTGTAAAAAAGGCATCGGTATTGCCCATCTAAGACTAAACGCAAAATCTAAACTTAGCTGCACAGAGGTGCTACAAAAACGTCTAAAAATTGCGCCCTGGGAATACATGGCCCCAGTTATACAGGGTGAACCCAGAAACCTCGCTGCACAACTCTCAAACACTCACCTTGCTGTTATACGTACAAACATGATATAAATTAAAATTTGTGAAAAATACATTAAAATTTGTAAAAAAGGCATCGGTATTGCCCATCTAAGACTAAACGCAAAATCTAAACTTAGCTGCACAGAGGTGCTACAAAAACGTCTAAAAATTGCGCCCTGGGAATACATGGCCCCAGTTATACAGGGTGAACCCAGAAACCTCGCTGCACAACTCTCAAACACTCACCTTGCTGTTATGGAACACGTTCTTGATGCACCCTACAAAGGACTGGACTCACCTTGCTGTTATGGAACACGTTCTTGATGCAGGACTGGACTCACCTTGCTGTTATGGAACACGTTCTTGATGCAGGACTGGACTCACCTTGCTGTTATGGAACACGTTCTTGATGCAGGACTGGACTCACCTTGCTGTTATGGAACACGTTCTTGATGCAGGACTGGACTCACCTTGCTGTTATGGAACACGTTCTTGATGCACCCTACAAAGGACTGGACTCACCTTGCTGTTATGGAACACGTTCTTGATGCACAAAGGGCTGGACTCACCTTGCTGTTATGGAACACGTTCTTGATGCAGGACTGGACTCACCTTGCTGTTATGGAACATGTTCTTGATGCACAAAGGACTGGACTCACCTTGCTGTTATGGAACACGTTCTTGATGCACAAAGGACTGGACTCACCTTGCTGTTATGGAACACGTTCTTGATGCACCCTACAAAGGACTGGACTCACCTTGCTGTTATGGAACACGTTCTTGATGCAGGACTGGACTCACCTTGCTGTTATGGAACACGTTCTTGATGCAGGACTGGACTCACCTTGCTGTTATGGAACACGTTCTTGATGCAGGACTGGACTCACCTTGCTGTTATGGAACACGTTCTTGATGCAGGACTGGACTCACCTTGCTGTTATGGAACACGTTCTTGATGCAGGACTGGACTCACCTTGCTGTTATGGAACACGTTCTTGATGCAGGACTGGACTCACCTTGCTGTTATGGAACACGTTCTTGATGCAGGACTGGACTCACCTTGCTGTTATGGAACATGTTCTTGATGCACAAAGGACTGGACTCACCTTGCTGTTATGGAACACGTTCTTGATGCACCCTACAAAGGACTGGACTCACCTTGCTGTTATGGAACACGTTCTTGATGACAAAGGACTGGACTCACCTTGCTGTTATGGAACACGTTCTTGATGCACCCTACAAAGGACTGGACTCACCTTGCTGTTATGGAACACGTTCTTGATGCACCCTACAAAGGACTGGACTCACCTTGCTGTTATGGAACACGTTCTTGATGCACAAAGGGCTGGACTCACCTTGCTGTTATGGAACACGTTCTTGATGCAGCCTACACAGGACTGGACTCACCTTGCTGTTATGGAACACGTTCTTGATGACAAAGGACTGGACTCACCTTGCTGTTATGGAACACGTTCTTGATGCACAAAGGGCTGGACTCACCTTGCTGTTATGGAACACGTTCTTGATGCAGCCTACACAGGACTGGACTCACCTTGCTGTTATGGAACACGTTCTTGATGCACAAAGGGCTGGACTCACCTTGCTGTTATGGAACACGTTCTTGATGACAAAGGACTGGACTCACCTTGCTGTTATGGAACACGTTCTTGATGCACAAAGGGCTGGACTCACCTTGCTGTTATGGAACACGTTCTTGATGCACCCTACAAAGGACTGGACTCACCTTGCTGTTATGGAACACGTTCTTGATGCAGCCTACAAAGGACTGGACTCACCTTGCTGTTATGGAACACGTTCTTGATGCAGCCTACAAAGGACTGGACTCACCTTGCTGTTATGGAACACGTTCTTGATGCACAAAGGACTGGACTCACCTTGCTGTTATGGAACACGTTCTTGATGCACCCTACAAAGGACTGGACTCACCTTGCTGTTATGGAACACGTTCTTGATGCAGCCTACAAAGGACTGGACTCACCTTGCTGTTATGGAACACGTTCTTGATGCACAAAGGACTGGACTCACCTTGCTGTTATGGAACACGTTCTTGATGCACAAAGGACTGGACTCACCTTGCTGTTATGGAACACGTTCTTGATGCACCCTACAAAGTACTGGACTCACCTTGCTGTTATGGAACACGTTCTTGATGCACCCTACAAAGTACTGGACTCACCTTGCTGTTATGGAACACGTTCTTGATGCAGCCTACAAAGGACTGGACTCACCTTGCTGTTATGGAACACGTTCTTGATGCAGCCTACAAAGGACTGGGCGCTGGGCACGTGGCCCCAGTTGTAGTGGGCGGGGTCAAAGTCCTCGGTGTAGCGGCCGCCCAGCTGCAGGGGCGAGTTCACGTTCAGGTACTCGTTGAAGGGCGGGATGGCGCCCTGGGCCTGGCAGGAGGAGGAGTCGAATAGGTGCGGGATGGAGGCGTCCTCACTCTCCGTGATCACGGCGGACCTGCAGAAGTCTACCACGAGCCGCACGTTCTGGAGGGCGGGTAGTTATTATTGTTATTATTATTTGAGGAACATTTATTTTTTGTATCTTCTGAGTTCATATTCATGTACATCTAGTACAACTTCTTACTTTTCTGTTTTTACTGATTATACTGATACGGGGTGGTCAAAGAGTACCTTTCCTATGTAAAAAAAATCCTACATTTGTACATTAATTTTATTGAACAGTTATTTTCTGGTTTATGTTACAAGGCTTGGGAGATTCTGTATGAATCCTATACAATTGAATCTTATACAAAAAAATCGCGATAATCAGAGGAGCTCAAAGACAATATTCGAGTATAGATTGAAAAAATTACACCGGCAAACTGTTAAAACGACATGAAAAATCCTCTAAAATAAACCAATGATATAATGATAACATGAGTTCTAGAGTCGTATACTTGACCGACATAACTTTTCACACCCTACGTTAAAAATCTTCATTAAACTACTGTCTATTGCAATTTATTTTAATGTTTTCTGTACTGTTGATCAAAAGTTATTAAATATTTACATAGGTCAGGTACTTTTTGACCACCCTATATAAGTAGATAATTCTTTCAACGTGGATTCAGTAAAGCGAGTTTGAGTAGTTGTGATAACTTCGTTAGTGATTAACACAAATATGATAACTTTTTTTGACATACATATAAAAAATAAACAAATAAGGACTTCTAATAATTGTAATTTGTACCTCATTGTCCCAGAAGATGTCTATCCTGTGCCACTCTCCATCGTCCAACTGCTTCTTCGTCTTGACCCTAAGTTCCAGCGTGCCGCTACCGAAGTCGACCAGCAGCCTCGGGTATCCTCGTTCAAGCTCGAGTGAGATGAAGTCGGACACGATGATTTCTTCCGGTTCCGGAGCCACGATGGGTCCGTTGTACAGGAGAGTGCCTGGGGAACCGGAAATGTGACCGTAAAATATTTGAACACTTCTTCGATAGATTTATAGATATTTACTCTAAAAAAGCTACTTGGTATCTAGAGCCGAATTATAAAACAGTAATTCTTTAGTCTACTGCTATTATTACTTATTATATGAACTGATAATTGGAAGTATGATTATTTAATACAGGTTTTGTTTGGTTCAAGCAAAACCCTTACAATGGATCGCATAGTCACTAAGACACTGATTAATTCGTGCACATGATAGGCCATTAGCCATTTGGTTGTGTGCAAATATGTTTGTCAAATCCATGATTAAATCTGTCCATTAGCAACTATGCAATTGGGCCGAAAACTGAAGTTTTTAGAAAACACAAGATTTTTTCATTTTAAATCATTTTTCATTGTTGTAAGTTCAGTTTGTTCTTTTTTTGTCTTATTTTTGTTTCTGTATCTTCTGTAAATATTGAAAACGGGTCTATGTATCCATCTAATAAAGCTTTCTATAGTACCTAGGTAGGACATGGATATTTTTAAATTATTTTTTTAATGGTAAACATAGACATTTTTTATTTAAATTAAGTTTTATTCGTAGCGTAGGTGTTTTGTTAGGAATTTTCTTTGAAATAGTTAGAACTGGAATGTTATTTTTTTAATTTGGGTTTAACGGCTCTTTCAACTGCATACCAACTCTATTGTATTATGAAATATTATATTTTTGTTTAACTGCATTCTGGAATGTTTTCTGTTCATTGTAAATAAATAAAGAAATATTAACCCTACCGTCGCTGTGCTTGGTGATGAACTCGAGACTGAGGTGGCTCTGGTCGCACATCTCCAGGGGGGAGTACCAGGCCCAGCCCTCCTTGGCGAAGCTACGGGTGGTCTGCTGGCAGCGGGGGCCTGAGTAGCCGGGGGGGCAGGAACAGCTGAGGGGGGGGGGGAGAATAAATTGTTATATTGTTAGATGGCATGGCTACATTTTATTAAAATCAAAAGATAAATGTAAAAAGGGCATGATTGAATGGCACAGATTGCATATGGCAATCTCTGCCATTCAACCCTTAGCTTTGGGTAGAGTGAGAAAAAAAAAATCACTCTGCCTTTTTCAGCTAAGTGAGGTACTATTTAAACCTGGGTACTGGACGCTTTCGTTTGTCTGTCTGTTCCCACCGGATACTTCAAATTGTTGAAATTTAGTATACTTGTTCAATGGGGTCGAATTTTACCTATTGAGTGCAACTCACCTGGGCTCATACTTCCCCTCAATGCAGCGCCCACCATTATGACACATTAGCCCTAGTAGCACTCACCTGGGTTCATACTTCCCCTCAATGCAGCGCCCACCATTATGACACATTAGCCCTAGTAGCACTCACCTGGGTTCATACTTCCCCTCAATGCAGCGTCCACCATTGTGACATATTAGCCCTAGTTGCACTCACCTGGGTTCATACTTCCCCTCAATGCAGCGCCCACCATTATGACACATTAGCCCTAGCAGCACTCACCTGGGTTCATACTTCCCCTCAATGCAGCGCCCACCATTGTGACACATTAGCCCTAGTAGCACTCACCTGGGTTCATACTTCCCCTCAATGCACCGCCCACCATTATGACACATTAGCCCTAGCAGCACTCACCTGGGTTCATACTTCCCCTCAATGCACCGCCCACCATTATGACACATTAGCCCTAGCAGCACTCACCTGGGTTCATACTTCCCCTCAATGCAGCGCCCACCATTATGACACATTAGCCCTAGTAGCACTCACCTGGGTTCATACTTCCCCTCAATGCAGCGCCCACCATTATGACACATTAGCCCTAGTAGCACTCACCTGGGTTCATACTTCCCCTCAATGCAGCGCCCACCATTATGACACATTAGCCCTAGCAGCACTCACCTGGGTTCATACTTCCCCTCAATGCAGCGCCCACCATTATGACACATTAGCCCTAGCAGCACTCACCTGGGTTCATACTTCCCCTCAATGCAGCGCCCACCATTATGACACGGGGTGTTCCTGCAGGACTCGGGGCGGCTGAAGTTGCGCGCCCCACAGGTGCACTCGCCCACCACCTCCACCCTTACGCCCACCAGGGCGGTGCGGTTAGCGTTCACCATGTAGGGCAGGTTGGATATCTCCAGGCTGTTGGTGCAGGAGCCCTCGCAGTTCATGTTCTCGTAGAGGCACTCGTCTATCCCCACCATGGTGATGTTGATGCCCACCTCCTTCTCGATCTGGGAAATGAAATAAAATTCAATTAAATAAAATAATTAATAACAAAAAAATAATATTTAAAAAATAGTAAAAAATCATTTAAAAAAATTGAAATAAAATAAAATAATTAAATAAATAATGAATAAAATAAAGAGAAATATTTATTTTATAGATAAAATAAAAAAATAATTAAATTAATTATAGAAATAAAATAAACAAATAAAACAAATTTCAGTGAGTGACACAAAATTAAAGGACTACTCCGTATCGTAATAGGTATAATATTTTGCCCATAATAATGGGACTAATTAGTCCTAATTGGACATTATAATTAAGGCCATATTGTTATTATTATTATTAAACATGGCCGAAAAGCTCACCTCTTCCCGATGCATGAGCACGAGCCCGTTGAGCTTGACGGGTTTGTAGTAGGGGGAGGAGTGGGCGGAGAAGCGGATGTCAGTCAGGGGGGGGTTCTTCTTCCTCAGCTGAACACTGAACACGTCCACATTCTCAAGGTCGACCTTGAGAAGACTCGCCAGCTTGTCCTTGAATAAGTCCAGCTTACTCCTGGACACGTGCTGCGTCTGCAAGAGAAGGGAGTCAGCCAACAGCATAGGTATAAGTACAAGTGTATTCCCAAAAATAACCTCTTCGTGGTTACAAAAGGAAGAACGCCTACTCAAAAGAATGAGTAATAAAGCTAAAAATAAATGATATCAAAAAGAGAACACCTTTACCCCTTCGCTTTCTATTTCTCTGTGCTTCTTTTTTTTTTTTAATATTCATTATTTTATTTAGTTATTTACATTTTTCTTGACAATAATATGAACATGGACATAGCAGCTGGTTCCTGTCCCTTGGGATTTAACCCAGTATTTAAGAATTACATGATTTTATTTATAATAAGGATCTCTGCGCTTCTATCTGCATGCGTTCCTCTCATACTATCATTCTTTATCCTTGCTAGGTGTCAAACTTGATTTCTATTTAAGTTTTACTTGTTGAACGGTAATAAAAACTGTGACTCTATAAATTCCATTTTAATACGATTTATATGGCGTCACCCCAAAAACATTTTCCCACCGCCCACGCCTTGAGGTCGGCACTGTGGACAACTGTAACCAAATGAATACAAATAATTTGTGGTTCGAACCTGGGACCTTTAGCTCAGGGGTTCGAACCCGGGACCTTGCGAGTGTCTTACCTTGTAGTTCCACACGCGGATAAAGTCCTCGTCGGATAGACCAGCTATCCGGATGGATCCTGACTTCACCACCGCCTCGTGAGGAATCTCCTTGACTATGACGGTGACGTTGCCCGGGATGTCTGTCTGAGTGTGCTTCCTGTCGTAGACTTTGAACTTGAGGTGGTACACCGCCTCCTTCGTGCCGTGCCTCATGGAGATCATGCCTGGGTGGGGCAGGGATTCGGTATTACAAATTACAAGTCGATCATTATAATAATAGTAATAATATCGCCTTATTTATACTGCTCTCGTTATTCCAGCAGTAAGCCCAAGAGGTATTATTATGTGAAAAAGCCAAAGTTCAAAAAACCATGTTTGATCATGATCAGATCATAAATAAGAATATAAGGTTCACAAGCGGCCATCTTTTTCACTTTACTTTGCCTGGAGAACATCACTACCCCCAGCAGTAGCCAAGATGCCTACAACAAAAATAATATGTTGTTGTACTGTAAAAGTACTAAAAATAAATAAACTGAATTTAATTGAATTGGATGAGCTGCATTATCGCAATTTCTTCCACCCAGCCTTGGGCAGAGCGCAATTTCTTCCTAATTGAGTCGGAACCTGTGGCTCACCTGTGTACTCATTGAGTCGGAACCTGTGGCTCACCTGTGTCCTCATTGAGTCGGAACCTGTGGCTCACCTGTGTCCTCATTGAGTCGGAACCTGTGGCTCACCTGTGTCTTCATTGAGTCGGAACCTGTGGCTCACCTGTGTCCTCATTGAGTCGGAACCTGTGGCTCACCTGTGTCCTCATTGAGTCGGAACCTGTGGCTCACCTGTGTCCTCATTGAGTCGGAACCTGTGGCTCACCTGTGTCCTCATTGAGTCGGAACCTGTGGCTCACCTGTGTCCTCATTGAGTTGGAACCTGTGACTCACCTGTGTCCTCATTGAGTCTGAACCTGGGATGCTCCGAGGTCTCCCAGTAGAACTTCTTGTCTGGTAGGTCCCAGTCATCCAGATCGTACACATACACTCTGCCTATCTCCACGTCCGGGGCGTGCCCCTGTGATAAGAAGAAGGAATTAATATTAATTGAATATTGTAAAATACCAGAGGCCTTGCCCTCGTAATGAGATCATGAGCATGGGATAGTATAGGATACACTTGAATTTGTGAAAATAATTTTTTTGTAAAATTGTGAAAGAAAGAAATGATGCATGGTTTGACGAGTTTGTATCTACTTAAAGCGAACACAAAAAAAGAGTCAAATTAATTTTTAGGTCTTGTAATATTCACGAACGGAAGAGAATGCCGTTGGCATTAACACCACCCTTGATCAAGTTTTGTTTTATTAATGTCAAATTCTATGTATGTATATACAGGGCATCCATAAAGTATCACCCAGGCCGCCTAGGTGAAACTTTATGGATGCCCTGTATATTCTATGTAAATAAAACTTGATCTAATATGTTTAATAATAATAATAACCAACTCACCATGTAGTTATACACCAGGATCTCCTTGGCGCCTCCCTGCATCTTGTTATCATTCACATCTCCTATCACCACGGTGAGGGTGCTGGTGCCTGACATGGCGGGGTTGCCAGAGTCCTTGATCACAATGGGGATGAGGTACTCCTTCTGCTGCTCTCGGTCGAATGACCGCAGGGAAGACACCACAGCCATGCCGTCTCCGTTGGCACCCTCTGAAGGCACAGATACATACAATCGTTTAAAGTAAAACAAAAGAGGTATAAGATTTTTTTTTATGAATATTCATTTAAAGAGAGGTCTGTATCATTCAGCGTCATTGCCCCAGTATAAGATTTTACTTCCGATAAATTTATTATATTTATTTATTTTATTTTTATTTATTTATTTATTTATAATATTAGAAATCGGAAGTATTTTTAAATATAGCGTACAGGTTTTATCTATGGCTCGTTTGAATGGCGATCAAGCTTCCAGAAACTTTTTATTTTAGAAAACATCCATCGCCATGCAACGAAGGAACGCAGTGAGCATCATGGGACTATACCTGATGGTGCACGGTTTCAGGAGCTGTTTTATATTTAAAGTTGTAATTGTTATAAATATACGTACATCATTAATTTTGTAAGAAAAAAATACGTGTTATTCACATTAGTAAAGTTATAATTACTCAAACTACTAGCCTTCATGAATATTTTTCGTACTTTGTAGAACTCGAACCACTGACCTCCAGGTTGCAAGTCCGCCGCCTTTATATGGACGCTCAGATCCAATGTCTAGGATTCTTTCATGTCCATTGGTTCTTTTTCGTTTTAACATTCTGATTTCAGATGGTCAGGATGGGTTTTTTACCTTCCATTTCCTGAGGGAATTGTACTAGAAACAGCAGCTAGAAGCCGGTACAAAATATAAATGGCTGTGAAACACTCATTTTTCAAATCCAAGGACACTCACTCTGATCGTGTTCCACCTTGAAGGAGGCTCGGATGATATCGTCAGCATTCGGGTCCATTCGGAATGTGAAGGGCGGGCCGTTGCTCTTGGACCTGTCGTCATCATCCGTGGCTAGCACCTCCACAACCTGGGACATGTACAATTATTAATGTTAATGACGTACCAAACACAGTTAAGCCTTAAAAAAAGAGAACTGGATAAAAGTGAATCCTGGCTATAAGAGAAAAATATTCAACTGTACTAACCATTGACTTAAATGTATGTATCAGGAATAAATTAAATGTATGTATGTGTGAGCATACATACATAAACTACACACAATGTGATAGTTCCACACATACTAAAAATAATTTCTTTGAATCCAGTTGAAAAATTCCCCCCCGCTCCATTCGATGTGAACTAGTTTCTACTTAACTGACTAGTTTTGTTGTATTCAGTAAAATAATTCATCGGTGAAATAATTCAGTATAAATTGTAAAATCTATTTTTCTCTTCTCTTGTTTCAAAAATTTTGAATTTGATATTTTTGGTAGTTCATGGATTTGAGTGGTCACCTTGAAATAGAATGTCACACACAAGTTCCTCAGTTCCAATCCGTATTTGTAGGAACATAAAATATTGTTATAAAAATTATTACTGTATGATTATTATTATTTTATTTTTCATACATAAAACTATTTAATGTATTTATACAATTAGAAAGAGAAAAGGATATTTACCTTCCTAGGGGGAACATGCTCGGGCAGCACAGGTCGGTACTCCTTGATGAACTTGGGAGCGTTATCGTTGATGTCCTGGACTATTACTGTTAGCGTTGCGGTAGCGGTGCGGGGTGGAATTCCGTCATCTATGGCTAGGATCTTCACCTGTGGGGGAATGGTGAGGATGTACAGTTAGAATTGTCTTGAGAGTAATGTTACATACTTATATTGTTACAGTACTGTCGTACGTAAATTACTGTTAGCGTTAGCGGTACGCGGTGGAATATTGTCGTTTATGGCTGCGATCTTCACCTGTGGGAGAAGGGTGAGGATCAACAGTTAGAATTGACTTGAGAGTACTGTTATATTGTTACAGTACTGTTATACGTAAGATTACTGTTAGCGATAGCGATACGCGGTGGAATATTGTCGTCTATGGCTGGGAGCTTCACTTGTGGGGACTGAAGTTAGAGATTAAGGCGTATCAAGGCATCTATCATAAAAGCCAAGCCCAAGTTGATTGTAAAATGAAGTCCTGAGTACGGAGTAACGCTAGTGGTCTATACGGAGCAAGCAAAGGAGTTCATATTCATTAATTTTCCAAATATTTCATTCGTTGTAAATAATGATCCTATTTCGATCATTAAAACTAATCCTGAAGTCGTTAACCCAAATGCTAATTAAAATTGCGAATAGTTTTCACAACTTGGCAGTAACAGAGGGGATTAAAATTATTATCCTGAACCCCACCACCGTACTTTTAAGTTTAATTTACTTAATAAGTAAGTAACTGTGAATAAACTTAAGTAGGTACACAATATATCACACCATTGAAGTATTGTAAGTAGCTACACAATATATTTGATCAAACCATTGAAGTATTGAAACAGCAAAAAATATATGAAAATTAATGAGAAAATATTTTCATTGGAATCCTAGCAAACTACTTTGAGTCGGAAACATTCCATGTTTCTGGAAAGAGAATTTCAGATACTCTAATATGAAAGAAGATAGATACTATTATGATCATAACACTTTACAACAATACTTAATTCCCAAGTATTGTAGACTCATTGGCCCCCCTCACTAGATAGATACTAATATGATCATAACACTTTACAACAATACTTAATTCCCAAGTATTGTAGACTCATTGGCCCCCCTCACTTACAGAACAAGGAGTAGAACACTGGAACATAGAAAAGAACTGGAACTGGAACATGGAACATACAATCCAGCCTGGTACCAGGGTACCCCAGTGAATCTACTGCAAGAAATTAACATGCAAAATTCTTTCAAATTAAAGAGAATCATTTGTTTCTTCTTTTTGAAGTAGGAACTATTGATCAAATATATTCCGCAGCCAAACCCATCCATCTCCTAATGGCATCCCCACTTATCAGACCATAGGGAGATAACTTGAACAGACGTTCAGTTCTTTCCAGGAAAGTATTTATCTTCCCCCTTCCTCCCTCTCCCCCAGAATTATAGAGATAACTAATGGCTGGAATGATTTCAGCGGAGAACGAAATGAGAGCACATTAATATTCACAGGAGAAGCTTTTTTCTCTGATGATACAAGAGCGAACGAAATTAGTTCTTATTAACAAAGTCAAACCGATAAAAAAAGTGGAAGAGAGAGTGGGTGAGAAAGAAAGCTAGGGGAAACAGAGAGAAAAGGTAATCTGAACAAATAAATATGGAGAGAAATGAAGAAACAAAGAAAATCCCAAAAGAAAAGATAGAGATGGAGAGATTTAGCGGAAAAGTCAAAAACAGAAGCCGCTCCCCCAAATAAAGCCAGATAAACTTGATCTAGCAACAGTAAAGTTGCACTTATCTGCTACAGAGAGATGAAGAGAATAAGTATAAGATGAACGAAAGAAAGAGAGAGAGAAAATACGAAAAGGGAACAACATTAAGGGAATGTGCGCTTTTCGTCAAATACGGTCAAAAAAATCCATTCAATTCAATTAGCGTGACGTATCGCAAATCTACGCAAACTGTCTAATGTTATCATCATACGAACATGAAGATAGTGTTAATCTGTGGTACACAGAAGTAGATTAGACAGCGTCGATGGCATGTTGAATACACCGGTTCCCTTCAGAACACCGAAGTTAAGCGACATCCAGCGAGGTTAAGACTTGGATGGGTGACCATTCAAATTCTAATTCTCGTGACGCTGGCTTTTCCCGGCCCCACTCAGGCTGGGTGAGGTCAATGTGAGTAGCAGGTTTGTGAGTTTCCTGCGAATGGAGGGTAAAACCCCCGTCGTGATATGACCATGGCAGTTGAAAGCGACGTTAAACCCCACTTAAAAAAAAAAAAAAAAAAAAAAAAAGTCCGGTTTGAGCGGACAGAGTTAGAACCGACCGACCGCTCAAACCCAACTCTGCTAATCTACTCACAGATTCTAGAGATTAACACTAGGAATCCCAAGCAAGGTACTAATTATTTTTCTGTCCCTTCCTTGTTCCTTCTGTTTGTCTGTTCTTGATTTCCCCAGGGCGTCTTGAAAGTTAAGACGAGACAATCTGGACAGGAAGCAACTTGTGGGGAGGGAGACGTGGCGAAGGGGGGAGAAGAAAGGAGAGGGGATAGAGAGAAAGGAGAGGGGATAGAGAGAAAGGAGAGGGGATAGAGAGAAAGGAGAAGTGGAGAGAAAGGTGGAGTGAGAACAGAGTGGGAATCGAAAAGAAGGATGAGAGAGAAAGAGAAGGAAAAGTTTTAGTGATGGAAAGAGAAGAAATAGTTACGAGGAAAATAACAAGGTCTGAGAGAAAGACTAAAGAGAGAGAGAGATTGAGAAAGAACGAGAGAAAAAGAGAGATGGAGAAAGAAAGAAAGAGAGAGAGAGAGAGAGAGAGATCGAGAAAGAAAGAGAGAGATGAAAAGGCAAGATTCCATTATGAGGAACAGACTCGGAAAGAATAAATTATTGTGGACTAGAAACTTCCAGCTTCTTGCAGTCCGAATAAGAGAGAGACAGAGATGCAAATCACGTGACTGGTATTTCTGAATGCTTACCTGATGTCTCGGGGTCTCCTCTCTATCCAGCTGTCTCTGGATGCTTACCTGATGTCTCGGGGTCTCCTCTCTATCCAGCTGCCTCTGGATGCTTACCTGATGTCTCGGGGTCTCCTCTCTATCCAGCTGCCTCTGGATGCTTACCTGATGTCTCGGGGTCTCCTCTCTATCCAGCTGCCTCTGAATGCTTACCTGATGTCTCGGGGTCTCCTCTCTATCCAGCTGCCTCTGAATGCTTACCTGATGTCTCGGGGTCTCCTCTCTATCCAGCTGCCTCTGAATGCTTACCTGATGTCTCGGGGTCTCCTCTCTATCCAGCTGCCTCTGAATGCTTACCTGATGTCTCGGGGTCTCCTCTCTATCCAGCTGCCTCTGGATGCTTACCTGATGTCTCGGGGTCTCCTCTCTATCCAGCTGCCTCTGGATGGACACTGTCCCCTCCGTGTTGATGAGGAACTGCCGCTTCCGGTCGGAGCTTCTGTCGATGGAGAAGGACACCTTGCTCTTGCCTCCCTGGTCGGGGTCGCTCGCCTTGAAAGTTTCCAAACTCTTGCCCAGCTCGGCGTTCTCATACACAGAGACCTCGATGTTGGGCCGCTCGAACTGGGGCTTGTTATCATTGATGTCTCGCAGCTTGACGACCACCCAGGAGTAGGCCACGTGGTACTTGTCGTTGTCGTTATCCTCGCCCTGCGGGGAGGAATTGAGGGTCAGTGACGGGCAATAAAGGGTTAAGTACTCTAAAGCTAAACACGGTCTACAAAGGGTTAATATTTCTCAGTCTAAAGCTAAACACGGGTATTAAAGGGTTAAATTTGATTAGTCGAAAGTTCTCTAAAGCTAAACACGGGCAATAAAGTGTTAAAATTTATTAATCTAAGGGTGAAGTGCATAGTCAATAACAGCCTGATTAAGCACGGCCATTAGGCATTTGATTGTGTATAAAGTTGATTGATTTAATCTGTTCATTAGCAACTATGCACTGGGCCTAAAGCTGAACCAAGATTTTTTTTTAAAGTTACCTAACTATCATAATCACAATGTGATATCACAATACTTTAACTCGGTTTACTCGAAAAATTTACAAGTTCGGGTTTGATTAATTGTGACATTACTGGTGTACTACTGGTAGTCAAGTAGTTAACGCGCTGGTCTCGTAAACTAGGTAGCGTAGGTTCAAATCCCACCCAGTGCATGGATATTTCCTCATTAATTGAGTTTGTCACCACATAAATAATAAGACTCTAAAGGTTAGGTGGTAGAAAATGTTTAGAGCATTAACCTCGCCTCTATGTTACCTTCCACTAAAGGGTGTTTGTGATACATCACTATTGTGATAAACACAAGAGTTGGGTGGAAAAGATTGCCATAGGCAATAGCCCCGCCCTTTAGTGAGCCTGTATATTTTTTATGTATGTTTTTTTTTATGTTGTTGATCTTTTTTTCTTGCTTACATTGTTCTCAATTTTGTATATAAATTTTAATCATTACTTGTTTGTTACAAATGTATTAATAAAGAATTCAATCATAATAATAATAACAGAAATATGATAGCTTTACCCACCTTATCGTTGACCTGGATGCGGAACCTGAACCCATTGCTCTGCAGCTGGTCCTCGTAGTCCAGGGGTTGCACGATCTTCAGGGACCCGGTGCCGTCATTGTTTCTCACCATGGTGAACTTGTCGGCTCCGTAGCCGCTGTTCTCGATCACCTGGTGAGGAAAAGTGTGGGATTACCAACTGTACATCTTGGACAAGAAAGATTATCGATCACCTCGTGTGGACAAGTGAGGGATTATTAATTATACATCTTGGACATAAAAGATTATCGATCACCTCGTGTGGACAAGTGAGGGATTATCAATTGTACATCTTGGACAAGAAAGATTATCGATCACCTCGTGAGGACAAGTGAGGGATTATTAACTATACATCTTGGATAAAAAAGATTATTGATCACCTCGTGTGGACAAGTGAGGGATTATCAATTGTACATCTTGGACAAGAAAGATTATCGATCACCTCGTGAGGACAAATGAGGGACTATTAATGTCCGAGTCGAGATCTTTATTTATTAATCGGGATTATTAATGTCCCGATGCTGGCTAATAGCTTAGAGCAGGCAAGAAGTTTGCACCAATCACACGTCTACAAATCTCAACCGTAGTCCAGAAGTGTGTACATTGTAATGTTGGTCGGAACAACATTGAAGTGCAGAATTAAAATTCAATCTTGTTTGCAGCCATCTTTTTTATTTGCATTTTTGAGTCAACCAATCAGAAAGCTCGTAATATTAAAAGAAAACAACATTTAACCAGGGTGAAACGAGCACTTAAATTTTAACTACGCGATTAGCACTATGCACTGGAATGATCAGTTAATTTCCCCATTAGGCTTAAAGGATCTCTAGTTAACACTCCGATTAGCGTGTAACTATGCACTAGGGCCATTTTCAACTAAAGCTGTCGTGTTTTCCCAAAATCGCTTACTCTACCTGACTCCACCATTGTTAAGTTTCATAGCCCCAAGGTGATATCAGTCTCAGCTCATGAGCTTAATATAAAATCGATGCATGCTTTTCATATAAAGACACCTACCCGAAGCTGTTCACCCGGGATTAAACGAGCCTAATCTTACGACAAACCATTACACTCCTCATTAGTGCAAAAAGAGAAAGGGTAGGTAGGCTATGAACATTCACCTATTTATATGTATTTTCAGAACACATCAGAAAGTAAGTTGTCTTATCTTTTTGAAGAAGAAGAAAAAAAACTCTTTTGATTATCTTTATAAGTAGAATATCTACCTATGCCTATCTGTGCAGTTGTTAAAAAAAACCTTAGGATTTTAGAATATATGTATAGGTATGTAGGAATGTATCAGTGGTGTAATGGTGTATGTTATGTATTGTGTTGTGCGTATAGCCAAGTGAAAAGTGTACTTTTTTTGTCACTGTCAACGGGCAATGGGAGCAATTGCAGTTACGCAGACAGGACTAAAGTGAAGAGACTCCGCTTATAGGTTATAAGCCTATCTTCACGTCGCGTCGCTAGACGTTGTTTAACTTCGATGATCCTACGAGAACCGGTGAATTCAACGCGTCATCGACGCTGGCTGCCCAAATGAATAAGATGTGATGTGAACTCATCAAAAGAAAGTAATGTGTCCTTAAATACCAGAGTACTTCTTATCATTATGTTATTTTAATTTCTCGTCATTATCAGTAATTACGCAATTTAATGATCATGGGAGTTTCTATTAATTTAATGATAATAGACATTCATGTAATGGAGAGTGTCTGGATCATTAGACGTGACATTCACACAAAATTGTCTTGGCGCTAATTGCTTCATGTTTTTCTTTTTCTTTCGTCGTTAGCTCTCAGACGGGAATTAATTTTTATCATGAGTTAATTTTTTAGTTTTTTTATGTTTCCTTTTATTTAGAAATTTATTTAGTAAAATTGGCAAAATTTGCGCAATAGAGCTTGCTAGTAATGTGTCTACACCACTACATACATAATAATGACTCCTGGTACCTTGTACTGGAACTTATTCGTCTCAACAAACACCACTACATGCATAATGATGAGTCATGGTACCTTGTACTGGAAATTATTCGTCTCAACAAACACCACTACATACCTTGTACTGCAACTTATTCGTCTCAACAAGCACCACTACATACCTTGTACTGGAACTTATTCGTCTCAACACACACCACTACATACCTTGTACTGGAACTTATTCGTCTCAACAAGCACCACTACATACCTTGTACTGGAACTTATTCGTCTCAACACACACCACTACATACCTTGTACTGGAACTTATTCGTCTCAACAAGCACCACTACATACCTTGTACTGGAACTTATTCGTCTCAACACACACCACTACATACCTTGTACTGGAACTTATTCGTCTCAACAAACACCACTACATACCTTGTACTGGAACTTATTCGTCTCAACAAACACCACTACATACCTTGTACTAGAACTTATTCGTCTCAACAAGCACCACTACATACCTTGTACTGGAACTTATTCGTCTCAACACACACCACTACATACCTTGTACTGGAACTTATTCGTCTCAACAAACACCACTACATACCTTGTACTGGAACTTATTCGTCTCAACAAACACCGCTACATACCTTGTACTGGAACTTATTCGTCTCAACAAACACCACTACATACCTTGTACTGGAACTTATTCGTCTCAACAAACACCACTACAAACCTTGTACTGGAACTTATTCGTCTCAACTAACACCACTGCATACCTTGTACTGGAACTTATTCGTCTCAACAAGCACCACTACATACCTTGTACTGGAACTTATTCGTCTCAACTAACACCACTGCATACCTTGTACTGGAACTTATTCGTCTCAACAAGCACCACTACATACCTTGTACTGGAACTTATTCGTCTCAACTAACACCACTGCATACCTTGTACTGGAACTTATTCGTCTCAACAAGCACCACTACATACCTTGTACTGGAACTTATTCGTCTCAACTAACACCACTGCATACCTTGTACTGGAACTTATTCGTCTCAACAAGCACCACTACATACCTTGTACTGGAACTTATTCGTCTCAACAAACACCACTACATACCTTGTACTGGAACTTATTCGTCTCAACAAGCACCACTACATACCTTGTACTGGAACTTATTCGTCTCGTCCTCGTCATGCACGGTGACGGTTAGGATGGGGGACTCGGGCAGGTTGATGCCGTCTGTCTCATCCACCTCCGTCTGCCACTCGTCCTTGGTGAAGGAGGGGGGCATGTCGTTGATGTCCTTGACTCGTATGGAGGCGGTGCCGGTCCCTGGGGGGGGAGAACAGACGGGGAGGATATGTTTATTATTCAACACTTTATTAGATATACATGGACATATTATTATGTACAGTACAAACAATTATTTTAACAATGAAATGAATGGAAACAATATATAATTATATAATTTAAATTAATAAGAATAGAAAAATATTTAAAAATATATGTCCTAAATAAAGGGCGGGGTTATTGCCTGTGGAAATCTTTTCCACCCAACCCTTAGTTCCCGAGAAACACATGAGTTCGTACTCATAGGGAACAAGGAAATCTTAAATAAAATTATCATATAAATCCTCATACAAATAAAATTATCATACACAAAGTTAGTAGTCAGGCGCATGGTCTCTATCACCAAGAACCGCTAGTGCGAAGTTAATTAATTTAAAATGGGACCATCTACAGAGTTTCTGAGATTTACGCGTTACAAGGAATGTATTTAACAGACCAACAGACAGACACCAAAGCAAAGTTGCTCAGGAGGTTCAGAAACGTCCATAATATACATATAAAAAAAATTGGAAAAAAAATGGATAACCTAAATGGATGTAGATGTTTAATAAAAAAAAAATTAAGAAAGAACACAATTTCTCCGATTTCTACATTTAAAATACAAACGAAATTTCTCGAAATTTAGAAATTTCTCGGAAGTAAAACGGAACCAACCGAACCGCAAACATGAGGTATGGAGTTTTGGGCAGGTATATGTAATATATTGGCCACATAATATATACCGCATAATTATTTTATTGCAAGCGCTCGATAAGGCTGAAATTGAATTTAATATCAACATGGATTAACGAGAAAGCTCTCCTCTATTCAACTGGAAGAAATATGGAACAGTGAGGGAGTGAGTGAGGTGTGTGTGTGTGTGTGTGTGTGTGTGTGTGTGTGTGTGTGTGTTTGTGTGTGTGTGTGTGTTTGTGTGTGTGTGTGTGTGTGTGTGTGTGTGAGAGAGAGAGAGAGAGAGAGAGAGAGAGAGAGAGAGATATATGTATATAGAGAGAGAGAAAAAGAGAGTGAGAGAAAAAGATAAATAGAGAGAGAGAAAAAAAAGATAAAGAGAGAGAGAGAGAGAAAAAGAGAAAGAGAGAGAAAAAAAGAGAAAGAGAGAGAGAGAGAGGATAGGCGGGGCTTGTCATCACTTACTGAAAGGAGCTCAATTCTATAAATCCGCCGCAGTGACATTATTAGAAAGCTGTCAGAACTTGCCATCTAATTCAATTTCATAGCGCAAAAAAATAGGGCACTATCCATTCTATGAAAATATATTCCATACTTGACAGTCACAATTCAACATGATAGCAAGTAATAATAATAATAACAATAGACAGGATAGCACCATTGAAACCCGACTTATCTGACAGAGAGCTTTCTATGGCGTCGCTAAATCTGGTTCGATGGTGCTGCTTCATTTTTTCAGATTCGATGGAAGTCAATACACCCTACCCATATGTGACATTACTGTCATTAGTCATAACATTCATAACTATCAAGCCAAACATAACATTAATAACTTTTTTTGGGAATTTTGTTATCTTATTTCTTCAACAAAACGGTGAACTATTAGATGTTATTCCAACTTCAGACAAATAACTGTAGTGTTTTATGTGTTTGATCGAGTTGATATCTATAAGATACAAAGATGTTTCCTCAAAAAAAAAACAGGATTGGAAATTTTATAATAATGATTTTCACCTTTTATCAATCTCAAAATTTAAGGATTTTTCCTTCGATTTATAGGATTTTTTTAAATTTTGGTTTAACGTCGCTTTCAACTGCATGGTCATATTATGACGAGGGTGTTACCCTCTACCTAGTCCGTTTGTAAATTTATTAAATAAATAGGCGGCAAAACCCTCAAACGACCTTTAATATGAAGAGACGTTATAAAAAGGAAGTTAAAAAACATCAAACGTAAAATCATATTACAAATAAAATAAATAAAATTATTATTAAAAACATCAAAAGTAGAAATAACGCGACTCAGACAACATTATCGGCAGTGCACGCATCGATATCTTGAATTGCACAATGCAGGATATCATAGACATGTGTCTTTCATTGAAATAGACAAGCTCAGTTTTAAGATTTTTATTTTTTAATGTATAAAATGGAGCCTGAACTCACGTAGACTTGAGAAGAAAAAAAATCGACAGGGTGGTTCATACCTTTGAGATTCCCGCCGTCCATAGCCACGACTTGTATCGAGTAGTCCGGGGTTCGCTCCCTGTCCAGACAGCACACCGCCGTCTTGATCACGCCCGTGTCCGACTCTATCTCGAAGATGGGCGTGCCTGTCTCCTCCTCTATCACATTCTTCTCTATGGAGTAGGTGAGCTTGGCGTTGGTGCCTTCCAGGGGGTCATCGTAGTCCACGGCAGTCATGGTCATAACCACCATACCTGTGGGATATACATATGTACAGTACAAATAAATGATTACAAAAAAATGGAAACAATATTTTTTTGGGTGATTCCATTACTTTCCTTTCTATAGGAAAGTAAAAAGGAAAGGAAAAAAATAGATAAATGTATATACACATATGTGCTAACTAAAAGGCCGGGTTATTGCCTGTGGCAATCTCTTCCACCCAACCCTTATAATAAATAACACAGTCGAACCTGGATATAAGAGAACTCAAGGTACCACAATTTATTGCTCTTATATCCAGGTTCCTCTTAAAAAGAAATGGACGAAGCGACGGTCTCTTAATCCAGTGGTCGCGGTTTCGAAACCCAGTCGTAACATGATAAGTCATCCTCCTATTTGGGAGTTTGACTACGTAATAATACGTCTTGGGCTTATTGCTGGAATAATTTTATTTATTTATTTAGAAACACTTTATAAGTAGAACATATACAGGGTGAGCATAAAGTCTCACCCCACCCCCTGTATCTCGAAAATGGCTGAAAATACAAGAAAACACAAAAACACGTATCCCTTCGATTTTAGGGGGATTAATTTTCAGCCAAAAAATTTTTGCCTACACAGCCCTAGTCAGGCTGGGCATGGACCAACTTTAATATCTTAAATAGAATGGTATGTCTTGTGGCATATTGTTTTAAAGGACTCATAGAGAAAAGTTCATTACAACAAATTTCAGTGAGCTACGACTTACCGTTCTCGAGATACAGGGTCGAACGTCCTGCGTAATATCCATGTATTTTGACCTATAACTCGTTGACCGTAAATTCCAGAAAAATGAAATTTGTTGATAATAACTCCTTATGACAAGCCCTGACGAAAAAGTTATAACTCGACATACTCTGTTGATGTTAGTTTCGGGTCGGTTTCGTCAGCCAGCCGGACGAACAGTCCGAAAATTTTTAAAGAAAAAACAAATCAAGTTTTAACTTGTTCGAAAGTTCTTGCCATAAGGAGTTATTATCAACAAATTTCTTTTTTCTGGAATTTACGGTCAACGAGTTATAGGCCAAAATATATGGATATTACGCAGGACGTCCGACCCTGTATCTCAAGAACGGTAAGTCGTAGCTCACTGAAATTTATTGTAATGAACTTCTCTCTATGAGACCTTTAAAACAATATGCCACAAGACATACCATTCAATTGAAGATTTTAAAGTTGGTCCATGCCCAGCCTGACTGGGGCCGTGTAGGCAATTTTTTTTTGGGCTGAAAATCAATCCTCCTAAAATCGAAGGGATACGGGTTTTTGCGTTTTCTTGTATTTTCAGCCCTTCTCGAGATACGGGGGGTGGGGTGAGACTTTATGCTCACCCTGTATACAGACAAAAATAATGGGAAAAAGTAAATATAAAAAAATACAATAATAATAATATAAACAAGAAAAAAATAAATAAAATATATACATACGTCCTAACTAAAGGGCGGGGTTATTGCCTATGGCAATCTCTTCCACCCAACCCTTATAATATAGAATAACTAGCGGGCTGTCGCCCGCTTTGCGAGACGAGGCATGGCCGTGAAAGCAAAAAATCCTTTTTCGTCAATGGCAGGTGTTGTAGTGGGAGTTTCGAAAAATCCCGTCTTATTGCACATCTAGACTATAAGACAAAGCTACCTACCAAATTTCAGCTTCCTAGGACTTACGGTTTGGGCTGTAGAGCGATGATCAGTCAGTGGTCAGTGGTCAGTGAGTGTCTTTGACATTTATATAGAATAATGGGACGATCGTGAGACGTTCTGGTAATCCAGAGGTCGCGGGTTCATACCTGCGGTGCCGTTCTCCGTGACGTTCCCGAAGTACACCCCCTGGGGGAAGGTGGGCGCGTTGTCGTTGATGTCCTTGAGGTTGACCTGCACGTCTGCGTACCCCACCAGTCCTTCACCACCCTCGTCCTGGGCGAACACCGTGAACCTCCACTGGGGGCGGCCATTCGGCTGGTCCCGGTCCAGGGGCTGCAACACGGAGGAGAGAGGGTGAGTATTATTTATTTATTTTTATTTTTTATAAACCTATACTGCCTGCAACACGGAGAAAAAAGGTGATTTTTTTTATTTTTTATTTTTTTTATTTTTTATAAACCTATACTGCGTTTACACCTGATTCAATTGTGTAATTGAATCAGGTATTATTAACGCAGTATTATCAATTTGAAAATGAATCTGTTTCTTGTCTCTGGTTTGGGACTTTAAAAATTGATTTTTGATAATATGTAAGGGTTATTTTAATTTCTAATACATCTTCTCATTATTAATCCAATAATAATAATACCACTTTTTAGTGGAAGGTGTCCACCAGGTGAGGTAATGCTCAAAACATTTTCTACCACCCCTACTCACAGGGGATTCATTATTTCTCTCATTTTATATTTATTTTAAATTAAATAAATAAATAAATTGTGAAACATCCTCTCATTTTTAATCAAAGTCTGGAAGTTGTGAGGTTTGTACGAGTAGGTATATTCCTGCAGTGAAAATCGTCATCATCATTGGGTGGCGTCATCCTGATCGATGGTAGCCAGACACTGGAGGAGTGACTCAGCACTTCTACCACTGTCTTTACAAGGAGGCTAATAATTGACAAGGGCCCCCAGAACCAAGCCAATGCTGGCCTACTCACTGTTTATAGTCCCCTAGCTAGACTATGTCATATTATGTACATAAAAATATATATGTAAATTTTAATGCTACACGTATTTTCCCTCTCTATTTACAATACAGATTAGATAGAGATTAAAAGTTGACCATGCTGAATGCACTGAGTAGAGACAGTTACAGCCTGTCCATACAATTCTAAGTAAATATACAGGGTGTTCGCGTTCTAAATGTTCAAATCATGGTTTGTTGTTGTTGCTTGCCTTCGGTTGAAATAAATTTTCAGTATTCTTTTAGTTAATAACTTTTTCTTAGAAGCTTTAGCTCAGGAAAAAATAACTTTGTATATGTTATCTTGTTATTAAATAAATAAAAAAATTAATTAAATAAATTAAATTAAAAAATTATGTCAAGGGATACAAAAATTCAACTCTTATCTTTGTCAGAAGAACGGTTCAAGACTGAATAGGTCCACTGTTGCCAATAATTAAGGCAATATTTATTAAGGAAAATTTATTTATTAATTTATTAATTCTGTTAATAATTTATTAAGGAAAACACATTACCTGCATTACCCCAGTTTGTTGATATTATTTGGTTATGTTTTGCAAGATTAGCTTAGAAAGTAATTAATATGAGCAATTAACTATAATGCAGTTCTTTTGTTTCCTCAGTTAAATGGTATTTTCTGCATAACTTCGACCTGGATTACGAAACAATTGTAAATATCACATTAATTTTCGTCTATTTATCTTGCTTTGAATATATTTTCAAGCTGTTTTTTATATTATCATTGTTGTTCTTGATAGTTTTGTAAATAAAAAAGAGTGTGCATATATAAAAAAATAAATGGAATGAATTGGTAGGTTGGATATCAAAAGACATCTTAGAAAGCACAACAATATTGGCTCATAAGTCTGTGATGATAAATCTGTAAAAACGTGCCACAACCAAACAACATCAACCATGAAGTTGAGGCCAAGTGAAAGAAGAAGAAGGAGCCTGCGTTAAAATTCAAGGCGAAGATAGCAAATAAACACCCTGTAGTACTGCACATGCATTGAAATAAACTTAATTGGAAACGGTAAAAAAAGCAAGGAAATTTTAATCAACATTTCAGTTGACATTCTGCCTTGCTATTATAGCCGAGAACATCCGCTTGACCTATTAGATAGCTTCGCTCGAAATGTGAATGATACTTTTGTGTTTGACAGTTGGAGTGAATTGAATTTTCACTTCCCAAGTTCCCGCTTGGATGAGGAAACCAAAGTACTGGAGGTGTAGCAGAGAAGACGAAAGTGTAGGGCGAACTCAGGTGAGATGCTAGTGGTGGGAGGAAAATAATGAGACGAAAGTGTGTGAGGAGACGAAAGTGGCGGGAGGAAAGTGATGAGACGAAAGTGTGTGAGGAGACGAGAGTGGTGGAAGGAAAATAATGAGACGAAAGTGGCGGGAGGAAAGTGGGGAGACGAAATCGTGTGGTGTGACGAGAATGGTGGGGGGAAGTGAAGAGACGGAAGTGTGTGAGGAGACGAGACTAATGAGACGAAAGTGTGTGATGAGACGAGAGTGGCGGCAGGAAAGTGAACAGACGAAAGTGGGGAAGACAAAAATAGGGAGACGAGATTTAAAAGTGGGGGAGAGGGGGCTAAGAAGGATGTGAAATTTCCAAATTAAAATTTATTAATTTCGCTGTGCTCTTGTTGTAGGTATTGGAAAAAAACCAGCTAATTTAGAATTAATGAAATGAATGATGGCGAATGGTTTCTCGCCGGGAACGCCGGTCCCTCGCCTTGTTGACAAACGACACCAGATCAAAGCTTGGCCTGATGTTAATAATATTAGAAACAGTGTTTTCATGGACAATCGAATTCAATATAAAATTCAGCAGAACTCCATTCTTCTTCTTCTTTTATGACACGGAAGAATAAGCTTTCTGGTTCAGTAATCTAATCCAATGGACGTAATCGGTAGACGAATGAGTATGTTCCAACCCCTCGTAACTTTTGAACGCGATGGAACATTCATGGGTTCCGGTAGCGTAGAATTAAGGCATAATACTTTGGGTTGTCTTGTTTATAAAGGCCTGATTGAATCGTGTGCCATTTGATTATCTATAAAGTTGTTTGTTAAGTTCAATATTAAATCTGTCTTCTTATTACTAATGAAACCCATGTTTATCTCGGTACCTGGTACGATTCACAACGAATGGAAGATAAAACCTCCGTCCCGAATAACTCGAAATCAAGATTTAAAAAAAAAAAAAAATAGAATCATAGGACATAGCAGGAGCCTAGACATTGGATCTGGACGTCCATATAATCCTCCCACCACCGTGAGGTATCTAGTATCTCTGTCTATCTCAAGGACAAGGAATTAGCTCAGTGGTTAAGCAGTCGCTTGTCATGCGGAAGGTCTCGGGTTCGATACCCGGAGCCGACAAAAAAATTGTATTCTAAATTTGATTACAGTTGTTTACTGTAAGGGATACTTCCCAGCGCGTTCGTGTTGACCCAGCACCTAAATAGGAAGTATTGTGTTAACAAAAAGTCTATACTAGTAGTTCTGTGAACTATAAAAATCACACAGATACAACTGTCGCATTATTGTGTCGCAGGAAAGCGGATAGGTGGGAATAGTGCTTTTATCTGTTTTTTATTTTAATGAATGAATAAGTGAAATATAGTCCACGTTCCGATAGTACTTAGAACATAAAATATACACCTTTTTAATATGTTTTATTTGTTCGATTTAGTACCTAACACATGAAATAAAGTCCATGTTCTCTAGTGCTTACTCGTAGAATCATCGCATCGTCTGGAACTTGTAGCAAATTTAGCTGAAAAACAGGTTCTTCGCATTTCTAAAATATTTTCCTAAAAGTAATTGAGTTTTCTAGAAGGCCACGAATAGGCACTTAGAGCCTAGACAGGCCTCTGCTCCAAAACTTGAACACATCTCACCGGCGAATTCTCACAGGACATTGTTCATATAAACTTTGTTTCTGAGAGCTTTCCACCAAGTTTCGAGTTCCTAATGGACCAAGTACGCCGTCGAAACCTAACTCCCTCTCCCCAGCCTGCTTTGGGCACTGGGTGCTCCTTCTGAAAACTTGTTCTAATAAGGGAAGAAAAGAAGCGGAAAGTTTGCACAGCCATTAATCATAAAGTTCAAAGAAAGCTATCAGGTATAGAGGAAGAATTTACTTGCAATGAAATAGACAAGGACCATGATACAGCGGAGCTCTAGTTTGGGAGGTAGAGAGAAGGAAAGAAAGTAGGAGGCACACGGTGAAAGTGGGAGGGAGAGGGGGAAGGAGAGAGAAAGGGGTGGGCGAGAGAGAGAGAGGGGGGAGGTAGAGAGAGAGAGAAGGGGAGAGTTAGAGAGTGATTTATAGAAAGGGGGAGGGAGGAAGAAAGAAAAAGAGAGAGAGAGCTCTCTCTTTCATTTGAATTGAATAAATTATGGTTTTATTTGTACAATAATAATATTTCTTAATATTATCTACTCGGTTTATGCAAACTTTTGACGAGCGGAAGAGAGAGAGAAAGATAAAGAGAGAGGAATGGATAGGGAGAGGAGAGATATAAGAAACAGTAGGAGCGAGTTAGAGTAAGTTGGTGAGAATGAGAGAAGTAGAAAAGAGAGAGATACAGAACTGTAGGAGAGAGAGATACAGAAATATAGGAGAGAGAGAGAAGGAGAATTGGAAGAGAATTTACAAGAGAGTCAGGGTAAGTTGAAGAGAAAGAGGAACGTTAAAGAGGAGAGAAAGAGAAACACGAGAGAGGCGAGACAAAGTAAGAGTAAAAGAGAGAGAAGGAGAAGACGCACGATGAAACAAGAGAGAGGGAGAGGGAGAGAAAGAGAGAGAGAGAGAAAGAGAGAGAGAGGGAGACTGGAAAAAAGGGAAGAGGCTCCTAATTGAGTGAGAAGTAAATAAACCTGGGAATTAATTGGAACCCCCCCCCCCCACCCCTACCTAGCTGAAATGAAGACGAGAACCGTACCCTTCCACCCTACTCCTGCAGAGAGGCCACCCTGCCATCCCACCCCTGATGAACTGAAGATGTTGGGGCCACCCTCTTACCTCACCTTGCAGAAATGAAGATCTTGAGATTGTTGAGGGTAGTTTGAAGTTTGTTTTGATTGAAGTGTATGAAACCAAACTCCATACGAGGCAGAGTATGAGGATGAAGGGGGTCAACTCTTACGTGGGGGTTGTATTGCGAGGACGGGGGAAACCCTCAGAATTAATAGGGTCTCAAGAGTGTTCTGGGGAGGCACCTGTGTTTGCCTTGATGTGTCCAAGTTTTTCCAACATTTTGATGTAGCGATTGACCTTTTGAACACCTCTCTTGATGAACCCATTACGATTTTGATTGAAAACTTGTGGGAATCTAATGTTTACAATTGATGACTCTCTCTCTAGACGGTGGGAATAATAGGAGATGCGCTGAGATTAACCCTTTAAGTCAAGATAAGAACCAGTGATAATAATAATAATAGTACAGTTGAACCTTGATATAAGGGAACAATGTCTAGGTCCAATTTACCTCTCCATAAGGAATATAAGAGAAAATTAAGATTTTAATAACTAATTAACTATGCCAAACTTTATGTAGTTATCATATTTGTGTTAATCACCTACGTGATATCACTACTACTTAAACTGGCTCTACTATATCCACGCTGAAACCGGGACTTGAACCACCGACCTCCAGGTTACAAGTCCGCCGCCTTATCCATCAAGCTACTGAGATCAGTTACCCAAACTTTTTGTACAAAGAACTTTGTAAGTCTTAGTATGTGAACAAAGTAAATACCTCTTTGTGTACAAAACATATTAAAATGTGCTGTGCAGTGAGCAGCGTTGCTAGGCCTTGTGAGGAGGATCTACATTCTACACGTATGCACAATACATATCTATTGTATGTTTGCTAGGCTTACGTATGTTTATATAAGATGTGTTTAATGTACATATCTACCTAATAATGTGTGTATCTACAAGTAAATAATGTATGCTATATATTTATACTATTTATCTTGAGATGTGTGTATCTATTACCTATGCATGTATGCTAGTCCAGTTTATCTTGAGAAGAAGGAAGAAGATAGCTCATTTGAGATGCAATTTTTGAAAGTGTATAGTATAGTATAGTATAGTATATTTATTGTTTATTAGACATTAAAAATGTATAAAACATAGTCACCCTATCTAACTTATGACTAAAAAAAAAATAATAATAATAATAATAATAATAATAAAAAAAAAAAAAAAATAATAATAAAAAAACATAATAAAAAAAAGAAGAAAAATAAAAAAAGAAAAAAAAATGGGCGGAATGTATTTTTGTGGTATATATTTTAATTCTCATTTCTATATATTATATTATAGAGATGACTGTGGTGCGTGAGTGTGATTTAAGTAAGTGTTATATGTGGAGGTGTGGGTGTGTGTACATGTATGTGTTTGGTATGATTAGTATGTTATGTTCTCTAGGTCTTTGAATTTGTATGGTGTTATTTTTATGATATTTTCAGTTATTTTTCTTTTGAATTGGGGTAGACTTAGTGTTTTTGTTTCTGTTGTTAAGTTGTTGTAGTATTTTATGCCATTGTATTTAGATGTTCTTTCAAAGAATGATGTTTTATGTTTGGGGACTGTGATTTGTTTGGCATTTCTGGTGTTGTATGTGTGGTTGTCTTGGTTGTGTTGGAGTGTTTCTTGAGTTTTGTGTATGTATAGTAGTGATTCAAGATAGTACAGACCATAGAGTGTATGTATGTTGTGTGTTTTAAAAATTTCTCTGACTGTATCTTGTTGTTTTATTCTGTATATTTTTCTAATGATTCGTTTTTGTAGTGTGAATATTCTTTTGTGTTCTGTGTTTGTTGCCCAAATTGTGATAGCATATCTGATGGAGCTTTCTCCATGGGCATAGTAGTATGTGAGGAGTGACTTTTCATCCATGTTTTTTCTAAGCTGACCTATGATAAAGCAGAGTTGGGATAGTTTTTTACAGATTTGTTCATTTTGTGTTATCCATGACAAATTATTGTCAATGTATATGCCTAAATATTTTATATTTTCGGTAGGATTTAAATCTTCATTGTGTATTTTAAGTTTAAGGTCTATTAGGTTTTTTTGTTTTTTTATATTGTATATTATGTAATTTGATTTTTGCACGCTGGGTATCATGTGATTTTCTATGCACCAATTCATGAATTTATTTATAACATTATTTGATTTTTCTTGTAGATCATTTATAGTCTTGGCTATTATGGTTATATTAATATCATCAGCGAATATTACCAGTTTTTCTTCTGGGTTATTTTCGTCCACTATATTTGTTACGTCATTTATGTTGACTAGGAAAAGGTTAGGGCCTAGGTTGGATCCTTGGCTAACGCCATGTTCAATTTTTTTTGTCATGGATAGTTCATTTTTAACTTTTACTTGGATGCTTCTTTTCTCCAGAAATGTTCTTATCCAATTGTTGTCTTCAATTCCCAGTTGTTTTAGTTTGTGTAATAGAATGTCTTTGTTTACCACATCAAAGGCAGCTGTAAGGTCGAAGTACAAGGTCATGACAATGTTGCCTTTATCTATGTTTTCGACTACGTATTCTATTAGTTCTAAGCAAGCAGTTGATGTGGAGTGGTTTGTTCTGAAGCCGTGTTGGTGTGGGGTGAGGAGATTGTTTTCGTTAAGGTGCTTGAGGAGGCGGTTTGTATAGGCGATTTGGTATATTTTAGCGATGTTAGATGTTTTATAGATTGGTCTGTAGTTTATTGTGTTGTTTCGTTCTCCTTTTTTGTGTTTTGGGTGTATGGTGGAAGTGTTTATTATTTCTGGATATGAGCCTTCTGTAAATGATTTGTTGATGAGGGTGGAGAGTATTTTAGAGAGGATAAATATATTTCGATTTAGAATGTCTGTTGGTAAGTCATGTGTTTCAGAACCTTTGCTGGTGTTTAGTTTTTTAATTATATTTCTTATTTCTTTGGGGTTTGTTTTGTAGAGTATTTTGCTATCAATTTTTTTGTTGCTCTTTTCTTGTGTTTGTTTATGTTTTTGTGATTGTGAAGGAAATTGATTTTGTTGTTGTTGGTGTTGTTGTTGTTGTTGTTGGTTGTTGTTATTGGTGTTGTTGTTTTTGCAATGATCTCTAAGGAGTTTTTTGTTTTTGTTTATTTTTTCTGTATTTGATTCAAGGAAATGGTTGATGAAGAGTTCTGCGAGTATTTTTGGATCTTTAATTGTTTCATTGTTGTTAATTTTTATGTTTATGTCTGGTTCATTTTTGTTTTTTCCCGTTAGTGTGTTAAAGGTTTCCCACATTGTTTTGTTTTTGTTTTTTGAGTTTTCAAGTTTCGTCTTAATATGGTTTCGTTTGGTTTTTTCAATGTTGTTTTTGTGTGTTTTTTTAAGTTTGTCATATGTTTCTTTGAGTTCATTTTTATTTGAGTATTTGATTTGTCTGTGTATTTCTCTTATTTCTTTCCCTTCCTCGATTATGTCATTGGTAATCCATTCTATGTTTTTTTTCTTTGGTTTAATTGTGATTTGTTTTGTTGGATATGCTATGTTGTAGTAGTTAAATATTGTGTCTAAGATTATTTTTGTTCCTTTGTCAGTGTTTTCTTGTTCTATGAGTTTCAGTGTTTCTGTCCAGTTATGTGTGTCAAGTAGTTTGGACATTTTATTGTGATTTTCTTCATTAAAGATTCTAATAACTTTGAGTTCTTTGTTTTGTAGAGGTTTATTATGTTTGTTCGTTTTTATATCTATATATTGTCCTAGGTGGTCGGATATATTTTCATTTATTGTTATGGCTTTATTTGGGGTGTCTTTAGATGTGATTATGTAGTCTAGGCCTGTTTTTTCTCTGGTTGGCTCGTCTACTTTGTTTTCAATGTTGTGGCTCTCTAGTATGTCTTCGAGTTGTTTATAGTCGTATGTTTTTTGTATAAAGTCAATATTTAGGTCTCCACAAATGACATTTATTTGGTTTGTGTTGCAGTGTTTGTCTAATAGGGAGGTTAATGATTTTAGGAAACTTTTAATGTTGCTGGTCGGGTTCCTGTATATGCAGAATAGATTTACATGAATACTGTTTTTGTTGTATTTAAGGGCCACGCATTCAAAGCTTTTTTCATGGACTATCATCTTTTGAATTTTTATAGGTTTGCATGTTTGGCTAATTTCGTCTCTACAGTAAATTGCGGCTCCACCATAAGTTATGTTTGAGTTTGATTTTTTTGGTTCTCTGCAAAAACTTTCTACTAGGGTGAAATTTTCTATGGCCAGATTTTCTATATTTTCTTTTTTCTGCCAGTGTTCTGTGAGACAGATGAAGTCATATTTGTGTTGTTCAGCAGCGATTTCTATTGAGGATATTTTTCCATTGCCAGATAGGCTTTGTACGTTTTGGTGGTATATTCTTATTGTGTTGGTGTCTTTTTGCTTATTTTTTGTATTTATTTCTTTGATGTTTGATTTACATTTTGTTTTTTGAGTATTTGTCGTTTTTGTTGCTTCTGTTACTGTTGTTATTGTAGTTGCTGTTGGTGTGGTGGTTGTTGTCACAGTCTTGGGACGAGGTGTGTTAGGGGGAAAAAAAATTTGTTTTGGTTGTATTGTAGTTGGTTCAAGTATGATGTCATTGGGTTTGTTGCTAGTATCCCATGTGGGGTGTAGTATTGTTTGTTTAAGTCATATAGTGGTGTGTTGTTCCAAGTAGGAAATATGTTAGGATGAGATGTTGTGGGTATTTCTGTCTGTTGATAAGAATAAATGGGATGTGGTGTGTTGTAGTACTCAGAGGTTGGTTTGTTAGCTATTTTGTTTGGAATTATGGTTGTTGTTCTTTCTTCATTTTCTGTTTGGATTTCAGTTATTTCTTTTGTGTGTTTTTTTTCTTTGTTGGTTTGGTTATGTGTACTGTAGTCTTTTTGTTTGATTGGTTCTTCTTTGAAATTGGTTTGTTTCTTTTTTGTATGTTTATTATTATTTCCATTGTAGTTTGTGTCGGTTTTGGTGGGGTCGAAGTCTTGGGTTTCTGATGTCTTATCTTTGGTTTGGTTTTTAGTTATTTCCGAATTCGGTTTGGTTTGGTGTTTGTGTTTATTTTTTTCTTCATTATTGTAGTACTTTTTGGTGTTTTTTGGGTTGGTGGAAAGTGTGTGTCTGTTTATTTCTTCAACATATTTTGGTGTGTTATGATATTTGTTTTTGATGTTATTTTGTGAAGTGTATGTAGATATTCTATTATTTGTGTTTTCATGTGTTGTCCATGTGTTTATTTTTGGTTTATTTGTGTTGTAATTCGATATTTGGAGTTCATTGTTGTTTTGTCTGGACTTTATTTGTGGATGTTTTTCTTGTTTTATGAATGGTTTTGAACTGTATTTTTCAACTATTTTCATGAGTTTGTGCGTTAGCCAATTTGTAGCTTTGTAACTTAAGTGTATTCCATCTTTAGATAGGTGGTGTGGTTTTATAAATTTGTGTGTGTTGATTATAAAGAGGTTTTCGTATTTTTCACTTTCATATTTTATAATGGTATTTAGTCCATTAATGTTATAATTTGTGTAGGGGTTTTTTTGTGGTGGTACTGACAGTAAAAATATTGTACAGCCTATTTTCCCTATAGTGTTTATTTGTTTCTTTATTTCTGGTGTAGAGGTTTGGTATAGGTCGTTTGTGCCTCCAGAAATTATTAGTATGTCGTTTTTGTGAATATTTTCTGGTATTAGATCATTTGTTATATCTTCGAATAGATATCCTGGTTTGATGTTTATTTTATGGTTGAATTTTGTGGTCCATTCTGTATCTTCGGTTATTTTTTTTCCAACATATTTAAGGTGGGAGTCACCTATTATGTAGCAGTTTGTTTTTTTATTTGGATTTTTGTTTTTCTCATAAATTTTACTATTTTTTTCAGTTTTTTCTGTTTCTTGGTCTACATTTTCTAGTTTCTTTATTTTATTTGAATTTTGTTTTATCTGTTCTTCTAGCTGTGATATTTTATTTTTCAGTTCATTGAGTTTTCCGTTTTGGGTAGTGTCATTTTGAGTGTTTTTATTTTCTTTATTTTTATCATTGTTTGTTGGGTTATTATTAGGTGTATTTGGGTTTTGTTTGTTTTGTTCACTTTGTATATGGTTTTCGACCAAGTTTATTTTTTTGGTTCTGTCGGTTTCTTTATTTGTTTGGGTTGAAATTTTTGGTTGTTGTTCTTGTGTTTTTTCTTTGTCTTTCTTTTGTTGGATCTGATATTCCACTTCCTCAAATTCTTGTTGTATAGTTTTATCATTGTGTGTTATAGAGAAAGAATTTGTGAATTGTAGCAGACTTTCGTTTGTTGTTATGGTATCATTTAAGTCAATGATTGAATTGTCTGTGAGTGAGTCTTCTTCTGTAGTATTTTCACGTTTTAACATTTCTATAGTTTTCTCAAGGACGGATATAGTGTATTTTAGTTTATTCGTTTCTTGCAATAGTAGTTCTATTTTTTCAGAATTATCTTCGTTTATAAGTTTAAGTTTTTTGATGTCTTCATTTTGGTTGTTGTTCTGAGTTCTCAGGTTGTTTATTTCTTTTTGTTGTTTTTCCATTAAGTCATGGTTTTCTGACTCCCTGATTTTAGTTTCTTTCAAATACTTTTCCATAGTATTTATCTTGGTATCTTTAGATTGTATTTCATCATCTGTTTTTATTCTTTGGTCATTATATTCTCCTAGCAGGTCTTGTATTCTTGTGTCTAGTTCTTTGTTTTTATTTTCAAGATTTTTTTTATCAATTTCTAGAGATTTATACTCTTGAATTAGATTGTTTTTTTCAGAATAGAGGTTTTCTGCTTTTTCTTGGTCAAGAGCCCATTTTTCACTTATTTCATTGAATATGTTTAAGAAAGTTTCATCTTTGTATTTGGTTGCTAGTTTCAAAACTTCTGGTTTCAGTGTTATATATGTATCATCATTAAAGTTATTTAAAATTACTTTATTTTTCCTGGCTTGGCTACGTGCTCTCCTATGCATGATGTCTATAACTATGTATGGGTTGATCTTGTATGTCAATTGAGTTTTGTATATGTAGGTGATTTGTTAGTTATTTGTTTGTGATCTGTTTTATTTATAAAAATATATTATGTTCTTTTTTACATGTAGGATAGAATTTATACAAATTATAATCATCTATTTATACTTTGTTTGTCATGTCAGAGATAGAATATCACTTACTAATTGATGGGTTTGATAAGTTGGTATCTGTTGTGTATTAGTTATAGTTATGAATAATAACAGTAGTTGTTCTTAGGTAGTAGTGACCATCTGTAATACTTATGAACAGTTGTCCTGCCGCCTATTTGATAAACCACTGTTCTAATATTTTTAAAAGTTAAAATAACAGGTGCCAAATACCATTTGATTTGTGTTTAATTAGTTGTGCTTTACTGTGTTTTATGGATTCATTGAATTTTTGTTGTAATAAAATATTGTTGGTTACTTACGTTGAGTTTGAATCACCTTAGAGTTGGTCTTAGGTATTGGAAATCCTAGTAGGCTTTGATTAATGTGAGTGTGATTATTTGTTGAGTATATGAGACAAAGTATGTTTGATAATAGATCAGTTTAAATGTAGGGTCTTAGATACTAGATTTCACTGGAGGCTTTGCTTCTATGAGATAAGAGTATTTAAAAAAAATAGAAAGGAAAAATCATGAGGCAGAAAGTCTCTTGGGTCTTAATCCGATAACTATCAGATAATCAGAAATTACTTAAGATGCTAAAGCATTTAGCAAAGTGCTTCCATGCTAAGGTCTGGAATACTCCACAACTTAAGGCTATACGTGGCCTTTGCATTTTCATATCAAACGGCTTTCTCCCGCTTTCCTAATAAAGTGAACGTGCTCTGACCGCTTTGGGCCTTAGATCTTTTCTTTTTTAATGGAATGACGTAAAAAGATAATTTATTACACAAGACTTCTCTTCGTAGGAAAAATAGCTTTTAAGCTATTAATTTCATTGCCACAGAACACCTATAGTTGAATCAACAGAATACCATAGCTATACCTATACGTCTTGTGAATTCATATTGTATATTGTTACGTGTACAATTGAAAATGGGATAGCTTTAATTGAAAACGCCCGAAAAGCTCACGGTTTAAAACACTTACACAGGTTCCCAGTATACTTCACTTAAGGTTTTTTGGGGGGTTCAACGTCGCTTTCAACTACATGGTCATATTACGACGGGGTTGTTATCCTTCATTCGCAGGAAACTCACAAACCTGCAACCCACATTAACCCCACCCAGCCTCGGTTAGGCCGGAATGCCGGCATCACGAATTTTTCACCTCACTGGACCTTCCTTGACTTCGGTGATCCTACAAGAACCGGTTCATCGACGCAGGCACTAAAGGTTTAATTTCTTAGTTAGTTGATAAAAGATTCGATACAACAAGGTCTAGTAAGTTGGGTAGGGTACCTTAGAATAAGGTGTGACAATCATTTTTTCTCCTAGTAACTATTTGCCTGAATGATTTTCAAAAATGGAAATATATTTTCCTCCTCAATTTTTCATAAATTTCTTTACAAATCACAAAAGGAGGTGACCAATAATAGAACGAATGCAAAAAGAAATGGTTGAAAGAGCCAGGCAGGAAGTCGAAAAACCTTTCGATGATCCATCTAAATGTTCTTTTGAAAGAAAAAATAGAAAAACCACTTCACAATGAGAGAAAATCTAGAGAAAGTGTAAGGGAAGGAAGTGAAATGAGGAGAGAAGTTTAAGAAAAGGAGAATAGAAGAAGAGAGGGTAAAAGAAATAAGAATGAATAATTTTTCACTTTCAAAATTTGCAGTATTTTGATCGTAGAGGCGGCAGACTTGTTACTGGAGGAGTGAAATAATGTGATATCACATGGTGATTAACACAAATATGATAACTTTTAGTACTATTTTCAGAAATTGGACGATTTTGAAATTGAAATGTCATGTATTGACGAGTAATTTCAAACGTTCAAGAAACAAAATGTTGCACAAGAATTTGTTAAAAAGTCTAGCGTATTAAGCACCTTTGTTTTTTTTTAAAAAAAAAAAAGATAAGAAAAAAGCAGGCTTACATCGATATTCTCCAAGGCTTGTCTTTTATTGTGGAAATCTCAGGAGAACAGAAAAGCCCACAGAAATAGAAACTTATTGTTTGTTGAGTAAAGTTGTGAGTGTCTGTGAGGATTATAGGACTTAGGTGAGTTTCTGTAGCTACAAATGTACTATTGTAGCTACAGAACCTATTCGGCAGGCCTCTTATACTTTCAACTTGCGAAATTTTGAAATAATTTCAGGACAATTTCCTGGTGTAAAAATACTTTTGAGGAGTAAAGAAATGTATAAGCCTTGAAACTTATTTCCATATTGGATTTAATATCAAAAGGATAAATTAAATTTACCTACAATGTATCTGCCACGAGCAACTATAAACTATGGACGCAAGCAGTATATTATAAATAAAGTTTATAAAACTAATAACAAATTGACCCACTAAAGCAGGAACTCAATTTTCCAAATATTTGTCAGCAGAAAAAATGAAAAAAACTTATGAGAATGATTGGAAAAAGTTTAAAATAAAATCTATAGTCTTCAAAGTTTCAACAATCAAGAGACTATTCTCATTGGACTGTTAACAACTTTGTTATCTATGGACAAATAACTTTGCTATCTGTATCGAACCGAGAACAAAGGATTCGCGCCATTTCTCAAACCCTGCACTTGTATGTGCTGTGTTCACCTGGTAAATAAATGTTATCTTGTTGTCTATAAATAACTTATATAAATAACCCCTCACCTTTAACTGGAAGCTCTCTGTTGCTTATCTTCGGGGACACTTTCATCTCGAAATATAATTCGAACGGTTCTCAGGAAAGCAAAAGTCAAAGCAATTTTTGTCCCTCTCGCTCCCTAGCAATCTACCTTTGTCCCTCTTGCTCCCTGGCAATCTAGCTTTGTCCCTTTCGCTCCCCAGTCCCCAGCTCCCCGGGGACACTTCTGAAAACTTCTGGTTCTTAGTTTCGTATTTGTTTCTGTTTTCATTCATCGACAATCTCGGACAAAAGAAGAGCAATTGTTTTACGGAAGGAAGAATAGCTTTGCGAAGAAATATAAATACACGGGGCATTCAATGAGAAATTTCTGTTTGAACAATTCTATGAATGAGAAAAGTTTAAAATAAAAACTTCATGTAATTTTAACGTATTCCTACATTGATTTCTAATATCTCAATTTGTGCACTCGGCTTACATACAGAAGATCCGGGTTTGAATTCCGACAGAGTCAGAGTTTTTTCGTCTCGGTACTTTTCATATTACGGTGTCCACTTACATACCACGTGGGGAAAAATGAGTAATATTATCCACCAGTGGCGGAATTACGAGTAGCGAGTTACTTAGACGAATGATGTTTTCAGGTCTCTCGTATTACGGAGCTATCAGGTAAACTTATAGAATAATGAGACGTAGAGAAATACATAAAATTCTAGCATATCAAAATTTAAAATTGCAAGAAAATAAAACAGAAAATTACCAAAACAGTTGAACCTGAATATAAGAGAAACCTGGATATAAGAGAAGCTTGGATATAAGAGAAATCGGGTCTCTTGAGACCTCTTATCTTTGACTGGATTATCATAAAAAAACAACCCAAGTAAGAGCGAAATCGCTAGATCGGAAAAGCTCAAAGCTTGCAATTCAACATTTGCTGCACGTTATCAGCTCTCAACCATTGTGTGCTGAATAAATTGAATAATTAATCAGCATAATCAATCAGATTTGTGCGCGATCAGCACACAACTTCGAAAACCTTGCCATATTTTCAGCGCCAAAGTCGACAGGAAAGCTAAA
This sequence comes from Bactericera cockerelli, assembly GCA_024516035.1. Taxonomy (NCBI): domain Eukaryota; kingdom Metazoa; phylum Arthropoda; class Insecta; order Hemiptera; family Triozidae; genus Bactericera; species Bactericera cockerelli. Next base: position 1,367,861 of record CM044956.1, on the reverse strand, counting down.
ACCGCAAAACCTGAAAAGTTTTGCAAAAGTTTCGACAATTTCTTATTTAAAACCCAAGTAAGAAAAGGGGGAGGAGGGGAAGATACATAGGGATAAGGGGGGGGTGAGTGAGAGTATGATGAGAAGAGAGAGAGAGAAGGATGATAAGAAATAGAGAAGGATGAGAAGGAGAGAGAAGGATGGAAAGAGGAGAGAGAGAGAGAGAAGGAGAAAGAGAGAGAGAGGAGGGAGAGAGAGAAGGGAAAAGAGAGAGAGAGGAGGGAGAGAGAGAGTGAGAGAGGAGGATGAGAAGGAGGGAGAGAGAGAGTGAGAGAGGAGGATGAGAAGGAGGGAGGGATGGTGAGAGGGAGAGAGAGGAGTAGGAAAAGGAGGATGAGGAAGAGAAAAAAGAAATGAAGGAAGCTTGGTAATCATTTATTGGTATAGGAAGGATATTTAATTAAATGCAGGAAGTAAGTAAGTCACATTATGGAGTGTAGGAGGCATAATAGTAGATTGTACTCTTTAAAAAGGCTACCGAGATGTAGATTATCATCGGCTTAATATAAACGCACCCAATGCACTCAAGTATGAAAGTTCACTCAACGATTTTAATGCGCGCCTTTTTACTAATCGTATAGGCAATGTGCAACATACAATTCATAAAAAAAGAGTGAAATGAAACGCTGTCGTTTGTATGGATTGCGTCATTACGAACAAGCAATGAGTTACATAAGCAAATTATTAGGTGTGCTACCTACTAAAGTTGTGACATAATAAAACAAAGAAACAAAATTGGAAACCATAAGAAATCAACCCTGGCGCAATCTGTATGTCGGAGAAAATGAATCCGTTTGAATGCCTGCTATAATAAGTATTATAATAATTCCGTGTCCGTGAGATAAGCACAGATACCTATATCACTGTGGTGAGAAGAATGATATGGACTAGTTGACTAGAGTTGAGTGCATCACTAGAAGATAATCATGTTCAACGTGTAAAATAATAAAATTCTGAGAGTAAATTCCATGCCTAACAGTGGTTAGGCCGATGTAAAATAAATTATAATAATTATGTAAGTATGTATATATTGTATATAGCGTAACTTATGACCGTCATACGCTTTAATCCCATCCAAGATAAAAAAAATACCCTTTAATAAACCTTTCGCTAGTAGGTTTACAGGATTATGTTCGCCCTGGTGATAAAATTAACTCACTTTTTCCTCAGTTAACGCATGATGGTTGATTAGTGGAAAAAAGTGTACATAGTAATTATGTTATATGTATTATAATGTGTTTTTTTCTTCACTTTTTACGTGACGCCCTTTAGGGCAATAAGGGCAGTCGGTGGTTCAAGTCTTGGTTTCAGCGCGGATTTATAAAAGCAAGTTTGAATAATTGTGATATCACAAAAGTGATTAACACAAATCTGATAACTTTTTTTTGATACCTACCTAACTGTATTTGTTTAAGTATTGTGTTTCATGTTCACACAAGGTACTTCCATTTTCAAAGGGTTGGGTGGAAGAGAATGCCACAGGCAATACGCAACCCTTTCTTCTTAGTTATTTTCTATTTATTTATTTTCAATCTAGTTTAATTTTTTTTTTTTTAATTTATTATTATTAATTAATTTATTAATCGTAATAGTTTATTATTCCACAATACTTTGTCCTCCTAATAATAATCAGCGAAGTTCAGATTCGAGGAAGATTTATGTATGTCTCCCTGGCCGTAGGAAAGTTCCATTGGTTGCAGCATTTCCTACATTTACATCGTAACACTCCACATTTTTGGAATGATGAAAGAAATTTCTCTTCGTGTTGCAAAAGTAATTAAACAATTTTTATTTAATTTTATGGAACAGGATCATAATTTTGGTGAGCTGCAGATGATTATATCCGTCAATTTCATTTCTATTTGCCGTGTAAGTACATGTGTCCAAAATTTGCCATCTCATTGGGACTTCAGAGAATTTGGTTACAGTTAATAAAGGTGTCTGATGTCTTCCAAATTAAAATAAGAGTGATGGCGAATAAAAAAAGAAAAAAATATGGTGTAAACATCACACGACTTTCCTTATCGTATTAGAAATGGGAACAGGGCCAAAAGCCACTGGTGACTCAAAAGTAACAGTTAGCTAAAAATCAAATTCGTAATCAGCACCTCAAAATCATTGGATTTGATATGTCACAATCTACATCTAGGATGAATAATAAAAAAGTTAGTCAAAGGTCCCCCCCAAAATACCGGTAAATTGGGGCCGAGGTCCAAAAGGTTCGAGATATCAAAAAAATGATTAGAAGAGACCCGTATTATTTTTTTAATCTAAGAAAATGTTGTTCTCTAATTTTTTTGTATTTTTAACCAATTCAAAGAAGCGGCGCTTGCGGCCAATATTTAAGGCCCTTCGGCCGCATTATGCGGCCGATTTCAACCAAAAGTTTCGTGGTTCGTCTGGTGTATAAAATAATTTTGTATACGAAATTTCGAGTCTCTAATAGCTCTTACCGTTCCTGAGATATCCTGTTTACACACACACAGACAGACAGACGCACGGACCAATGGCTGAAAACAACTTTTTTGGTATCCTGAGGCTATGATTCGTCCAGAAATGTGAAAAGCTGGGTAAGTCAAATATTCGACGAATACAATACTTTCCTTATTATAGGATAAGGAAAGTAAAAAACATAAGCGCCGACCTGAACTAGGTACATAGATAAGAAAATCATATCAAAATATTTGAATCCAATAATAATTAAATTAGGTATGTAAGTTTTACAAAACCTATAAATATATTTTTAAATTTGACATTAAAATCTATATCTCTGTGTTTTGTACTTTTTATTTGTTGCTGTTCTACCTAATTTTTATTTATTGTAAATAATTTCAAAACTTAGAAAAGGGTGGTACAGTAAACTTTTTAGAGCACCTGGATGATAAAACACTATTCATTGAAAGTCCATATCGTGGGACACCATGTATAACACTTTGTCATCCTGTATATTCCACCGAACGAGAATATCAAATTTTATCACTAACTCCGGTCCCTGAAGATATATTACCATAGATTAGAATAAAATTATTAAACACACACCAAATCTCTCTCTTTCTCTCACACACCAAATCTCCCTTTTTCTCTTTCTGTCCCTTTCACACACTCACACACACAGACCAAACATATCTCTCTCTCTCACACACACACAACAAATCTCTCTCACACACACACTCAAATACACATCAAACTTCTGTCTCTCTCTCTCTCACGCACACAACACACACACACACACCAAATCTCTCTCTTTCTCACACATACACCAAATCTCCCCTTTTCTCTATCTGTCTCTCTCACACCCAGACCAAACATATCTCTATCTCTCTCACACACACACCTCTAATCTCTCTCTCTCTCACACACACACACTCAAATACACATCAAACCTCTGTCTCCCTCTCTCTCTCTCTCTCTCTCTCTCTCTCTCTCTCTCTCTCTCTCTCTCCCTGTCCCTCTCCCACGCACACACACCAAACCTCTCTTCCTCTCTCTTTCTCTTTCTCTCTCATTCACTCACTCACTCACTCTCTCTCTCTCTCTCTCTCTCTCTCTCACACACACACACTCACTCACACACACACACACACACACACACACACACTCACACTCACACGGATATGATAGATTCCGTGAGAGTTCTATTGAAATGCAACTCCCAGGGTACCTTCACAAGGTTTATCCCGCTGGACTTGAGATGAAATATGACTCTGTCCACATTCCCAGTAATTAAACCACTCTAGCGGGGAATGTAATGAGGAATTAGACAACTCTATGAGCCCTAGCGGGGAATGTAATGAGCTTGGGGGCAACTAATCTAGTGCTGCTCTATTGTTTCAATATACATTTGGTATTTTATTAAGTGCTATATTGTTTCAATATACGCAGCAATGTTATTAAGTACATATACATAAGTACCTAATAGTTTCACCAGGGGATGAATTCAATTCCACGTGGGTAAATCCAACTGATTAAGGGTGGAGTGCATAGTCACTAACAGCCTGAAGAAGCACGGCTATTGGCCATTTGACTGTGTATAAAGTTGATTGATTTAATCTGTTCATTAGCGACTATGCCTGAATCTATCTGAATTAATGCCCTGGTTAAATCTAACTGAATTAATACCCTGGTTAAATCTAACTGAATTAATACTCTGGTTAAATCTAACTGAATTAATACTCTGGTTAAATCTATCTGAATTAAAGCTCTGGTTAAATCTAACTGAATTAATACTCTGGTTAAATCTAACTGAATAGTAAATTCGGCGACCAGTCAATCAAACTTCCATCACTGATCTCCTGTTCTAGGTCGGGTGGGATTCAAGCCAGCGCCAACACCTTACGCTACCTGGATCCTAGCGCGTTAACCACTTGACAACCAATGCACGTTGACAACCGTACCACGTGTAGAAGGGGGCTGGAGGATGTTAACCAAGGAAAATACCAGTGTCTCGCTAGAGGGCTATTAACAGAAAACTGACTAGCCAACCCTAAAATGTAAAATTAAATGAGGGGTTTTACTTGTAGTAAAAATAATAATAAAAAGTCTGGCAAATAAACCCCTAAAAAGGCAAGCTATCTTTCAGTTTTACATGAGTTTCATGGCTTAAAGAGAATTAGCCCAAATTCTCACGATGGTTGATCGCACATAAAAACATGTGATTCAATACGAGCCAACTTTCACTTAGATTGGCGTGAGACCATCACTCCCCCCAGCTGTAGCCAAGCTGGTTACAACAACAACAACAAAATATACATAATTCTATAAGCTACATATTTTTCTTATATCTTGCATCTTCCTGCTCTTATATCTTCCTGCTCTATTTTCAACTATGAAAAATCGACAAGCTGGAAAGAAGTTTTGTGTTTTTTATTTCCCAAACTCAAGCAACTCATAAATATTCAACTTCTGACTTTGCCAGATTACACCCATCCGGAATGATGAATGGGCCCAAGCTAGCATTGAGCTGACTTATGCGGGAGCTAGTTGGGGCAGTTTCAAGTCCAGGGGAGAGAAGGGAAAGGGTGGATTAATAATAACACTCTTTAGTAGAAGGTAACCACCAGGCGAGGTTAATGCTCAAAGCATATTCTACCACCTAACCCTCAGAGTCTTATTATGATGTGGTCACAAACTCAAATTGATAAGGAAAAATTCATGTACTGGGTGGGATTCGAACCAATGGATCTCTACGCTACCTGGATCACCAAACTAGCGCATTAACCACTTGTCTTCCAGTGCACTTGGTCTTTTTTTAATAACAAACTATTTTCTCAGAATAAACGAGATAATACATCTCGTTTATTGTGAGAAAATTATGGAATTATGATGACCTCGGGCAGTTGTCAATATTATAATGAAATATAATTTTATTTTATTTTTAAATAACAAGAATACATTTTTTACAATGCATAAAGCCTCTTCAGATATCTCGGAGATTCAAATTACATACATAAAATATATTATTCATAATGGACTGAGTAATTCACTCTTATCTTGCGATTGACATTAATAAATTATTTTTCCATTGAAAAAAAAGAGATGCATTTTTTCAATTTTAAAATAAAGAAAAATGAATTCTCGGGAAAAAGAATACTTTTCAATAAGAGGTTATTATAAAATCTTTTGTGTAATGACATTGGAAGTATTATATGATGATACGGGTGAGGTTAATGTGGGGATCCCAGCTATCGGAGGGTAAAACCTCCGTCCCGAATAAATGTTACTTTCAGCGACAACACATATCAGCCGTGCATAGGTAGTCAATTGGTTGAGGCGCTAGTTTGATAGCTGAGGGATCCGTTGGTTCGAATCCAACCAAAGGCATGAATTTTTCCTCGTGTATTTGAGTTTGTGACCACATTATAATAAGACTCTGAGAGTTAGGTGGCAGAAAATGCATTGAGCAATAACCTTCCACTAAAGGGTATTATCAATATTATAAATTATCGACAATTCACACACTCAATCAATAGTTCGCCAATGGAAGGTGGTAATTGCACTCTAAACCAAGTCCTTAAAAACCCATCACAGACACTCGAAAACTTTTTGTGCAAGTTCTCTTGAAAAATCCATCGTGATAGATGACTTTTAAAACTCGTGGTCACTTCTAGAACAAGATATGCAATGCAATGCATCTTGATTAGGAAGGATGCATCACAAATTATCCGAAGGGAGAGAGAAAGGTGAGAAGAGGGAGAGACAGGAAGAGAGGGAGGTACAGAGAAGGATGAGAGAGAGAGAAAGGAGAGAAGAGGGAGAGACAGGAAGAGAGGGAGGTATAGAGAAGGATGAGAGAGAGAGAGAGAGAAAGGAGAGAAGAGGGAGAGACAGGAAGAGAGGGAGGTATAGAGAAGGATGAGAGAGAGAGAAAGGAGAGAAGAGGGAGAGACAGGAAGAGAGGGAGGTATAGAGAAGGATGAGAGAGAGAGAGAGAGAAAGGAGAGAAGAGGGAGAGACAGGAAGAGAGGGAGGTATAGAGAAGGATGAGAGAGAGAGAAAGGAGAGAAGAGGGAGAGACAGGAAGAGAGGGAGGTATAGAGAAGGATGAGAGAGAGAGAGAGAGAGAAAGGAGAGAAGAGGGAGAGACAGGAAGAGAGGGAGGTATAGAGAAGGATGAGAGAGAGAGAGAGAGAGAAAGGAGAGAAGAGGGAGAGACAGGAAGAGAGGGAGGTATAGAGAAGGATGAGAGAGAGAGAAAGGGAGAGAAGAGGGAGAGACAGGAAGAGAGGGAGGTACAGAGAAGGATGGAGAGAGAGAGAGAGAGAGAAAGGAGAGAAGAGGGAGAGACAGGAAGAGAGGGAGGTATAGAGAAGGATGAGAGAGAGAGAAAGGAGAGAAGAGGGAGAGACAGGAAGAGAGGGAGGTATAGAGAAGGATGAGAGAGAGAGAGAGAGAGAAAGGAGAGAAGAGGGAGAGACAGGAAGAGAGGGAGGTATAGAGAAGGATGAGAGAGAGAGAAAGGAGAGAAGAGGGAGAGACAGGAAGAGAGGGAGGTATAGAGAAGGATGAGAGAGAGAGAGAAAGGAGAGAAGAGGGAGAGACAGGAAGAGAGGGAGGTATAGAGAAGGATGAGAGAGAGAGAGAAAGGAGAGAAGAGGGAGAGACAGGAAGAGAGGGATGGTATAGAGGAAGGAGGAGAGAGAGAGAGAAAGGAGAGAAGGAGGAGAGAGAAGGAAGAGAGGGAGGTATAGAGAAGGATGGAGAGAAGAGAGAGGAGATAGAGAAGGAGAGAGAGAGAGAGAGAAGGAGAGAAGGAAAGAAGAGAGGGAGGTATAGAGAAGGATGAGAGAGAGAGAGAAAGGAGAGAAGAGGGAGAGACAGGAAGAGAGGGAGGTATAGAGAAGGATGAGAGAGAGAGAGAGAGAGAGAGAAGGGAGAGAAGAGGGAGAAGAGAAGGAGAGGGAGGTAGAGAAAGGAGAGAGAGAGAGAGAGAGGAGAGAGAGAGGAGAGAAGGAAGAGGAGGTATAGAGAAGAGAGAGAGAGGAGAGAGAGAGGAGAGAAAGAGGAGAAGAGGGAGAGACAGGAAGAGAGGGAGGTATAGAGAAGGATGAGAGAGAGAGAGAGAGAGAAGGAGAGAAGAGGGAGAGACAGGAAGAGAGGGAGGTATAGAGAAGGATGAGAGAGAGAGAGAGAGAGAAAGGAGAGAGGGAGAGGAGAGAGGAGAGAGAAGAGAGGGAGGAAGAGGAAGGATGAGGAGAGGGGAAGAGAGGAGAAGAGGAGAAGAGGAGAGGGAGAGACAGGAAGAGAGGGAGGTATAGAGAAGGATGAGAGAAAAGAGAGAGAAAGGAGAGAAGAGGAGAGGACAGGAAGAGAGGGAGGTAAGAGAAGGATGAGAGAGAGAGAGAGAGAAAGGAGAGAAGAGGGAGAGACAGGAAGAGAGGGAGGTATAGAGAAGGATGAGAGAGAGAGAGAAAGGAGAGAAGAGGGAGAGACAGGAAGAGAGGAGGTAAGAGAAGGATGAGAGAGAGAGAGGAGAGAAAGGAGAGAAGAGGGAGAGACAGGAAGAGGGGAGGTATAGAGAAGGATGAAGAGAGAGAGAGAAAGGAGAGAAGAGGGAGAGACAGGAAGAGAGGAGGTATAGAGAAGGATGAGAGAGAGAGAGAGAGAGAGAAGAGAGAGAGAAGGAGAAGGAAGAGAGAGGAGTATAGAGAAGAGAGAGAAGAGAGAAAGGAAGAAAGAGGGAGAGACAGGAAAGAGGGAGGATAGAAGATGGTAGAGAGGAATGAGAAAAGAGAGCAGAATGAGAGGTAAGAAAGATGAAGAGAGAAAAAGAGAGAAGAGAGGATGAGAGACAGAGAAGAGAGAGAGAGAGAGAGAAGATAAGATAGATAAGAAGAGAGAAAGAAAGAGAGACAAAAGAAGGATCAAAAAGATAGAAATGGAGAAGAGAAGAATGTTAGAGTAAGAAAGTAAGAGAAGTAGGATGATTGATTGCATGAAAAGAGAACGGTAAGATATGATGAGGAGTGAGAGAGAAATAAGAGTAGAAGTAAAGGAAATCAAAGATATGGGACTCATATTAATTACACGGTCTGGCCCCTAGTTATCCTAGGTGAAAAAAACCACAGTATTTAACAAAAACGATAGCTTAACGCGCTATTGATTATAGGTGCTAAATTTATGGTTAAAAAGTTAGCACATTAATAGTTTTCCGACGCCATTAGTGTGTTCTATAAATCCGCTTGGATGGGTTCTTTTTAGTTGAGAGTGCAGTTCGAAATTTTCCTGCTTTCTTATGGTTGCAGGAGACGACATAACTATTTTGGTAGATTTGGGGGGGATGCAATTTATGATACCAAGACTTCAAGTATGGCCAATTGGCCAACCAGCATTGTTTGGAACCAATATATTGTTTAACCTAAATGAAACGACCTAAAAGGATTTCAAACTTGATCTATATTAGAAAAATGGAAAATGAAGCCTGAATAGTCGAAATCTTTGACTGTTGTGATATATAAACCCGGGATCACGGTTTGACTTTTTAATGACGAGTGTTTCTCAGCCTATTTTGTAGTCTGTGTTGAGTAGCTTGACCATCCCTTAGTATGCCTCCCCTCTGATGGGCGATAAGGGTGCTCGGTCAACACGAGCGCACCGGAAGATATCCCCCTTACAAACAACTGTAACCAAATTTTGAATACATTTTTTTGTAGGCTCTGGGCTTCAAACCCGGGACCTTCCGCATGGCAAGCGAGTATCTTACCACTGCAAGCTAATCGTGTTCTCTTCTTCAAACATCTTCTTCTATTTACTCTTACTCTCAGTTTACCCGCTTGTCGACAGGGTTGAAAAGTAAGGCAGACTTTGCCTCACAAGATTTTCTAAGAAATAAAAGTAGGTAACTGTTCCAGGAATTTATCTTGATTTATTTAATTTAAACCCCGATCTTTCAAAAGTTAATCTAAGTGTTTCGAAGAAAACGCATTGGCGGAGTCTAAGTAAGTGTCTAGCTGTCTAATACTCTGAGTAAAACTAAGTAGTACATGTCTATCTAGGCTGTCTAGTTGTCTACTCTCAGTAAAACTAAGTAGTAGGTGTCTAGCTAGGCTGTCTAGTTGTCTACTCTCAGTAAAACTAAGTAGTATGTGTCTAGCTACACTGTCTAATTGTTTACTCTCAGTAAAACTAAGTAGTACGTGTCTAGCTAGACTGTCTAACTATCTACTCTCACCAAAACTAAGTAGATATACCAAAAAGTTTCACTGATGGTTTCGTTTTTTTTTTTTTTTTAACTCTTTATTGTATAATTTCTTTTATTAGTTTTACTCTAGAAACTTAAAAAATCAAAAACAAAACTTTTTATTGTGTTTTTAAAACTAATTTTAAAACCACAACGATAGACTGTCAAAGCCACTTACCTTGAGCACAAATATCTCGCCCGTGGTGCGGTTGATGTCGAATTTGCTGTTCCCGGGGTTGTCGGCGTCGATTCCCTGTCCTGTCAAGAAATACACGATGTTGTTCTGCCGATCCTTGTCGCCATCTGTGGCCAGGACCTGAGGAGGGAGCGGAATGCTATCGTCAGTACAGAGGTCAGAAGAGAAAGGCAATCTACTTAAAAAAGAACTCAGTATTTTTTAATTCTTTCTTAACTCCCTTTGAATAATAGCAATTACAAAGTAAAAATCCCACCTTTTTTTTGATAACTAATGAAGTAATGATATTGTTTCAAAAAGGAAGAAAAAAAAGGTATTTGTGCCCCGGAACCGCTTTTGCATTACTTAAGGGCACTTTACCCTTACACCGATGCCATTCTGGAAACGTAAAAACTCGGTCAGAATTTTCCGCTCCGACCGGGATTCGAACCCGCAATCTCTGGGTCAGCAACCAATGCTCTTAGCCACTGAGCCACGGAGGTCGAAGATATTTTTGTTATTATTACATTAAAAAAATGATAAACAGGACTTGCTTTCTAAGTTAAAATCCCTTGAAGACCAGGGTTCCAATGAGGACTGCTATGAAGTCTCTGTCTGAGACAACAGGATTTTGTTACTTTTTTTATTTCCCCTTATCTTTCCTGAAGTAATGTGGGTACCGTGTTCGTGAGTTTCCCAGCGAATGCAAAACCCTCGCCTCGACTAATATATGTAGAATGGAGATGTTAAAAGAAACATGGAAAAAAACCATACATTCATTTTTAATTTTACTTAAGGGTCCAAAATAATTAACTGTGTTAGCGATGTCTGGTACAGTATTATTAATATTTGTAGCCATCAGTACATTTTTAACAAATTTTGAGTTTTTGAGGCCGCAGGGCCATTCAGTACCAGAAAAAAACTAATTGTGATATTTTGCGATATTTTTTTTATTTTTTGCAGCCTTGAACCCAGGCAATTAAAAAAATACTTTATTTACAAACCACACATTTTGTTGTTGATTTTACCTCCTAATAATTTTTAAAACAATCGGAATTTTTTTGGTTTTTTTCTGTTCATCTATTTTTTTCTTATTTTTTTAATGTAAAAATTTGTAGAAACTGTAGCACAGTAACGGTACTCATTAATTTGGACCCCAGAGTCAAACTATCTTCTCCTATGTTTGAACTTCAACAAAGAAAACTAACTTCCCATCTCTCGAAAGCCAAAAAGCTCTCTCTCTAATGTACGTCGTTTTTAAAGGATAACGAAAAACATTTTGGTAAATTAAAAATAAGAAGCTTATAACAATAGGAGAGAGAAAGAGATGGATAGGGAGGGTGGAAGAGAGGGAGGGAAGGACGGAGAGAGAAAGAGAGAGAGAGAGAGAGAGAGAGGGAGGGAGAGAAAGATAGAGAGTGAGAGGAAGACGAAGAGAAAGGGAAGGAGGGGGACAGAAAGAGAGGGAGAGAGAGCGAAAGAGAGAGAGCGAGAGCGAGAAAGAGAGGGAAAGGGAGAGAGAGAGATGTAGAAAAATTCAGTGGCGTGGGTGGAAGGGTGAGAACTTTTCTTGGCTTTTCAATTTTTAATCCAATAAAAGCCACTAAGAGGACGTGGGGAACTGTTGACAAACAAGTTGAGGGTTAAGCAGGTCGGGGCAGACAGACAAACAAAACGAAAGGATTAAAAAAGGTAGAGCGAGTGGATTTTGAACTTATAAAAGAAAAGAAAAAAAAAACACACAGACAGAATTGAGAGAGAAAACTTTCAGGAGACAGGAAGGGCTGTGTAGGATATTAGAGAGCGGATTAGATAGGACTCGAAGGTAAGAGGCTAAAGCTCAAGTATATTTTTTTTTTTTATTCTTTTGGGGGGTGAGGTAGGTTGTCCTTACACCACGGCACCGAAGGAATTATCAAACTTCAAATGAAGAGAAGAAAAAAAATCTTAATCCCCCAGGCAAAAGGGATTAAATGCTACAAGAAAGAGGGAGAGTTTGGGGGAGAGGGAGGGAGAGAGAGAGAGAGGGGGGAGGGAGAGAGATAGAGGGAGGGAGAGAGAGAGGGAGGGAGAGATGGAGAGAGAAAGAGATAAACACGGTTGGTGTGTAAAAACTAGCGACGCTATTTTCCGACGCAATCTGGCATCACTGTTTGTGAGAGGTCATTAGAGAACATATGACAACGTAGGACAAATGCCTTTCACATGGGCTTATGTAGTACATTTTAAGGGCCAAAAGCGTTTTAATGATTCGACATTCACGACCGTGATCCTTGATATTTCACATGAGGTAGTATTTTTTTTTAATGAACATTTATTTATAGAACAGCCTGAGTAAGTACGGCCATTAGATATTTTTTGTGTGTAAAGTTGATTGATTTAATCCTTTCATTAGCGGGCCTCGGAGAATGGTTATATTCAAATCAGTAAAACTCTTACTGTTTCATGTTTCTATCAAATCAACTATGGCAAACTTCGATGAGTGATTTCCAAATCTCATAAAATTCTTCCAAAAAAGAAACTAAACTGTTCTATTGATCGCAAATATCGAATTATTATCTCATAAAAGCGCCATGAAAGGAAAATTACTTTAAAACAGGGACAAAAATGCTGACATACTAGGGCCTAACTTTTCGAAAGTGATTAGCACCTACTGTACTGATATAATTAGTGACTCAAGTCTTCTGCATTTAACATGCTGCTTAACACTCGGAGAAAACATTTCTGCCAGATAGTTTCAGAGTAAGCAAAAGCGGAGGAACGCAGCGGAATTAACATGCAAAACGGACAAACTATTAGAAAAAAATATAAATACAGAAAAATGAATTAAAAACGTGAAAAATACATTAAAAAACATGCACGGGGTGCAGAGCAACATGCTACGAAAACATTAACAGGCATAAAAAGGTAAAACCACGATTACAAAAAAGAAGATAAACACGATTTGAAAAGCAGGCAGAATTATAACCCATTTCAACTGAAAATCATGATCTGACTAACTCAAGAGGAAAACAGGGGAAATGTATGTTGAGGTTTCAGCCTTTGTGTAAGTTTTGCTTTTGTGAAAACTTTTGAAAACATTCCATGAGTATTAGACCTTCAGGATAGGTTTCAAAATTAATATTTAAATCATGATGGTCGAATGTTAACACAAGATGGATCTTTTTAGGGATTAGTTGAGTTGAGAATATAATATTAAGTGTCTTTGGGCGCCTGACGAACCTATTAAGCTCTTAAATAGTAATACCAAACATGTTTATGAAATGAGTAACATTTTCTTATAGCCGAATATTAAAACAGGATTGAAGTTAAAATGAGCCAGACTAACATTACCTAAAACAAATAGGTACTTTGTCCACATCGAGTACTCTTTCATCAGTTCTATTATTACTATAGGGCTTTGGATTTCAGTTGTAATGGGTTAAAAAGAGAGGCTGCAATAAATTTACAAAGTCTTACCATACATTATGATGAGAAGTTGCGCGTGTTTAGTCTCTTGCCTGTAAAAAAATTACTCCGACCACAAAAAATTCTCAGTTTTTTTCCAAACTAAATTCACAAAAGATGAAATCCAAAGCTCCTGACTTTTCCTTTCTCACTGAATTATTTTCACAAACACACCACACAAACACATGCAGACGGACACACACACCCACACACAACAACATGCCGTTACAAATGAACATGAAAACATTAACTGAATAATTTTGACAGAGGAAGAGATTCCAAGACGTCTTCATTTGGACTTCAGACCTTTTCCGAAAAAGGATTTTTTTTTAAAAGATGAGTGTTTCACAGCTTTTTTTATTTCGCAGCCATGAAACAGGAGCTAGTGTAGAAGCTTATGGTCTGCGTTGTAGCCTGCCCATGCCGTAGTATGCCTCCCCTCTGGTGGGTGAGAAGTGACACAATACTTCCCATTTAGGTGCTGGGTCAACACGAGCGCACCGGAAGGTATCCCTTACAAACAACTGTAACCAAGTTTTGAATACAAATTTTTGTCGACGCGGGGGTTCGAACCCCGGAACTGGCATGGCAAGCGAGTGCTAAACCACTGAGCTATTCATATCATTGCATATAATATAATTGCAATTCTATCCCTTCGTGAGATCATATAAAATTTAAAAGACGTGTATCAATGGAGAACCACCATTGCGAGAAGTTTTTATAGAAAAAACCAATCAGTTTGTTCAACAAACCAATCAGTTTGTTCAACAAAAGAAACCCGCAGATAGTGGCCGACACAACTTCACTGAAAATAATGATATTGAAACTATCAGATGTATACATAAAAAGAAGAAACAATACACTGCTCGTTTGAAAAACCTTTCAACTCTTTTTTAAAATAAATTTTCAAACATAATGTGGTAACAGCGGTTAGGCGGAAACCCGATGAATATCATTGAACAACGAATGGGAAAAAATAATACCAATAATCCTCTTTGAATTTTTCCCTACATACAAAGTTGGAAATACACTGAGGACTTATTTACTTTACAATAAATGATAATGGAGCAACCACAGAAAAATGTACACCGAATGTGAATAGATAGAGATAGCGAGGTTTTTTTTTAACTTCAAGTTTAATACAATCTGTCTGTACCAAATCGAATTTTCGAAGAGATTTTCGTATCAAACTTTTGCAGACAGGGCTGAATTTCGCCTGCATTTAGTATTTGTAGTTATGGTTAACGGCATAGTTTATTGGTTAACTCGTTGGTGTATAGCAGGATAGCTGTTCCTCGATTCATGGCCCCACCCAGGCTGGGTGAGGTTAATAAAAGAAACCGATTTGCAGAAGAATGAGCTTTGGTTTTTCATCACTGCGGAGGTTGCAGGTACGAATCCCGACCGGAGCGGAAAATTCTGACCGAGTTTTTACGTTTCCGGAATGCCCTAAAGTAATGCGAAAGCGGTTCCGGGACACAACCTTTTTAAAAAATCAAAAAAAAAAACATCAAAAAACAAGGATTGGCATTTGAGACCATGGGGACATTTACAGAGGAAACCAATAGATTTATTACAGATTTGGGAACAAAACTGGTTGAGCAGACTGGAGATGGGAGAACAGCAAGCTATCTCACATAACGTTTGAGCCTGGGCATTCAGATGGGAAATCCAGCCAGCATTGCGGGCTGCAGTTCTTACAACATACAATGTTAGTTCTTACAACATACAATCCTCAATGATAGATAGAGATCATTATCTACCATAAATCACGAACAGAATAGCAATACTTTCTATTATTTACAGATAGTATAGAAAGTAACAAAATATCAATATTATATGATCAAATTTCAAAGAGTTTTTTTTTGAAGTGTACGTACTGTGACATGAGACTTCAGATCGCTGAGTAAAAACTCCACTTTTCTAATTATTAGAAGGAGGTACATATTGAAAAAGAGCTTAGAATGAGATTTTTAATATCAGACTGCAAGTCGAAAAAAACCAAGTCAAAGAAACTTTGATTAAAAAAAGAAGAAAACTAAAAATAAGTCTTTACAACGTTTGGAATTTTTCTTGAAAGTTTGTTTGAAAGAGTCGGGAAAATACCAAACAAAAACTATGAAGAAATTTTAAACTCATGAGATTCGGAGAGAAAATTCAATTATGAAACTAAAAAATAAGAGGGTTAGACATGAAATAAATGTATACATTTTTGATATAATCATGTAAGTTTTATAATTCCTGAAAAGTAATGATATTTATACCATAAAGGATATTTATACTGATCAAGGTAAAAGAGAATGAAAATAATAACAAACGACTTCGTCTAATCAAAAGTAAAAAAGAAAGAAAAGAAACTAGCTTAAGTAAACCTACTTCGACTGATATGAACCCTCACGTCAAGACTCTTCTTAACACTTTTCTAGAAAAACAAAAGTATACAAGCACTGAAAATTCGTTGCAGAAAACTTCAGATATTCACAAAGGAGATAGATCACGCAACATTGCAATACAAATTTCCCGCATCGTGTTTGTCAAGTGCGGAAATTTTCGCAAAACTCTACTTACACGATAAGTGCGCTGATTTACATATGCTTAGCAAATATTTCCACAGAAACGCCACATTTCTGTGCTATCAAAACGTCAAAATCCCTCCGACCCCAGCCAGGCGGTCGGGAGGGGGGAGGGAGGGATTTCTGTTTCAACTTTCAACTCAAAAACTTTGCCGTTCACATCTAAGATGAAATGATAGCATTTTTGAGAAGAAAAAGTTAAGAAATTTTCAAGCCATACTATACTTTAAGTTCCTTGTAATATGTTCTTTGCTGTTAAAAGCTGCAAGTCTCCGGGGATGTGATATAGAATGGCAAGGTGGAGAAAGAGAGAGCTGGAGTAAGTGATAACCATCCGAAAACACTAACCCAGTCCAAGTTTATGGATATGCTTGGTTATTATAGTTGGGAACAAAACCCTATTTCGGCACACTATTAAAGTAAATAAATAATGAAAAACTCCATGTGGGTTCTGATGAAGCTCTAAATTTACACCAATAGAAAATAATGGACAGTATGACTATGCTGTTTTTCAAGGGAAAATGCGGGAAAAAGAATGAACGGGCAGAGGAAGGATTTTCGGATTACTCTTAAGACAGGGTATGACAACAGCTAGACTACGAGTATAGAATAACCACAAACGAATTAAGCATCTAAAGTTCTTCAGCATCAAACATAACCCTGATAAAGACATCGAACCAAAACAAAAAAACATACACAGTGAGAGGGTTGAATATTGCTCATAGGACAGGTACGATTTTAATAAAAACCTATTTTGGTAATCAAAAATTTACAGTGGAAATTTACAGCTCAATTACATTATATCCTGTACAACAAGAACACCCGAGCCACACTGTATTTTTGTGTCTGACAGAAGCATCGGTATTAAACTGAATTGAATTGGAATTAAATTGCTGACAGAAGCATTGAATTTTTTCAATTATTTAGGTTTTGTAGATACAACTAGATAACCGAAAAAAACAGAAGGCTTTTGACCATAGACTATCGAGAATACATCGACCTTATAAGTTTAAAACTCAGTGTGAGCATGTCCAAACACTATCACCAAGGGACTCACAGCTAAAGGCAACATGTGGGGATCACGTCTTGAAGGGATTACAATAATGGTTCCCATTAAGTGTCTTTCCTAAAGCAATAAAACGTTATGAAGCCAAGAAAACACACAAACATTGTGTACATTACCAACGACTCGAATAATATGTTGGAAAAAGTTTGGAAATGGAGCACTATCGCAGTCGAGTCTCTCCAAAACCGAAAGAAATGTGAGTTGTTTCCTGAGTTCAAGACATTATAGACTTTAAAGAAGAAGAAAAAAAAAAAAGGAGAAATAAAGAACCATAAATCGGTCGTTTTGTGGAAAATGCAATGAAAACCGAATGCACTTAACATGCGGAAAACAAAGCTAGGAAGAGTATGTTTGGATTCCAGAAAATGTGACTTTTCAAGTCAACGAGATTATTTTCCTGAGAGGTAACAAAGGTATTCAGGATAGATTTTAATTAAAACAACAGAATGATTTGGCACGTGCTTTTATTCAAAATAAGAATAAATTATATGATGATGATAATAGTGCAGAAGATGATGAGAATAATGATGGGTCAAAAAACGTGATGTGAATACAAAAGAGGAGTACTAGAGAAAGACAACAAGTTACAAGAGCAGCAGACAGAAAATCAGAAAATAAGAGGAGAAAGTCAAAAGATTTGCAGACAAGAGGAAAGTAAAAATTTTCTCCACTTATTTAAAACTAATTATCTTTATAAAAATATTCATCAGGTGATAAATTTTTCCTTTAAAGTGTTAATAGCCTCAAAGAAAAATGAAATAGAAAGAGGAATAGAGAGGAGTCACAAGAAAAAGATAAAGAAACAAAAATATAAAAATGTGGAGTTATTCATCCTTAAAATATACAACAAGAAAGACACAATCATTGAAATAGGTAGAGTGTGAAAGAAACTCAAAAGAAACTTACTTTTACGAATAATATCTCTAGTTTTTACAGAGATTTTATTTTTTACTTCCAAGAACGTTATTTTGAGTGCGTCAATTTTAAAAGTACAGATGAAAAAATGAAAGAACCTCTTGAGAAATAAAAATGAACAAGAAAGCGTCAAAGTAAGAATAAATATCGTGGAATATCGTCAAAGAAAGGTGCAAAATGAGCCATGAAAGTCAATATAACGTAAGTTAGTGTTCACAATATTAGAGAGGAAACGGTAGAACGGAGTGAATATATCACGTCACCCTAAGGAAGTTCATGCATCAGGAAACATCAAGTCTCTTCATGATACAATAGCAACATCATCAGAAGACAACAAAGACAAGCATCAAGGTTATGTCAATCTATGTCATACATAATGAACATCTGTAAGAAAACGCAAGATGAGAATAGCTTTCCCAGTAAAGAAAGTACTGAGAATAGATCAATCAAAATGGAAATCTTCATCTTTATATTCCTTACCCTGTGGTAAGGAAATTAATGTAATGACACAAACTTTTTGAAATATAAAATCAGAGCTTCCTAAAATCCTAAATCATTTCAATTTTGACTGAGTAATTTTATTATAAGCTTTTAGTGGTGGAAGGAATTCTAAGAATTCTTTCTCCTAAATTTCAAGATAAAATTTAGAGAATTATCTACAATAGCACACCCTAATCACTTTAAATACAATCCTAATTCAGAGTTTTTATTATAGTTATTCCGAAAAATTATGCCTAAGTTTTACCAATTACGGTTAAATCTGTTGAACACATCTTAGAGTAAAACATCTCTTTCATTAACTCTGATAACTTTAGTTTCAGTAAAAAAATTATCTGCAAACATTCCATCAAGGTTTCTTTTTTTGAACAGCATACTATTATCAAAACAATTAACCAAGAAGCAACTTTCAAATTTCAGAATGAGAGTTAAGACAGGAAGAGTTATTTTTCCTTGGTATGTCCCAAGCTCCAACCCCGACGAAAAAAGCACTTCTGATTCAGAGATAATGAAGCTCATTAACTTAATTAGATAAATAGAGAGGGGGAGCCAGAAGGTTAGTCGATTTACAATATGTCAGATTGATTATGTTCATTACTTACAAAAGACACATAATGACATGTCAGATATGCCTGTACATTATTTACTGAAGACACATGATGACATCAATAACTACAAATGCATTTATGTTCCTGACTTTGAATAGACTATGACATGTGTCTGTGGAAGGAAGGTTACGATAATGTCAGAGTTGTCAGAGAATAATTGTCAAGTGCATTTTGAGTGAATCCTTTACCATATCATGCATATTCCCCAGGGTGGAGTGTTAGGTCCCAGACAGATTCACGCGAGAGAGGAATGTAGAGCGGAAAATACCCAAGCAATTAGCAATCCCATGAGCCGATGATGAAATGTTGAAGAAATTGATTGGAGTTAAAGTTTCCCTGCCACAATTGTCACATGCATCACCGGGGACAATGGCGGATAATTGATGCCGTTGTAGAATTAAAGGAACATTTGTTTCAAAAGGTGAAAAGTTTAGTATACTCCAAGAAGATAGTAATGGCATCGGTGAAACCCAACAAGCTGTTCTTTGAGATACTGATACACCAAACTTGATAAGTCCAACCAAACCATTCCCAAAGTACGTTACCCAACAAGTTCACGCAAAAGCACCACCAGAAAAAGAGAGGACCACCAGGTGTGTGGTCTAAATTTTTTTACCTTGAGCAGGGAATGGGGGTAGGGCCCCGGAAGCTCCTCTTCCATGATGGTGGGGTAGATGGGGCTATTAAACACGGGGGGCATGTCGTTCACGTCGTTAATGTGGATCACTACGGTCGTCTTGTTCTCATTCAAGCTGTCGGACGCGACCAGGGTTAGCTCGTACTAATCAATATCATGCAACAGCACAAGTGCGACATGCGAGGGTTAATACACATACAGGGTGGTGAGGGTCAAATCAAAGGTAAACAACATAATAATCGGGGGTAAACAAATGGGGAGAATGTGTTAAAATAACAAATAAATCAGGTGTGCGAGGATTGGTTTACTAGATATGAAAATTAGTGAAACATGTGAGGACAAGAAACAGCCGAAATTGGAAAGCAATTGCCTCGCTTGGCCGTTTTGAGGACACCATTTTTCAATTGAATTTATCACAATTTTTCAAAATAAATAAGAGCTTTCTATAATAATTGAATTGAATAAAAATATAAATCAAGCAAAAAAAAATGAAAAGGTCAGAGTAAATAAAATGTTCCTGTTTCTGGGAGAGATGGGAGAAATGGATAGGTCATCCACTTTTCAGACCGAACAAAAGTCCTTGTAGATGGAGAAGATGAATTTTCATTAAGGAAAGTGCTTTATGAAATTGTCAAAATATTATATTCAGTTTTTGTCATTCTTTGTTTAAAATGTAGCCTTGACTCGGAATAAAATCTTTTTTTTTTTTTCTTCTTGGTAATATAAAACCTTATTTAACCACGACCGTTCAATGGAGGAAGATGGGTTGGGTAGGAGAGCTTTTCAAATTTCAATTAATTTTAGTGGGGAAGGGTATACATAGTTCTCACGAGGAATGGAATGGTCTTGAATTTTATATGCAAACATTTATTGTTACATGGTAACCTTGTAGTTCAACGAGAGAAAAAATTGAGGGGAAAATATACATAAAGCTATTTTATGGTGAATTTTTTGACTTCAGGAAAAAATCCTCAATACATTTTGTAAAACAAAATCAATTTTTTATAATAAAACGTGTGCATATTTGCTGACCTGCTCATATGAATGTTCTCAATGTGATTTACAGGACTCCAAGGTTGGATAGACAGAATTCTCCTAAACTATACAAAAAGTATTTTCTATTTTTCATAGATCATGAAAAGCATTTCATAACATTTTAATAATAATATTATTATTATTCTTAATAAAACTTTAGAGAAAAATATCCAATTATTGTTTGTTAGCTACTGTGTACTGTAATTTATCGACCGATTAATTTTACATAAACGATTTTTTTTTCCCCCTAGGTTTATACATTTTAGTAATTCCTATGATGATAGAAGCACTTGCATTAAGTTGAAAATCAAATTACCCAACTACTTTGCTAACAGAATGGAAATTAATGCAATTAGCAAATGGGATGTCAAAACGAAATTTTATTAAAACTGAAATTCCTACACTTATACCCCAACACGAGCGAGTCAGTCTGAATTTCAATTTTTTTAAGTACAAACCTAAAGTACATATTTCCAGGAATAACAAAATGCCTTTTTTATTCTTCTACGAGCCAACTATAGCCATTTTCTGTGGTGATAAGAACTGTCGGGTCTGTTGTTGTATGTATAATAGTTTATTGTTGTATGTAATGTTGGGATGAAAAGAGTACAATGTTCAACAACAACAAAAATGTTTGAAATATTGGCAATTCACTTATTATAATAATTCTTATAATCTTGTTTATGAGTATTGATATTGATTCGATGAAGGTAATTTTTCCAAATCAAGTAAACCAATCCACTGAAAATTAACACTAAACAATTTCTTTAACAAAAGTATAACAAGAAAATTTAAAACACAATGGTAGGGTTAAGGAGGGGGGGGGGAGTTATTTAAGTTTGTTCTGTCTTAAGCACCAGCTCGTGTGATCTTACGACATGAGATTGAACTTAAGTCGGAGTTAAGATTCACATTTGTGTACATGAATATGAGATAGTACCGCATTAAGTATTTCTACTAGGAGTCAAAATTCATCCGATTTTTGTAACAAGAATTGATGGAATGTATTCCCATTTATTACAATATTTAACATTAATGCGACCACACAATGTCACAAAGTGATTAGTCAATAATGACTGTAACACTTGTACACTTGTACAGGTATGGAAACATCTATTCATTCAAAATGCAAAGCCAAAAAGTTATAATTAACATGTCAACAGTTTTACTCTCCTTATCTTAAAGAATATAAGATAAAGAGATTAAAAGTAAAGCTAAGTATTTTTTGCAAATCCCTTAATCAGTTCTGCTTAAAAAGTAATCGGATGAATTTTCTTCCATAGCAAAACACCAGATGAGACTGTCTACAGAAGGAAGGACATACGAATATGAATGAAGCATACTTTTTTTTGATAAAATTGATTTGAAAAAGAAAAAATAAAGAATCGAAGGAAATCTTGAAAAAACAACAAGATCGTTTTTACACACAATTGTAACAATTGTAGCTACGCAGACAGGAATAAGGTGAGACTCTGCGTACATGTTCTCTTTCTTTTTATAGGGCGTCTTCACACCTCGGCCGAAGTGTTTGATTAGCCTGTATTCATTTCTACACCTGGTCTTTGAAATATCCTCTATGAAGCATATCTCCTTTTACGAAGCGAATTAATGACACTCGCAGAAACACATACTTTACGCTGCGCTGTCGCATAATGCAACTATCTTCACGTCACACGGAATTGCACAATGACGCAATTTAAAGCTCACAAGCGGAACAACAATAAAGTTCGCGAATCACATTTGTCTTGAAAATTTACAAGTTTCTTTCTTTTCCGGATCCTTTTTAATAACTCCGTACAAGTGAGAAGGAGCGGAAGCGAATGTGCAGAAATGCATCACGGGATTGTTGCAAGAATTTATTGAGGATGCAGAGAACTTTTCAATTAGGTTCTCGGGATAAAACAATATCAGAGATACTTGGGTTGAAATAATATCAGAGATACTTGGGATGATATAATGTCATAAATTTGAAATAAGCAAGTGATAAGTTTCAGCAGTTCCTAATAATATATGTACTATGCTCACATTATATTAATGTTTACTTATGAATATTTATTTAAAAAGAGGTCTGTAAAACTCAGAGTCATTGCCCATCTTCATGTTTTCTAAAAATGGTCTTCTTCGTCTTTCTCATTTTCTTTTCTTCGGCTTTTTCTAATTACTGATGGACTTGTGTAATCAACATCATTTTTGCTTTTATATTTTGCATCACAATTAAAAATTTGGTCTTTAAATTTCAAAAGATAAAAGTAGAACTATTTTCTTGCTTTTCAGTCCTACCAAAGGGTAATATATGTCTATTTTATCTGTAAAATTAAAATATTGATGAAATAAAATTCATGATGGTGTTTTATTATGTGACTCAGGGCAGCGCAATTTTCAGTTGAGCCGTCCAAAAAATGGACATTACAAATTACATACTTTGCTCCTCTCAAGATTTTGTATTTATTACGGAATAACATACGTATGTATACATATTATGTTAGCGAATATACACAGTTCATGCGAATATCGTATTTTTGCTCAAATGTAAGGTTCTACGACAAATATTGATAAAAAAGCAATTTCCAATATTGTTATTTTATTGCAACAATTAACATTATCAAATCCATTGTTGCATTTTTCATTTCCTTCCATGTGAGTTCATTCCGAAGAAAAAGAATTCCACGTTTTGTGAAATATGTTTCAGAAAGTATGCTTCTATTCATAAGAGAAAAGTAATAGAAAGGAAATTTAATATGAGAAAGTAATGTAAGAACAATGAAATAATAAGGAGGTCAGAAATAAGATTTACAGCTAAGTGCATTAAATTGAGTGCGGGGCTGGGGTGGGGGGGGGGGGGTGAGAGACTACATTAACATTGCAGTAACAGTAACAGTGTGATAATAACGTAAAATGATACATTAGAATGGAGAATTGAACACATTAATATAGAAAATATTGAAGTCATTAAAATAATGGATAAAAAAAGAACAACATTGAAAATACTTAAATAGAGTACAGAAATGCTAAAGAAACATTCAGAACGGTTAGGGAATGGAAGCAAACACGTGGAGTATCAAACAAGAAAATATGAACGGCTGGTTGAGCTGGCGACCGTTCTAGACGGCTGGGGACATGCAGCAAGGGGAATGTAAGAGAACGGTTGATTTTTTTTTTTTTAACTTTTCATTTGAAATAAAGATTTAAATCTTGTAATTGTTGTAAAAGTAAATCCAAAAAGTAAGAAATCCAATACAAATTGGGCTTATTGTCAATATGTCGTACATAATATTGAATGAAGTTTGAAGGTAATTTTCGCTTCGATAGAGAGAGATATGAAGAAAAAATAATAATAATGTTTTCTATGGTAGCTAATAAAATTATTTTTCTCTCGAGAAAAAAAAGCAAACTTATTTTCAGAATGCCATTTGAAATTCTAATTTAAATTAATTAAAAGTAAAGAAATCAAAATAATTGCATTAGTTTTCTAATTTCAATAAACAGTAGCTTTCGTTTTATTTTTCTTCTCTGTACGATGCAGTCCGCTTCTTGAAAAAGAGATCCCACGAAGATCTTTGAAACTGAGCTTTCTAATCATAATTATAAGTCAAGTTTATATTTTTGTCAAAAATAAATAAATAATAATAATCTATGAATACCGTGACGTCGCAAAGAGTATTTTCATCGGAAGTGCGATTGTAAGGGATTACCATTAATTTATATTAACATATGGATTACCGAATATAAGGTTTCAAAGGTTATGTTTAGCTAGACCACAAATTGGCTACGAACCTGAAAAAAGACCGCAATTGGGATGTTATGACCGCATTTTGAAATTTACGGTATATGTAGTTATTCTACATGTACAAAGATATAAAAAGAACCCAGATAAAAGTTTGACCTTTCAGAGGACCAAAATAACTCACTATTTCTTCTACGACCATAAACAGAGAAAATTAATAACACAAACTCGGAAATAAATAGCTCATAGAAATGGAAGAATTTTTTCAAGATTATAATATGTTGTATACTTTGCCATAGCAAAATTTTAATTTTTTTAGGCCATTTTAATTTGTTAGCCGTATAGTCTACTTTGGATATAATCTCTTCAACAGACACTTCAACTATGTATATTTAGCAAAATTTCAAAAAAATATAAAAAATAAATAAATAGAAAAGTTCTTTTTATTAAAAAAATCAGTACCACTCTTCAGAATAAAATATTTTTTTGCACAGTTTCGAATAACTAAGAAACGATTTCAAGAAAAATCTTCATCGTTTCTAAATAAATATAATAACAAAAATTAAAAAAAAAATCATCCGTTCTCAAAATTCCCATCGCGGACAGGGGGGGTCAAATATTCAGGACCTGTAAGACACGTTTGGGCAGCGTGCGGTCATCCTCTTCGGTGATCTGGGTGCGATACGTGGGCCGCTCGAACACGGGCGGGTTGTCATTCACGTCCTTGACATGTATGACGACGGTGGTGTAGTTCTCCTTGAGGTTATCCGAGGCTGCTAGCTTCAGTTCATACTGAAGAGGGAGAGAAGATTAGTGACGTGTTGGAAAATGGGGAATGAAACATTAAAAAATGGGGTTAATATGGTAGAGTAAAATTACAATTTGGTTCACATGAAGGATTAATTTTCATTTATTTGAAAAAATATGAGAAATTTTGTTCCCTAATAGCAAAACTTTTATTTAAATTACCCTTTGTTTTATATTTAATAGAATTTGGTAATTTGGTAATAATTGTGCTAACATATCTCAACTACAAGACAACTCTACCACGTTTATAAGTAAACATTTTGATGCAACGCTTGACATTTTTCAACCAGGTAAAAAAATGCACATAATTTATTTTACCAGGTTCAACCATTTGGAGTGCGGTAGAATAAAAGACTTGAGTAGAAAATGTCACAACGACCTGAAATATTGGACGAAAAGTGTCATCTCATATTTATGAATAAACAAGTTGAAAATCTTGTCAAGTATACAGAGTTCCTAGAACGAGCAAGTAATGAAAACAAATGTCCGTCTTCATTTGAAAAGGTTTATAAATAAAAAGGTTAAACACTATTTCTAAAAACTCGAGCAGACAAAACATGTGGCAACATTTTCATTAATAATAATACCTAGTCAAAAGAAGGCACGATTTTTAACTTTTCCTTAGTTATGATAAAACTCGCCATTGTTAGCGGTTTTGAAAACCTCAATGCTGAAAAAGAAAACATCCAACAAAAAAGTTCAAACAAAAAGTTTTTTAGTTGAGACAAAAAGTTTGTGTTTACATTTCAATGACCAACAGCTAATAGTTCTTGAGGCTAAACAATATTATGATTATTTCTCTTTGTTAAAAAAAAAAAAAAAAAAAAAATGAAAGAGATAAAAAATAAAGGTCAGAACTTAACCATTGGAGGAAAAAAAATACAATTAATTTTAAATATACCTTTTCATCTTCTTATAATTATTTACATCTTCAGGGTCATTTTTGAGTTTTTCTACGTACATTCAAGTTAAAGAGGCTTTTTTTTCGTTTTTCCCATGATGCTTCATTGCTATGTTACACAAAGAGGTTTTTATTTACCTGACGGCATAATACGAATTTGCTAGACTTTGCCTGTATGAAAGTATGGAGCAACAGGTTATTTATGCATGGATAAAGGAATTTTAATACCATTAGGTGGATATTATGCACGAAGGTACTTAAACGGGTGAGGTTCATACTGGAGATGATAACTCAATTAAAAAACTTAATGAGAAAAAGAGAGATAGGGGATGTGGAGAGAAGAGAGAGAGAGAGAGAAATGAGAAAGAGAGAAAGGAACGGAGAAATAGAGAGAGAGAGTGATATATGAGTTGGAGAAAGGTTAGATAAAGGAATAAGGGAGGGGGAGAGAGGTGATAGGAGGGTTAAATAGAGAGAGATAAGGAGATATCAAGGGTTGGGTGGAAGACTGACGAAAGATACAAGGCAGATGAAAAGCAAATCAAACGCGGAACAAATAAACGCTGACCTATTACAGAGCCGACAACTTTGAAAAGTGCAATTTTCGAAAACGCTAAGAGGGACACAAAAATCGATGTACCCGAATCCATCTTTTCACACGACCTCTCTTACGTCTCATTTACTTCGTTAATGCGTACAGAAGTACGATAGGAAGATTTAGGAAATTCAGCAAAACGAAGAAAAAAAAATATTTTCGGAGAAATACGAACAGAGGAAACAAGAAATCTAGACGGAAGTTGAAAGTTAACAAGAAGTCTCGAATAAACAGAGGGTAAGACTCTCTCTCTCTCTCTCTCTCTCTCTCTCTCTCTCTCTCTCTCTCTCTCTCTCTCTCCACACACACACACACACACACACACACACACACTCACACACACAGATTTTCGATGGAAAACTTTTTCGTCTTGTCGCTTTATAATGTACTTTGCGAAGAAAACTTTGAGGGATTTCAAAGAAGAATATATGTACATGTGAGCTTTCGGTGAACGTCAGAGGCAATGTTCTGTGCCCGGAGGCTGATAAGTGGATGTGCGCTGACGGATTCAGTGCGAAGAACACATTCTGGCTGGGGGATGTTAAACAGGGAGAAGAGACTAGCCCACCCTAACAAGATAGGCTAGCTTTCAGTTTCCCAAGGATTTAATGGCTTATAAAAAAATAGCCTCATGTTGGTTGATCGCACATAGAAATATGTTCTTCAGAACGAGCCAACTTTTTAACTAAAGTTGGATAGAGACCATTTCTCCCCCAGCTGTAGCCAAGGTGGCTACAACAACAACACATTCAGGGGAAATATCTATTTCTTATTTCCTTTTGCCTTTTCCTGAAACCTACTTGGGGTCAGCATTGATCAACCTCTTCCTGATGGCTAAGGTTGGCTGGTTCTGGCTCTCTTGATTTCACATTTACGGATGCCCTTCCTAACGCCAACCCTGTAGACTGTAGAGGGCGCCAATTATTTGTGTTATTGTTTTTAGGCCTGGCATGACTTGTACTTGTGTTTGACGTCCCCAAATCAATGGCAAAACATGGTTCGAGAAATAACTAGCTATGAAAAAAAGGTAGAAAATGATTCTAGAAATAAGTAAAAGCAGTGTATAAACCTCCTTCACCTCGTATAGAACTTGAGGAACGGCACGACAGACCATAATTATAACATTGGTTAAAGTGCCTAGTTGAAAAAAAAGCACTTAATTATCATCAAATATTGAAAGTGTAATTAGGTGTACCTACGTAACTTTCCTGTTTCAATTAAAAAAAGATTTTTTTGAATTCTCTCAGAATTCTGAGCCACAGAAACCTGAGATAAAGTAAAGTCAAAAAGATATTCTATAAACCCTAAAAATCAAAGACTCTTTAAAAAATGGTATTTGTAAGTTCTTTCACAAAATAAATGAGTTTACAAGGTTCTTTCACATGTTTAGGTTAATCTAAATTAAACAGACTGACGTCTGTTAAAATTTTCTCGAGTTTTCAAGCAATCCATTTTACAAAGCCAAAGCCATACCATACATCTGAGACCTTGTGGTTCGTTAAGATGTGGTTACGGAAAGTTCTCAATTTGTGCATTCTTGGAACTCGTTAAATATTGTAACGATTTCAGGCATGGTGAGTCTGTAACCAAGCTGTAATTATTCATCTATTAAGTTAAAGTCTTCTGTTGAAATTAAAGCTTGAAAGCTTCTTAATGAGAAAAGGGGTGCTTCATTTGCCTCTGTTTTCAAAAACCTACAGTGTTTGAGATTTGTACTGGTATGTAGAGTTTTCGATAATCTTTAAAGGTCTGAGGTATTTTTTGTGGGGAAATAGATAGTAAAAAATGGAAAATTTTCAAAATAATAATTGAAAAAATCAATATTATTCCGTCAACTATTTGAGCATCCTTACCTCCGTTATTCGGACCTGTGCCATGCGAAGCAAGAGTTAATAGAAGATCAAACACCTCGGCCGAGGTGTGAAGAACGCCTATACAAAGAAAGAGACAGCCCGGCAGAGTGTAAGGTTACGCAAAACATAGTTCCCATGCATTTCATGTACTTTCAGCCAGCGAAAAGTGCAATATGAATTTCAAAAATCGCGATTTTTATTGCAGAAATGGGCTCTACGTTGAAAAATAAGTTGATTTGACTATTTGTTTGACTTCCTAGGCCACCGGGAACCCTATTTTCGAGACCCCCCAACAATCGTGAAAGACATGAAAAGATTCATAATTTTTTTTTTTTTTTTTTTCCGTTTTTTTTTTTTCATACGGATCCTTTGAGACCCGACTTCGTGTCTTTAACTTGGCACTGAAGATTAAGTGAGGTGTCTAAAGTGATCAAGATATAATGGAGATGAGCCCGGACCAAAAAAAAATTCTAAATTATAAGCGGGCGGCCCATTTGGGCGGCCTCGGGTTTTGGGAGCCCAAATCGGGAATTGAAGGATAATACTAATCTTAAGTGGTATCAAATGAAAGATCTTGATGAGCAGATACCAAATTTATTGATTTTATTCCTTCATCCGGTCCACTGGGTGGCACCTGGTGGCCTTTTCATTTTCTTTGGCGGGTAGGTACCTTCGAATCCTTAGCTTAGTGGTCAGATCTTGGCCAGTATGTATTTTTCGAGATGACCTCGCTCTCTCACTGCAAAATTTTAATGTTTAAGTTTCCAAGTATTAATTTAGTTAGTTTATTTTCCGTCCGTTTCTTTAGAAGATAACTTTGTCTATTGGTAGAATGCTCGACCTGCCACCCAGTCAGCATGGGTTCGAATCCTGGCGGGGACGAAATTTTTTAGCTCTATATTTTCAATTTGGGCTTAACGTTGTTTTGTTTTTCCGATCTTTATATTTGATGACGACAGAATTGGCCAAATGACCTGTGGCGGCATTACGAGATTGATTTAGGACAATCATGGTTGGATGGAGATAAAATTTGATGAATTAGCTCTCATAATGTCGATGCTACTCACTAAAAGTTGTGACAAAGTAGTGACTTTGGCCAAGTGGGTAGCATACTAGGCTTGCACGCACGATGACTTGGGTTCGATCCCCTTCAGGGAAGTTTTTTTTCTCTGTCCATTATGTGCGGGGTACACTCATGCCTCGTGAGGTATTGATAAGGGACGTCACCACCGAGTTCTCTCCTGCTCATGGTTTTATCAACACCAAATTGTCTCCCGTCGCGTCGCTTGCATTTTTACCTGATTTTACACCTACATAGTTTAGGCCTAGCATAAAAATTATAATCGAAATACCTAGGAATCATTGATATAGACCTGAGGCATGGCCTTCTATGTATTTTACCTAACCCTATGATAAACCCAAGGCATGGCCTTCTATATATTTACCTAACCCTACTATAAACCCGAGGCATTGCCTTCTATGTATTATCCCTAACCCTACTATATTCCTGAGGCATGGCCTTCTATGTATTTTACCTAACTCTACTATACACTAAAGGCATTGCCTTTCATTAGTTAGAGATTTTAAAGATTTCTTTATAAAAGGCCGATCCTTATATAAAAATGATAATTTTATAGTTTTCATTTTCTTAAATACCTAATGTAAAAAAGCATGGTCTTATTTCCGTGAGAGGTGTTCGTGGTGACCCCTGCAACAAGCCGGAGAGAATTCGGGTAAGAAAAGGTCAACGGGAGAGAACTCATTACCTCACCTTGATAAGGTGATTACAAATTAATGTCTTTGGCATTTGTAAATCCAGGTGTTTTAGTGTCCCTCATAGGAGGCTCCGAGGTCTATTTAGCATTGAAAGATAAACCTAATCATGTGGAGTATAGAATCAAAAGGTCTTGCATTGCAAATTTATATATTATTTACTCACTTTGGGGACTCAGGGGGCCAAATCTGTGATCCAAATACATATTGACCTTAGAAAAATTAAATACGTACTGCTAAAATTATATCTTAAAAAAGAGACAACTTGGTACATTTACATTTTCCCAGCTTATTTAGGTACTTTTGTTATTCATAATGTTTCAGTAGTGTATGAACCTATACTTTCGTACAAAAAGAACTGATATCCCCCCAAAAACACCACTTCGTGGTTAAAAAAAAGAAGAACGCCTCACTCAAAAGAATGATTATAATTAGCTAAAAATAAATGATATCAAATTGAGAACACCTTACCACCTTTCTTTCTACATCTCTGCACTCCTCTCTGAATTTATTCCTCTTATGTTTATCTTTCTTTATCTTTTCTAGGGATCATCCAAAACTTGATTTCTCTTTAAATTTACTTGTTGCACGGCAATAAAAAATGGCGGTCGCGGTGTAATTTTCTCGTTTCAAATCAAATAAGTTCAGAAAAATCATACCGCGACCGCCATTTTTTACTGCCGTGCAACAAGTAAATTTAAAGAGAAATCAAGTTTTGGATGATCCCTAGAAAAGATAAAGAAAGATAAACATAAGAGGAATAAATTCAGAGAGGAGTGCAGAGATGTAGAAAGAAAGGTGGTAAGGTGTTCTCAATTTGATATCATTTATTTTTAGCTAATTATAATCATTCTTTTGAGTGAGGCGTTCTTCTTTTTTTTAACCACGAAGTGGTGTTTTTGGGGGGATTAATAGAACAGCCATAAGATTTGTGTTCAGTATTTCAGTCATGAACAAAATATGAATTAGCCAGCGTCGATGGCATGTTGAATACACCGGTTCCCTTCAGAACACCGAAGTTAAGCGACATCCAGCGAGGTTACGACTTGGATGGGTGACCATTCAAATTCTAATTCTCGTGACGCTGGCTTTTCCCGGCCCCACTCAGGCTGGGTGAGGTCAATGTGAGTAGCAGGTTTGTGAGTTTCCTGCGAATGGAGGGTAAAACCTCCGTCGTGATATGACCATGGCAGTTGAAAGCGACGTTAAACCCCACTTAAAAAAAAAAAAAAAAAAAAAAAAAAAAAAATGAATTAGAATCAGTTTCCATAATTATTATGTTTCTTTAGTTGCTCAAGCTTATTATCATACATGAGTATAACTTAACGACTTGAGTAGAACTTAACGTTGAAGAATTTGCTAAATTTAAGGCAAAAATTAATGGAAAATTTTGATATACCTCTGTGGACTTAAGCCTGAATTTTGCGTATTGTTTTAAATGAGGAAATGTAAGTTCTGACTCAAACTTGTGTTCTCGATTTGCTATATTAATGTCGCACTTAGTATGACTGAAGAGATTTAGAAAATTCAGATTATAAGACATGAAATCTCCCCGTCAGAAACAACCCCACACCCCTGATTTTATTATCTGTTGTATACAGATACTTTTTCGTAAATGAGAGAATCTCAACCAAAAATGTGACGCTTTATCTTCGCTGCTATAACGTGTGTTAATGTTTCCCACTTTTTTTCATTAAAGTTTTTCTCATCTCGCTCGCAGCCATATTGAAGAAATGCTTCGGATTCTTTTTGAAATGTTAAACAGCAGTTGGAAACTTTGTGAAAAATGAATTGCTCAAGGAAAAACCGCAGTAAAGTTTGACTGTCGCTTTCAGCAGTGAAGCTCCTGTTACCGCACTGGAGGATTCCATATGAGAGCTGAGGCGTGGGCAAATATGCCTTCGAATACATGACGTGGGATGAAGCTATGTGTATAAAACCATAATATCTATGTGTATTATACCTTTAGCGTTTTGAAACAATAAGAAAGCACATATCTCGAGGACATTACAGGCGGAGAAAATTTTCCCGAAGTCAACTGTTCAAACAATTTCGGGAGTGGGGGAACTTTCAAAACAAGTTCTTTCGGTCTACATGAGGATTTTTCTCTTGACATTGGGGTGGAGGGTCAAGGGGGGAGCTTTTAGTAAAGAAAATATTCACAAGCTATGCGTTGCAGAAGGGAATTCCGAATGTTGCTTCGTCAGCTTTCTATACTCTCTTTCCCATGAGGTATTTTATGTATAGATGAGGATTTTCAAATATACGTCATACATGGTAGTTGGTCAGATATTGGACCCCTGATGTTACAGGAGAACAAACAATTTTTTATTTGTCCTGAGAGACGTAAGGGGTATTTCCTCTCGAGGCGGGTTTCCACTAAGTTGGAGACAACCTGAAGCCTACAGCATGTCCTCAGTGGAGGACCTTCTTTAGCAACCTAGCAACAGTTCATCTGAGACATTCATCCGTACAAAATCTCAGAGACTTGATTTTTTAGTGGAGATAGTCTTGAAGCATACTGCAGTGTAGCAATGTAGCATACAACATGTATTGTGTCCTCGATGGAAGATCTCCTTCAGTTACCTAGCAATACAGTACAGATGAGACATTCATTCGTCAAAAATTCACAGAGTAGAACGTTTTAACAAACTTACTCTCATGCAACATGTGGCCACAGACAAAAGCTATCTCAAGAAAAAGGTTGCGGAACCGCAGACAAAACTGACAAAAGCTATCTGAAAAGGTTTTGTAGTTTGCAGTCAGGAGCACTATAATATTAATAGCTTCTCCTACCTGATCTAAATACAATCTTGTATTTCTGGGGCAAGAAGATTTCGCATAGTGTTTTCATATTATCTCCTCTGGGTTTCTTATTCTGCTTTGTATTTATATATTTTGCAATCATATAAGTATATGTATGCATAGATTTTGTATAATATCCTAGAGCAACTTCTGTTATCCGCTGTCTGAATTGTTTGATGCATAATTCATTTCAGCTATTATCGAGCATAATGAGCATCCACTGACTTTCTTAATTCTACAAATACTTCCACTTCTTCTTCCGTTCTTCTGTCAAATCCAAAAATTTAATTCTGCCCTCATTAACATTTTTTATGGGTTTGTAGACTTAAGTCTAGATTTTGGTATTGTTTCAAAAGGAGAAATGTAAGTTCTAAACTTGTCTACCTTCGCCCGTAGGTATTCCAGAGTGCCACCTTTACCACTGAGCTACCGGGACAGACTGTTTCATTTATAGAATCATCTCATATCGCATGGCATAAAAGCAAAAATATAATGACAACAATAACAAGGAAAGAAGACGGTCACCAACAACATTGAATGAAATACATACTAGAAATATGCAACTTATAAGGGAGCTGACTGAGTTGTTATGGGGCACATAACTTCCATGTACATTATTTGTGCTGTCATATCACAACTCCACTAGGTAGCAATGCATTCCGAGACACCTGAAAACATTACTTGCAGGCCTACATACTTCATCGCTTGCTCGTAATGGCGCCAATGGTCATACTAATAGCCGCTCATTTTTCCTTACGAAGAGTGAGTGGAGTGGACGCTGCGAAGTTCATACTGTGTAACATTGTGTATACATATTTCGTTTAAAAAATGTACAGTTTCACTCTCGAATAACAAGTAAAAAAATTGATGTCTATATTTTGACAAAAAAAATCAGGTACCTCCAGGATAGAAAGATGATGAAAAATATGTTACTTCCGTCATTTGTTCGTTTTATTTTTAACATAAAAAAAAGAGTATTGATAATGTTTTGAAAAATCCTACTGTGAATAATTTTCTCGCTGTAAATTTTACTCCGGGCGTTTTTCCGTCAAAAATTAATATCAAAACTCAAGAGAACTAATTGAGAGATAACGAGATGTTAATTATGGACAAAATGAGTCAAGGGTAGAATTTTGATGAATCTTTCACACATTTTTGGCAGTCCGTTTTGCAACTTCTCAATTTAAATATTCTATTTTCTTGAATCCTATATT
Organism: Bactericera cockerelli; assembly: GCA_024516035.1. NCBI lineage: Eukaryota > Metazoa > Arthropoda > Insecta > Hemiptera > Triozidae > Bactericera > Bactericera cockerelli. The sequence goes on along the minus strand of CM044956.1, from coordinate 1,333,520 downwards.
CTCATCACATTTCATTTATCATAACACTCTTTAGTGGAAGGTTACCTAAATTCCTGAGTGTAGACTATACATAGACTACTGTACATGAGAAGTATAAGACCGAGACACGCCTATGAAAGCCCAAGAATTAGAGCCATCGTCATATAAATTATAGTCTGTAAAATATGGAAGAAAATTCAGGGTGAAATATTTGAAAATAAGAGACGCATAAATCAGCATTTGACAGGAAATAAAAAAGCCTGATTGTCAAAGACAAACAATAAAATATCGCCCAAGTTCTAGGAGGTTGGGGAAACACTTTGGCAGCCAATTTTCTTTTGCCTTGAAAAAGACCTCTGTTTTTCGCAAGCCCTGAATTTAGGTCATTTTCGCACACAGAGATTCCAACCTTGAGAATTATTATTAAAAGTATTATCATTTATTTTCAAACTAAAAAGCTAATTGTGTTGCACTTCGAAATTATTTAAATGATATTTTTTAGAGAATATCAAATTATTATTCATAAACGCGATCATTTTCTTGAATTTTCTTTTAGCTTGTAACCGTAAACCTCAACCCCTGATGAAAACAGTAATAGCTTAAGTGAGAAAAATATAAGAAAAGCACTCGGCGTACAGAAAAGTGGTATTATATCTTGTATTTCTCATAATTTTATTTTTTAAAGACACTAACAATTTGAGATGGAAATTTTATTTCCAAGACCTTGATACCGATTATAGCACATTTTTTGCCTCGTTCTTCAGACTTGGAGGGAATATTTTGTAATAATGAATACCTAGTAAATATAATTATACAAGTAATACCATAATATTTTTAAGAACGAAAAAATTGAAAGATCGAATGTAACCTTCGGCAAGGCAGGGGGAAGATTATTTCAATTATTTGATTAAATTATTTATTAGACTAGCGGGTTACACCCGCCGCTTCGCCAGCCCATCAAACACACCACACAACGCACACCACACACCACACCACACACACCACACACCACACACACCACACACACGCCACACACACGACACACACACGCACACACCCACACACCACACACACACACACATCACACCACCCCCACACACACACACAACACACACACACCACACACCACACACACACACACACACACCACACACCACACCACACACACACACAACCACACACACACACACAACACACACACACCACACACACCACACACACACCACCACACACCCCACACACACCCACACACACCATACACACAACAACAACACACAATCACACACACCATACACACACACACCACACACACACACCACACACACACACACCACACCAACACCACACACACACACCACACACACACACACAAAATGTCATTTAGGTTTGAAAAAACCTGAATATTTTTTGTCGCCCATCTATTTTCTGGCCTTCCCCGGCGTAGCTCAAGAATGGATCATCAGAATTTCGCGATCAATATGTCAAATGAAAGCCTAAACCCTTGCCTAAAACTTTCTCGCTCTGAGTTGATAGGTCGTCACTTCAAATTTCGAGAAAAAATGTCATTTAGGTCAAAAAACGTGAATATTTTACATGTTACCCATCCATTTTTTTACCTTACCCGGCGTAGCTCAAGAACGGCTCATCAGAAATTCGCGATCGATATGTCAATTGAAAGCTCAAGCCCTTGCCTAAAACTTTCTCGCTTTGAGTTGATAGGTCGTCACTTCAAATTTCGAGAAAAAATGTCATTTAGGTCAAAAAACGTGAATATTTTACATGTTACCCATCCATTTTTTTACCTTACCCGGCGTAGCTCAAGAACGGCTCATCAGAAATTCGCGATCGATATGTCAATTGAAAGCTCAAGCCCTTGCCTAAAACTTTCTCGCTTTGAGTTGATAGGTCGTCGCGACAAATTTCGAGAAAAAATGTCATTTATGTCAAAAAACGTGCATTTTTTTTGCGTCACCCATCCATTTTTATCCTTACTCATTGTAGCTTAACCTCAGGGAGATATAATCTAGCCTAGAAGAATTTCCTGATCCAAGCGGACCTATGTGCAAAATTTCAGGTTTCTCGGTCAAACGGTGTGGATTTGTATAAAGAACATACATACACACATACATACATACACACATACATACATACATACACACATACAGACAGCTTTCTTTTATAGATATAGATGTCGCTGAAATGAGAGGCAGATCATGATGGGGAGATGATATACATATAGAATAGAATAGAATAGAAATGTTTTATTGTAATATTATGTTACAAATGGAGGACAATAGGACATACAGTAAAATTACATTGAATAAAAAGATTAATTAACAAAAAATTACAGACCTATTTAAAATTAGAGTTGTTCAACCTATTTCTTACAAACAAAATCACATAACTTAGTAGTTAACTTTATTTCAGTTAGCAGGGCAAGAGATAATGTAAAAGCATAATCATAAAATAAAAGTATTTACAGGACAGAAGTTCTTTCAAAAAATTAAATAAAGATAAAATTAAAAAGCCATCATACGTACATTATCTAATGATTATTTTTACGTTTTAGGGTGAAACTATTTTAAGTTTTAGGAAGGGGAAAGCGGGTTAGGTCTCATCAAATTCTTCGGTAAGCTCCTTTAAATAATTTCTCTCCTTCGCCGCCCTTGTGTAGTATTTAACTAACTTTTCTACGGTGACAAAATTGACCTTTTCTGTGCTCAGAGATTTCTCGATAGCAACAAAGTCATAGAAGTCAATGACCTCGCGGCCTAAAGTTATTAGTCTCACACTTTTGAATAGAGGGCAGTTACAGAAAAAATGCCAATATACATATGTAGGTATTTACATAAAGCTGCATGTTAAACAAGCATCAGTAACCAGCCGATCAGTGACAATGCATGTGATTGAATTGGGGCAAATTGGTCAAGCAATGGATGGATTTCGGGCCGATAAGGCGAAATTTTAGAGTATGGTTTTATAAAACTTAATGCACTGAGGCCCTAGTAAAAAGTCAGACATAATGATCACACAAATATTAGTTGACTGATGATTAAGCTTCTATCCGGCACTTAATATTGGGATTTTTTTTGCTAATTAATATTTGGTGAATCCGTTTTTAGTTCTTTTTTGTCCGAAACAACATTAAAACCAAAATTAAAATTATATCAGCTTATACTAAAAATCGTTCGCGACCATCATTTTTTCTGTCCATTTTTGAACCAACCAGTCAGAAAACATATGATATTAAGATCGAACAACTTTTGCCAGTGTGAAGGTAGCACTTAAATTTTAAACTCAACTAGCACTATGCACTGGAATAATCAGTTAATTTCTCCATATCTAGTTAACACTCCGATTACCCTTTGTCTTAGCACAAGGACCTGAATATTATTCTTGATAGACTATAGTTTTAATTCCAGCAATTTTTAGTAATAATAATTTATAATTTGTTCACTCTCGTTTCGAGTATTTTATTTCATGCAAATGTACAATTGTACATACACCGCCTTCTCAGTCTTTCACATTTAATTTCATTTAAATCAAAAACTTTACACAAGGAAATGTTCCATGCCATAAAAAAAGTCTTTGCAAAATATTTCCATGAAAAAGTTTTGAGAAAAAATGTTGAAATTTGTAAAACGTTCTCTCTGTAAGTTATCTGCGAATCTCCGAGAGATAAATTTTTGGAAGTTTTTTTTGCTTCCACGAGAAATTAGAAACAAAAATATGAATTATTAATTTCAGCTTTCAGCAGCTCTGTCAGTCAGAGAGGTGGAGATGGAGGAGGGAGGGGAGGGAAGTTGGGAAGTGAATAAGTAAGTTTGAGGCTTTCCTTTTTGATTAGATCTTGCCTGACGTTTGAAGTATATGAGCGTTAAATAGAGAGGAAACTTTTAGCATCGCTTTCCGGCGCCAAGGTTTTTGGAAAATTTAACAAAAACAACAACAAACATTAACATCAGAAACAATTTTTTGTAGAATCTCTGCAGCAGATTGCTTCTACTAAATTGCATGTTGAACGCTCAAAACTATTCCGTATCAACAATACAACGTTGGCAAATGCACACGCATGAAAGTTTTTATGGCTCTGCCCAAAACAGAGAAAAAGCCAATTTGGCAATAGACAGTGTAATCATAACTTGTATTAAAGCACAAGATTTGAACACAAAATTTACTTACTAACTTCCGTCAAAAAATTAATGAAGACAGATATACCCGTGTCCGTGTACAGTGTTCATGTTCTGACACAAAAGATTACATATACTCAAGCTCAAAAGTGCTATTTTGAATGACCTTAATATTATAATTATACTCTTTGGTGAAAGGTAACCATTTATGAAAGGCATTTTATACCACCTAACCTTAAAAAACTATGCTGGAAATGTGACTAAAAAAATAATGCCAGGTGGAATCCAAGTGAATCAGTATAATCAGTATACACAGAAAAGTGAGAAGTTGTACTAGATGTACATGAATATCAGAACATACCTGGACAGCTGTTTCGAGCTTATTTGCTCTCATCAGCAGGTCATAGTTCTGAATATCCATGTCATCAACTAATAACCTCTCTATTTTAATCTGAATGAAATATTTATATTTTTACAAGAGGAAAATCAGGGAAGGAAAATTCGACTCAAGATATTGCACAGAAGGTACAAGAGAACATTTAAAATAAAGAATACCCAGGACATTGGATTGCGCATTCGTGTGTGAAAGCCTTTGCTATCAGCGCGTAATAATCCATGTTACGACTACGTGCACGTCTTTATCATGCGTAGAAGTCTTTATCGGCTCGTGAACGTCTTTATTATTCGTGCAAGATTTTCTTATTCGTGCGTAAACGTCTTTCTAATTCCAAAGTCAATTTTTCCAGACAAAATATTCGATGAAATATTTTCTTCTCTGACAGTGCTTCTTTGTGTACTGAATAAAGACGCTTTTGACTGTTAAGATATCTCACATGCTAATGTCAAAATCTTTTGCAACATCGGATTTCTTTTTTTGATATCATTTATTTTTAACTTTATTACTCATTCTTTTGAGTAGGCGTTCTTCCTTTTGTAACCACGAAGTGTTGTTTTTGTGGGAATTTCTTCTTACGATATATAGTTTCTTTCACATTCACTTCATCAATTCTCAACTCCATGACAAATGAGCTGTTCCACTCAGGATGATGAGTTCCAAGGAGGTGAGGAGAAGACGACAACCTCGCTCAAACTTTCAAGAAAGCAGCTACAAAGTTGAAAGATTTCCGCCATTCAAAAGTGAGGCATTGTTTTGTTATTGTGTGGATTTCTTTCTCTTGAATTGTGTAGATGTGAGACGTGTATCTTGTGTCATTCTTCGCGAGAAAGTTTCTTGATATAAAAAACGAACAATCACTTATTTATTGTTTGGTCAACGTTCAGATGAAATTTGAGAAGTTTTTCCATAGGCAATTCATTATTTATGTATGTTTTTACATCTGTAAGTTTGATTATGTATAAAAAAAATCTGGTGTAAACATCACACGACTTTCCTTATCTCCCAAAAAGGAGTCGAATTCCGCCACTGGTGACTGAACGGTAACAGATAACTAAAAATTAATGCCAAATTCGTGATCAGCACTTCAAAATCATTTAATTTGATATGTCACAACCCCCATCTAGGATTAATAATAAAAAAGTTAGTCCAATCGGGTCCCCCTACAATACCGGTAAATTGGGGCCGGTTTCCAAAAACTTAAAGATATCAAAAAAATGATCAGAGTGAACCCCTATTATTTTTTTAATCTGAGAAAATGTTGTTCTCTAACTTTTTTTGTATCTTTAACCAATTCAAAGAAGCGGTGCTTGCGGCCAATATTTGCGGCCCTGCGGCCGCAGAATGCGGCCGATTTCAATCAAAAGTTTCATGGTTCGTCTGGTGTATAAAATTAATTACCATACCAAATTTCAAGTCTCTAGCTCTTACCGTTCTTGAGATATCCTGTTCACCCCACACACAGACAGACGCACGGACCAATGGCTGAAAACCACTTTTTTGGTATCCTGAGGCTATGATTCGTCCAGAAATGTGAAAAGCTGGGTAGGTCAAATTTTCGACGAATACAATACTTTCCTTATTATAGGATAGGGAAAGTAAAAAGATATGGCGAAATTATAAGACATTCTAGCCCAAAATTTTAAATAATATTTTTTTGTTCTTTCGATTAAGTACAATAGTTAGGATCCCAATCCGGTATCTCAGGCCGTGTGGGGATGAGATGACTCTTCCCCCTATTTTAACAAAGATATTCTCAATCATTTCCAAAAATGAAATACACATCAAGAAGAAAACTTTACTGTCTATCAGGTGCGGCGGGTGGGAAAATGATTTGGGGGTGCTGCCACATAAACTGGACTAAAATATGATTCATAGAGTCGCTCTTTCAGTATCTAATGACTTTGAGTTTGTTTACCATGTCAATCATAATAATTATGCATTAGTTATTCTAAAAACTGTGTGATAATTTTCATTGTGTACGAGGCTAAAACTTGAGAAAATCCTCTCTTTTTCTTTTTCGTCTGGGAGTGCTGCAGTTCCGCAGCTCCTTAGCACAGGCCGCGCCTGCTGTCCATAACTTTTGCCGGAAAATCTTTCTACATTTGACAGGAAATATAGTTCTAACTTTACGCCACGAGTCAAAGAGATTGGAAAACCACGTACAGACATAAAAAAGTCAAAGAGAAAGATAGAACTGACGCTTGACGCTAGGAAAGCAGGAAAAGATATATTTATATTGAAAAAGGAAATCAGTCTCTTTCTTTTTTCTTTTTTTTTCGCATTTCTTCTTTATTTTCTTTTTTCAAAGAAGATAATACCTTGCATTTGGTATTATTATTATTATTATTATTAGTATTAAAGTGCATCAAGAAAGTGTCCTTTACAATATCAGTGGAGCAGAACATAATGATAATTATTATCATTATTTATTTTATCTTTTACAAATACAGTTTTATATTCCCATGAAGTACTGGTGTACTTTTCGGGAACATATTTTCCATTCTATTGTCGTCATGAGTAAAAAAAAAAAACGATAACTATACTTTTTATTTTTAAAGCTCTTCTTTTTTCTTTGCTAACTTCTTTTTCTTTAATTTTTAATGCACATAAGATGTACGTAATAGAGAAGTCTGCGGAAAACAAGACGATTGAGTTAAAGATACTGTACGTTACAGTAATACCATAAGGTGTATAGTAGCTATAGCTAGATTGATAAGGCGGTGGACTTGTAACCTGGAAGTTGGAAGTACGCTTGAGTCTTAAGTTCAGAAAAAAAATTGAGAGAAATAATTATAATAAAAATGATATTTGAAGAAAAAAAAATGTACAATTAAGAGAAAAACTAGTTTTTTATACTCTCTTTTTTAAAAAACAAGTTGTTTTTGATTTTTTTTTAAAATAAGATGAGTATTAAATATTAGTCCTTTCTACCACTTGCCTCTCAGGTTTTCTTGACAAAAAAGCATAAAAATATGCAACATAAAAAAAAAAAACAATTTATATACTCGTACATTATTTTCTATGGTAGTCACCGTGGCCGAGTGAATTAGCGCGCTAGGCATTGCACGCACTGTGACTTGGGTTTGATCTCCAGCGGGGCAGAATTTTTCTTCTCTGTAGTTGGGTGTTCGGGGTCCACTCATACCTCGTGAGGCAAAATGAGTAGCTGCTTTAATGTTAGCAGCGACCAGTGGCAGAATTATAGGCAAAAATAAGATACTGGGATATTAAAGATATGGGAAAGTCCTATGATTCTGGGCTACCCGCAAAAATTGTGACATAATAACACATTTATGTATTTATTTATACAGTATTTCCTCAATTTTATATAAATTCAAATTTAGAAAAATCATGAACTAACTTTATTTTTACTCTCCTTATCCTATAAAAGGAAAGTAATGTTTATGGATTATCTTGCCTCCTATTAGCTGCTGGTCGAATTGAAGAAAGGTAAAGACAATAGTTAAAGTACATGAGACAACTTAAATTACTTAATTTACCATTACATAATCCCTTGATCACAGATAATTTCTATTTTTAATCCTGGTTCTCTCTCTATCTCCTTCTTTTGGTCTCTCTCCTTTCAACTCCCTCTCAATATCTTGCCATCTCTCTCTATTTTTCTCGACCTCTCTCTCTTTCCTCCTCCCTGTCTTTCTTTCTTTCTCTCTCCCTCTCTCTATTTTTCTCTTTCTCTCTCCCTCTCTCTCTTTTTTTCTCGCTCTCTTTCTCTCTCTCTTTTTCTTTTTATTTCTCTCTTTTTCTCTCTCTCTCTCTCTCTCTCTAAAAAGGGAACTAAAAAGGGGAGAGGCGATTGTGGGGGGTGGACGTAATAAGGGGAAGCAAGGAGTGATATACTTCATCTCATTGGGTTCAGAAGTTTTTCAATCAAACTTTTTTTTCCCTAACATAAATATAAGGCTGAAATATACGAGAGCAATTGAGATGGCTTGAAAGAGGGAAAAAGGAAGATAGAATGGAAGAGGAAGAAGAAGTTAGAATGGAAGAGGAGGAACAAGTTAGAAAGAGAGAGCGACAGTGGAAAGAGAGAAAAGTAGATAAAGAAAGAACCGAGCAAAAAGTAGAGAGAGAGAGGAGAATAGAGGGAGAGGAATGAATATACAATAATGTATATTTGTAGAGATAGCGGGAGAAAGGGAAAGAAAGAGAAAGAAAGAGAGAGAGAGAGAGAGAAAAGGATAAGAGAAAATTGGTTAACCATCAAGTTAAGAACTTTGCAACATTTATCTTTGAAGTAAGTTTTCCTTCAAGATAGACGGAATGTAATTACTAACACGCAGAGGGTTAATTAGTTTTTCACATACCCTATATAATCCTCACACTATACTAGGGTTAATTAGTTTTTGACATACCCTATAGTCCTCACACTAAGTACGCCACCACCCTGTAGCTTCCTATGCTTAATTAATTAAAATATAAATGAGAGTGTTTTCTTTGGTGAAAGTTTTCCAGAGAGATATCTTTGAAAGTTCTCAGAGTGAAAAGGAAAACAGTTGAAATTAACTCTCTGAAATACGACACGTGTTTTATTCGTAGGCGTATCTTTTTTTTAATAGTTAGTTTTGCCCCGGAACCTCTTTCGCATCACAACAGGGCACTTTTTTTAAATCCATGCTATTCCGGAAATGGAAAAACTCGGTCACAATTTTCCGCATGGGTCAGCAACCAATGCTCTTAACCACTGAGCCACGGAGGTCAACGTTGATAGATTGAATGTGGGGACAGGGATCTGGAAGGTCGAGGGTTCGATTCCAAGATTTCACACTTAAAGGGGATCAGTTGTGAAATGGTTTTTCACGACCGCATGGGTTGGACGGTAGAGATTGCCTCAGACAATAATCCCATTATTTGTAATTTATGTAAATAACTTTCAAATATGAGTTTTATACCATCGAAAAGTTGTTTAAAATGCACTTGTACTTAAAACATTCACCAGATTTAAGTTTTTCAAATATTTTTTTCTTTTTCAAAAAGTCGCCCATGATCCAAGGATTTTTATTTTTTTCTATCGTCGCTTTCAACTGCATTCAATACAATCTGTGTTTCATTTTATACTAGTTCTGCGACGCATTCCAAGGAAACTAGAAGTTACTATGGGAAATAAGATGGAATGTAGGAAAGCTATGAGTGACTATGGGAAATAAGATAGAATGTAGGAAAGGCCCAGTTAGGAGGAATTTGATATTGATACAAGAGAGAGCTTAGGGCCTGCTTTATTTTACTGTTTTCTTTTTGGTCAAGTAATAATTTCTATTGTATGCAGAACAGCTCAAATAGACTCCCTTTTCCGTAAGTCTTCTTTAATAATCTCTCGCTCTCTCTTTCTCTCCTCTTTTTTTCTCTTTCTCTCAAATCTCTTCAAGGTCCTTGTCTTGTTTTCTTTTTCCCATTTTTGTCTATTTCTTTCTCTTTTCCTCTAATTGTAACACTTATTCTCTAACTTATTTATCTCTCTCTTTCGTTTATTCTTTTCTTCGTAAATAGTTATTTTTTGTGAATTTCTTTCTCTTTCTTTCCCTATCGCTCTGTCTCTTTAACGTTCTTACTTGATTCCTTTTCTCTCTGAATGTAAGGTATAAGTTAGTGCTCTCTGTATGTCTCTCTTTCTCTCTATCTATTCCTCTCTATCTCTCTCTCTTCTTTCTCTCTCTATTTCTTTCTCTCTTTTTTTCTTTCTTTTTCTTTTCTTTGTTTCTTCCTCTCTCTATCTCCTCCTAAGAACACCATTTATACTTTTCTCTTTCACTCTCCCTTCCTCCCATGTTTCTTCGGGATATTTTCTTACTTCCCCACTCTCTTCTCTCTATAATTTCTCCCCCCACTGACTTCTCCCTCCTTCTTGTAAACACAAATCCCCCAAAAAACACTACGTGTAAAAGTAGTCGTCAAGTGTTGGAATGATTAAAAAGAACTGATATCAAAAACGTCAATTTTCTATGTGTTGAAGGAATTATTTTTCACGTAATAAGTCTCTTGATAATTCAACCAAAATAATAGCCTCACAACAACAATACACCTTTGAGCAAACTTCGATTTGGTAATTTGAGAATTTAACCAAAAAATAGCTACACAACAAAACAATGCTCTTGTAAGAACAATGGTTCTGTAATTATGCAACATTGTTCTTACAAGAGCATTGTTTTGTTGTGTAGCTATTTTTTGGTTAAATTCTCAAATTACCAAATCGAAGTTTGCTCAAAGGTGTATTGTTGTTGTGAGGCTATTATTTTGGTTGAATTATCAAGAGACTTATTACGTGAAAAATAATTCCTTCAACACATAGAAAATTGACGTTTTTGATATCAGTTCTTTTTAATCATTCCAACACTTGACGACTACTTTTACACGTAGTGTTTTTTGGGGGATATCACTACTTTTTGATTTAGATGAAATCCTCTGATAGATGAAATAGAAAGTAATCAACAGATAAAAGAAAAAAGACTTTTATTTTAAGGTTTTTGTGATACGCAGTAATATTATAAGACTATCATATAAAATGTTGGGTAATTTTATATTGAACTAGTGCTGTTCTTGAGATACAGGGTCGGACGTCCTGCCTAATATCCATATATTTTGACGTATAACTCGTTAACCGTAAATTCCAGAAAAATGAAGTCTGTTGATAATAACTCCTTGTGGTAAAACCTTTCGAACAAGTTAAAACTTGATTTGTTTTTTCGATAATTTTTTTTTTCGTCCGGCTGCCTGACGAAACCGACCAGAAACTAACATCAAGAGTGTATGTCGAGTTATAAATTGTTCGACAGGTCTTGCCATAAGGAGTTCTTATCGACAAATTTCATTTTTCTATAATTTACGGTTAACAAGTTATACGTCAAAATATATGGATACGCAGGACGTCCGACCCTGTATCTCAAGAACGGCAAGTCGTAACTCACTGAAATTTCTTGTAATGAAATTCTCTCAATGACACCTTTAGACAATATTCCACAAGACACACCATTCTATTTAAGATTTTGAAGTTGGTCCATTTCCAGCCTGACTGGGGCTGTGTAGATATACGGGTTTTAGCGTTTTTTGATATTTTGAGTCGTTTTCGAGAAACCCAGGCTTGGGCGAGACTTTATGGATGCCCTGTATTTGTAGGTAGTTATTTGTAAATTTTTAATGAGATCTACGTAATTTACGATTCAAAATACAAAAGTATTGATCCAAATAAAGGTTTTGTTAGACTGTCAGTGGCCAGCCTCCGTGGCGTAATGGTTGTAACTACTGCCGTAGTCCAGACATTTCGAGTTCCATTACCGGTTGTTGCAGACTTTTCTAATATTTTTTTCCCCTCTAAACACGTGAGTCTGGAATCACAGCCCTCCAGGCTGGGTGAGGTAAATGTGGGTAGCTGGAACGATTCCCAGCGAATGGAGGGTAAAACCCTTCCCTGACTAGTTCAAATCAGGACGTTAAAACCAAAATACAATCAACTGGTCACAATCGTTTTAAAATGAGGTTGGTGTGATAAATGGTGCTTCTTTTGTGGGACTTAAACCAGTTTATAATAATGAAGAAAAAAACATACCTATTTAATCTTAAAATCCATTAACAATAATTCATTAATAATCAACTAGTGTTTTAACCTTGTATTGAAAAATTAGTAATGAACTCGTTAAAAAACGGACAATTCTGTTTCGTGGTTTTGTTTACAATACAATTTTAATTATATTATGTACCTACGTACATGACCAATTCGATCTTGCTAAAATAAAGAGAGAAATGAAAGTGCCGAGTATTATTATGTGTTCAGAAATGTTGACCCATATATTTGCCTAACTTCGAGTTGCTAAACATGGTGTCATTTCAGCATAATCGGTAGATATAAACAGAAGAAATGAGAAATTGTACTAGATATACATTTAATAATTATGAATTTAGGCAAGCATACCTATATCCATGGAATATACCCTGAAAATTTCAGCTCGATCGGACAAAAATGCAACTTATATCACGTTTCATACATAGGTAGATGGATAATTAGATTGTGACAAATAAATGTTGATCGAGTTAAACCATACTCACTTCGTTCGAAATTAAACGGTCATAGGAGGTTGACTCAAACTAGCAACTACTGTTTTTTTTTCTCACGAGAATACCGGTCATCCAAAGTACAGAGTAAAAAAAAATCTACCTAGCCGGGATTCGAACCCAGGTCACCTTGCAAACTTTGTAATTTACCTACACCAGTCGACGACCACCACAGAGACTGCTCAATACATAATATTTTATTATATTTATCATTTGATCTGCAAATCAATATTTTTGCTTCTTACTGGCCAATATTTTATACACTGCTCATAATAATAATATAGATCTAGTTTACCTCTTGATGTAGAAACCTTTTAATGAATTTATAAAACGTTATTATTCCCACTCTAACAAAGCGGTCTGTTGGCAGCTTGGATGAAGCAAAGACGATTAGGTCCCACCCATATTTTAAGTTCTATGTGCGGCGAAGATTTTTTTGTTACTCTCATTAATCTTAATTCAGTTTTTTCTTTTTGTGTCTCACACTGTCGTTGATTTTTCTAAAATTTTATTTACATCATATTATAATTTTCCGTAATTAGACCTTTAGAAAGAACCTTCAGTAATGCACGTGGGATAACTAGGCGTGGCTCCAGGGTTCATTATAGATATTCCTTTAGAGGACTTTAAATACTTTTCTACTTGTTTCAACCATCTGAAATTAAGTGATCTCATTCCCTTTGACTAGACCTTTCTAAAAACACCAGAAATACATCTCTAGGATAACAATAGACGGCTCTGGGCTCCATAATAAGTATTCCTTTCAAAGACTATAACTCAAGTTCGGTCCAGTGTAATACTTTAATTATATTTTTATATTTTTTCCTATGGTAAGACCTTTCGAAAAATACCACAATCGCAGCTCCAAGATAACCAGGGGCGGCTCTGTGCAACTTTCCGGTTTTATTTTAGAAGGCTATATCTCCTATCCTATAAAAAATAAATACTTGAAACTATAAAAAGTATGCAGAGATAAAAATTCCCTATTCAAAAACGTAGCTCACGTCTTTCCACGATAAGCACACGTTGCTGTACCCTTGACAGAAAATTGGTCTGAAAAAAAAAAAAAAAAAAAAACCCGTATGAAAAATTTCATGAAATTCAAGATTTTCGGCGTGGCTAGAAAACGACTTTAACTGTACGTAGGAACCTCGCGCTTTCGTGAAACACAATCTATTTTCGCGTCTCATTACGAATTTGAAATAAAAATTGATACAAGTTTGCGGGAAGTGTGCGAAAACAATAAAACAAAATACATATAAACTCTGTTTCGTGTTAATATAGGCCGGTAGGCTGGCGCTGCTTGACGAGCGCTCGCCTCCCGGCGAGCTTGATAGAGGGAGAACAAATAACATTGTGCTGTTCCCGTGTTGAGTAAACATCGGGAGCGCTCTCTAGCATGTGCTTCCTCAACTAACAAGTAGAGGAGTATAATGTAGAGCTCTGCACTAGCATGGGTGCGACCTTGGAGGAATAAGTAATGGATGACTCGGCCATCTTGGTTAGTTTTAACATAGAGGAAAGCACAACAATAAGAAATTACTTTTCTTCAATACATTCTTTTGAAGGCTTTAATGGTAGCCATATTTGATAGTTTGTTATGGGACGGATTTATCACCCATGAGATACAACTTATGGCGCCTCCATTTACTTACGTATTTCTCCTTGTCTGCACTAGCATAGTGGAGACCTGTGACTGGAAATCTCTGTTTTATTTTCTCACATCTAAATTTCTAAATTACGGTGGACTGGAAAAATGAATTCTATCAGTTACAAGTCAATTTACACTTTAGAAATTTAGAGACATGTGAAACTGAAATAAAACTCAAGTGTTAAAAAAATGCACGTATTTCTTTAGGATGAACCCAGGTTACCCAAAATAAAAATTGGAAGTTCATAAAATTATCAAAATTTCTAAATTGTAAACTGGCTTGTGACTTGGAAGAACATGTTGGACTTAAAATCGAAATAACCTACTGGTATTCTAAGATGTTAGGTTTCAAATCCGAAAATAAAACACATAAAATCCAACAAGGCGGATTTAAAAAATCCAATATGGTACAGTTCGTGTCCAATTTGGTGGACAATCAATCCAAGATTGTGGACATGAAATCCAACATCTCAGAAATCATAAACAAAAAATGGCAGACTTGAATCCGTAAAGGAGGACTCTATTTTATAACATAGTGTACTTGAAGTCCAAGATGGCGGAATTTGAAATCCAAGATGGCGGACTTACCCGTTTCCTGGTCTCGTAGTCTAGGGCCCCGGCCACATAGATAGCTCCTGTCATGTTCTTCACCGCGAAGGCCCCGCCTATGTTACCGCTTGTGATCTCGTATCGAATACGCGACGCTGTGGGCATAGGGAAAGGGGCGTGGATTAGTGGGACATTCATATCCAGACGTTCATTTCATTTGAATATGTGAGAAAAAGCGCAGAATTCTATCTGAATAATGATCGACCTGAAGTAACGTACTATACGGTTCCGGGTATGTTTGTGGTGATGGAGAGGAGGGTTTTAGCGGGTATGGCGCACTGTTTCCAGTTTAAAATGTATAATATATACAAAAAGGGTTGGGTGGAAGAGATTGCCAAAGGCAATAACCCCGTCCTTTAGTTAGGACATCTGTATATTATATTTTATCTATGTTATTCTTTTTTTTCTTCTTCTTCTTCTTCTTCTTGTTTTTACTGTTCATATTTTTTAAATTTTTAACATTATTTGTTTGTACATATGTCATTCAATATTAATAATAATAATAATAAAATTGCATTTCAACTACTCAAAACTCGAGAATTTCTTTGTTCTCCGTCAAATGGGTAGGTACTTTATGTGATGAAATTTTTTAAAGACAATCTGAAGGACCATGTTTTTATGGTGCAAGATGCTGAAGAATAATGCTCATTCCTGACTCTGCAAAGTTTCCCTACTGCTGAGGTTTCTTAATTAATTTCAGCATACTTTCCAAATTCTTGCATTTCATTTTTTTTAAATTTCTAACTCTGATCTGGATGTTTTTTTGCTGACAGAATTTAAGAACACTGCCAATAATGGACACAAGACTTCCTCGTGATTGTTTCACATTGTATACACGTGGCGATTTTGAGATTTTATACTATAAATCACTTGTATCTCTGAAACCGCTAAACCGATTTTCTTCAAAATTGTTTTATATGGTAGAATACCGTTTTTCCTACATTCTACAAAACCGGCAAGTCCTGAACTTTATTTTTTGACTTTTTTGTCCAAAATTTTGGATTTTCTGAAATATCAGAGCTAAATCAAATTTTATTAAAAAAGTTATTATTTATGCACTATGTCAAAAGCTAATACGCATATACAGACAAATTTTCATCAAAATCAAGTGTACGGGGTGTACCGTTCACAAGATATAAGCGTGTAAGTAAAAAGTTAGCGGTCAGGCGTATGATCTCTATCACCAAGAACCGCTAGTGCGAAGTTGATGCATTTAAATGGGACCATCTACAAACATATAACACAGAAATTAGAAACACTGTATGAAAACATATAGGTATAATACCAAATACCAATACCCCCCTCATAGGGGGAGGCCCATGCTCCATAGGGGTGACAGAGGGCTATATTATATAATATTATTATTATCTACAGAATGTCTCCTATATGTAACAAAATTTCGTCGAAATCCGTTCAGTATAGTTTCTGAGATTTGCGCGTAACAAGGAATGTTTTTAACCGACAGACAGACCGAAAGAAAGACAAAAAACCAAAGTTGCTCAGGTGCTTATGAAACGTCCAGAAATATGAAGAAAAAAAAATTGAGATCGAAGCAAAAAATAATCTAATATTAGAAATTTATCGGAAGTAAAAAAAGTTAAAGTCAGATTTCTTTGAGGTGAAGCACAGGGACTCTTCACAGTTTTTTTGGGAAGCGCAGCACAAGTGAGAGTCTCTTTTACTTTTCTAAATCAAATTACTTTAAATTTTGCCGCAAACTACTCATTTTTCCTCACGAGGTATTTGGACCGAATTATGAAACAGGATTAAATATCGAAGATTTGTTATTTTAAGCCACTACCACTTAACAGCTGATATCAAAGGGTTGTGATTGGTTCAAATTCCCACTAGGGGACGTGTTAAGAGATAGTGTGTAGGATTACTTAAACCAATCCTGTTTTTGGCCTAAGTGAACCCCAGACATTCAGGTTCGAGCTTTGACATCAATTAATGTATTAAAACCCGTCATATCGAGAAAAGGAATCTATTTTCCAAATCTAAAACTAAGCACTTCCTTAGGCTTGTTGTGTCATGTATTCAATTATTTTACGTACTTTTTCCCAACGAATTGAATGAATTCAGAAACCCAGCCTTTTTATTAGTATGTATATTGTATATCTTTCATTTCAAGATGATAAACCACACACCAGTTGAAAGTTCTGTCAGAAAAGAAAACTCGTACTTCTAATCCTTCGACAAGTTTTCCTCATAAACCCACTCCTCTCAATCTTGAACAGTATCAGAAGAAACTTTCTTTCCCTCTTTTTTCCTCATTGATAAAGAGGATTAGGGAGCTTTTCCTGGATTGAAAAGTTATTCCTTCTCTTCTCTCACTCGAGAAGAGTCCTCAAGGAAAGTCCTGAAAGGAACCCTTGCATCAGTTGTACAATACGGGAGTACATAGAATTGAGCTCCATAAAAAAATCCAATCATACAGTTCCCGACATTTGGCAGATTAGGTTCTCACTTTCTACTTTTGAAAGGATCAAAAGTTCTCACGATCTGGATAATAAGCGTCTTATTTTTGTCAATTGAAAGTTCATAATTTTAAAAACACCATCTTTATCACTAATAATATATACTCAAATACTCATAGATCGATATTATTATTATTTAAGCGTCGCTTTCAACTGCATGGTCATATCACAACGGGGGTTTTACCCTCCATTCGCCGGAAACTCACAAACCAGCTACTAAAATTAACCAAACCCAGCCTGAGTAGGGCCGGGAACAGCCAGAGCATCACGAAGGTTAGAATTTGATATGGGTATTGTTTGATAATGTAAAAAAAACCTCAAATAAATAAAATAAAAATATGTTAATAAATATATAAATTATTTAGGCATGAACCGACGTCAGTAGCTTGATCGATGAGGCGGCAGTGTTGTAACCTGGAGGTCGGTGCTTCGAGTCCCAAATGCGGTAAAAAATTAGCAGCGTGAGTTTGAGTAATTGTGACATCACGAAAGTGATTAACACAAATATGATAACTTTTTTTAAACTTCTTATTAAGGCATGAATATTCATTCCATGTCTAATGAAGAAGAAGATCATTCAAGAAATTCCAGTCCCACGGAAATACAAAAATGAAAAATGGAAACTGTTTGCAAAATTAATAACTGGAAGATATTTTAGAGCTTTTATTAAAATTTTGCAAAAAGGTCAAGTGCAAGTGAACTTTCCCCAAGTCAGAACTCGTGGTGCCGGCAAGGGTCACACGCTCCTTGAGGACAATCATTGCATGTTGGAAAATAATAAATATTTTGAAATTATGTCGAAAAAACTAAAAAAAAAGAAAAAAATACAATCATGTTGAAATTTCTACTGTGTGGGTGGAAATTCTAAATGAAAAGAAAAGTTAAATTTATACAGATGGAAAAAAGCTAGAGAGAAGGAAATACGTATATTATTACTTTCCATCACGAATTTCCATTAAAGTTTTTGAAGAAACCAATGGGAATATTCGGAACATGACGATTATATCTAAATAAAAAAAATAATCGCTTCAATTTTCGACCCACCCACAGAAAATGTAAATGTAAAATATCCCACGTGTTGCCTAGGGATGAAGATGGTTTTTAGATGTCAAAATTTCTTTACCGTGTACAATTATACATACATAGAAACGCACAAACATGATTTAAAAGAGACCGAGTGGGTTTCAATTTCAATATTATAAGATTAATAAAAAATGGTGACAGTGGCAATGTTGAGGGCTGCAAAACTTGATGTGGAATTAGGATGTCACATTGTCACCTCTACAGTGTGGATTTGAAGCTTTTCGTACAACATCCAATCACATGCAAACTATGTAGATTGGGGGTAGAGAGGTAGAGGCTGGTGCATTGGAAAATCCGACCTGCTCAATAACTTCAGGTTAGAGAGAGATAGAGTGAGAGAGAGAGAGAGAGAGAGAGAGAGAGAGAGAGAGAGAGAGAGAAAGAGAAAGAGGGATAGAGAGAAAGGGGGGCTGTATTGACATGAAGCCAAATGTTGCAGAAGGAGAGAGAGGAGACAAGATAATGTGAGAGAGAGAGAAAGAGATGAGGGAAACTGTTATTAATGAGGAGAGAAATGACGGGGCAGAGAGAGAAAGATAGAGGTTTTTTTTCGTGAAGCTAAATGTTACACAAGCAGAAGAGGAGAGAATCTCCAAAAAGAGGAGGAGGGGGGAAGAAAAAAAATTGAGGAGGAGGAGGCTAAGGAGAAGGAGAAAGAGAGAAAGAGACAGGAGAAAGAGAAGCAGGAGGAGAAGGAGAAAGAGGAGGGGAGGAGAAGTAGAGAAAGAGGTAGGAGGAGGAGAAGGATAAAAAAAGAGGAGGAGAAGGAGAAGGGAGAGAGATGGAGGCAGGAGGAGGAGAGGCAAAAGGAGTAGGAGGAGAAGGAGAGAAAGGCTGGAGGAGGAGGAAGGGCAGGTGTTTATAAAATAATCTCGATGTCAAAGCGAGCATAATAGAATACAACATAAATATCGGGGCGTTACAAAAGTCTTATACCATTCTACACCGCCGGTATTTTGGCGGGAGCCCTTTCAAATTGGCCATTGGAGCGTGACTGGAACGTGACCGGAGGGGGGGGGGATTTATCGGTTGTATAGAGAAGATATAAATTACTATTTATACCCCCCCCCCCCCTTATTCTCTCCCTCCTCCTATTCTCACCCTCATTTCTCTCGCCCACACACAGGAGACAATAATACCAGACAAGTACGTGAGACATTGTCCTGGGTCTTCTGGCCTACAAGGTTGGTTTCATTTTTATTTATTTTTTACGTGGAGAAAAGAGAACTAATTACAAGAAAATCCTGGACTATAAGAGAACGATTTTATTGTCAAATTAACCACTCTAGATATGAACCTTTTTATAAGAAAAAGCAAACCTGGTTATAAGAGAACGATTTTCTGGTCAAACTAACAACTCTAAAAAAGAAAATAACCTCTTTATAAGAGAAACCTGAGAAAAAAATTCCGCTCTCTTGTCTTCTCTTATATGTATAGTATACAGGTTCGAGTATTACTTATTTGCGTTAATCACCATTCTGAAATTACAAGAACTCAAACTCTTCTTACTAAAGTTTGCCGTACTTGGGACTCGGACCACCGACCTCCACGTTATTTGTTATGACCGGTAGCTCATTACAGATATGATGGACTTTTGAACCAATTTCACAGCGGCTTATAGGAAAGCGTGAGGTTATGTCAGAATTACTCAAACATTGCTAAATTGTTGCATTACTTGGGTCTCAAACCATCGAACTATAGGTTACGCGTCTCCCGCTTTATTGATTAAGCCACTGCTTTCGGTGAATTCTTTATCAATTTATGGTGATGAACCAACTGAAATGCAGGATTTTGATTGCACGAGAATTGTAAATAGTTTCCCATCTAAAATTTACATTTTCAATACTTGTAATTAGGGCATGTTGAAGACACCTGATTTCGAATATCGATGTTTTTTTTTAATTATCATATTCTTGTTATCTTTTTTGCGATGTCACAACTACTCAAACTCGCTTTTAGTTCATCCACGCTGAAACCGGGACTTGAACCACCGACCTCCAGGTTACAAGTTCGCCGCCTGATCGATCAAGCTACTGATTTCGGTTCAGATTTCTTTTTTAAACTAACAAAAATCTGCAAAGAAAACGAATTCAAGATTTCTCACAATAAAAACTACTGTTCGACCAACTTCTTTATTTTTCTTAAATTGTTATTTTTTGTATGCAAATAAAATTTATTATACTTTACTTCATAATGTCTTTTTTGAAACCATAATAAAAAACACCATGGCGAAATGTTGTTCTCGATTTTCATAATTTCAACAGTGCATTTTTTTTCTTTTTTTTTACTGCAAAACTTGCAGCATTAATAATGCAAACACTTCAGGAGTATTTCTTCTAACTTCCTGAACTATAAACAGGAAGATACATAAGGATATTATGTACTTATACATAAGGACATTATGTACTTTTCTTATCTGATGGAGATTATCAATACATATGTCAATGTTTTTCCTCTCATACTAATCCTTAGTGTTATTATTACCAATATTATCATTATTGTAACTATGAAATGGAGTAAATTTACTATGAAACCATATTCTTTTGTCACAAATAATTGGTTTTTAATATGTGACTCTTGTTCATTGCAACATTGACTTTTCAAGACAACAAAATACAGTTAGATGAATATTTATAACAATCTAACAATATTGTGTACAGTATAATATAACCTAATTCTGTTAAACATACATGACCTAAATTTGTTAAAGCTACATTTGACTAGCTAGAGGGTGAAAAGTAATAATAATAATAAATTCAGCTTCAGAGGTTACGCACTCGCTTGCCATGCAAAAGGTCCCGGGTTCCATCCCACGAGGCGACAAAAAATTTACATTCTATATTTGGTTACAGTTGTTTTTAAGGGAAGTATTGTGTCACTTTTCGCCCATCAGAGGGGGGGGGGGGGGGGGGGGTAAATGGACAAGCTAAACACTCATCTTAAAAAATAAATTAAAAATAATAATAAGTAATATAACATTGATAATAATAAAATACATGACCAAAATATTCTGTAGGAATATTTGACGGGTGGACAATAATAATGTTGAATTGTGGTTATATTATGATCAGCAGGCAATTTTCTTAATTGAATTCAATACAACAGATGAGCTTACTGTCAGTTCAATTTTTTTCTTTTTATTTAATTTAATTATTGTGTATCATGTGGCCATAATTCCACCACTGGTTGCTGCTCACATAGAAGCAGCTTCTCATTATTCCTCACGAATTATGAGTGGACCCCGAACATCCAAGTACAGAGCAGAAAAAGTCCTGCCCCGCTGGGGATCGAGCCCAGGTTACCATGCGTGCGATACCTAGCGGGCTAACTACTGTATTATTCAAGTAACTACTCATTTTTCCTCACGAGGTATGAGTGGACCCCGGACATCCAAAGTACAGAGTAGAAAATTCGCTACCCAGCCGAGATTCGATCCCAGGTCACTGTACGTGCCAGACCAGTGCGCTACGCCGCTACATAATTATATTTTTTGTGATATTTCTAACAAAATCTTGAATTCTGGTACTATTTCGCTGCAATTTTTATCTTTCTACAACTGGTGTCCTTCTGGAATTAGGAAAAATCATTTCTTATTTCACAAAACGAGGACACTTCAATCAAAAGGGACTGACTTCAAGCTATTTTCACTCCACTTGATTGATCGCGCTGGTTTTGATTGATTGATTAGAAAAAGAAAATTGTCATTTTCCCTTAAATGTAGTTTGTGAAAAATTTGATTGAACAAAAAATGGGACACTGGAATCTATTTCAGTCTTATCCTCGTTTGAGAAAATATTTCAAGTTCAAAAAAAATATCTTCAGTTTTACCCTCTTGTGATAACAGTAAATAAGAACTATGTTAACAGTGAAAAAATGTGATACCAGTGAAAAAATGTGATAACAGTGAAAAATGTGATAACAGTGAAAAACTGTGATAACAGTAAAAAACTGTGATAACAGTGAAAAACTGTGATAACAGTGAATAAGAACTATGCTAAGAGAGAATAAGAACTATGCTAACAGTAAATACTGTTATAACAGTGAATAAAAACTGAGCAAACAGTGAATGAGAACTGAGGTAACAGTGAATAAAATCTGTGCTAACAGTGAATAAAAACTGTGCCAACAGTGACTAAGAACTCTACTGACAGTTAATAAAAACTGTGCTAACAATGACAAAGTGAGTTTATGACAGTTTCTCCTTCCTCCATAAACAAATGCATCTTCCTGTTTATGTGTCGGGAGTTGTGCAGTAGGATGAAGACGTATTATGATCCTGTGATGAAATAAATATGAAGACACTTGATAAATGGTAGCGTCTAGCGTGTTGGAAGAGTGACATACCTACTCTGGTAATTGGATGGGTGAGGTGTCCCTGGCAAGTCTGCTCCCTAAGTAGTTCTAGAGGAGTGCAAGGTAACCCAATATACAGGGTGTCCCAGATGCATATATTATCTTAAGGGTAGGTTCAGCCCACCGTGGACTATCATATAAGCTCAAGTTGCAGTTGGGCATTTTGCTTCGTTAAAGAGTTATGGCCAAATCCCTGTTCAAAACAGGTGCTTGACCACCGCATGGCAAGCGAGTGCTTGATCATAGAGCTATTTCATTTTTCATATTTCATTAGCACATCTTCCCCAACTATACCAATTTTCCAAAACTATACCCATTTTCCCCCACTATACATACCCTCGTGATGTTGACTGTTCCTTGGCTGGGTGAGGTAGATGTTAGTGTCAGTATTCAGTGAATGGAGGATTGGAGGACAAAAGATTTGGTCTCCATCGGTGTGGGTGTTTGAGTATGTGTGAGAGAGTGAAGTGTGTGTGTGGAGTGCAATTGTGTGTAGTGTGTGTATTATTGCGTTTGTAATAAAGGTAATGTATGTGCTCCTTATGTGTTTACAGAGGTAAAGCTCTTGAAAGTGTTTCATTCAGAACTGTGTAATTCTATGTATTGTATATAATGTATATTCAACTCCTGCACCCAATGCAATAGAATCCAACGTAGTATGTTAGTGATGTAGTAAAATAAAATAATGTTTCAAAACATTAAGACAATTTGGTATTAATTAGACTAACAAGGCCAATGAGAGAAATCAATAGTAAGTTATATTTAGAAAACTACATATTAAATTTAGAAATCTAACTATAATAGATACAATACTTTCTAGAATTCATTTATTTATTTGCATAAGTCTATTATATATTTTTCATTAGCAGGCCATTCATTTGGGCCCTTTGAAATGTATGAACATCAGGTAATATTGAACAATTATCTGAACATTGTTCTGTCGCCTTATTTTAATTTATTTGTATTTTTTTTAATTACTTTTGCTTTTGTATAATGGGGATTTCCCCCGTCGATTTAGTAAAATAAAATAAAATGAACACAACTTCTAGGTACCCTAATAAACTATAAGAAAGGACCATCCCTTCTTATACTTTCCAACTTAGCTTTCGCTTTCTAGTTGGGCTCTCCAGACGATAAGCCTGGCGTCATAGCACAGTCCCTTCTGCTCCCTATTGATTAAAGAATAAATAAATTCTGCAATATTCCTAATAAACAAAAGTTGCTCGGATTTCTGAGACTCTCTTGTTTCGTTAACTCTTGTTTTCTTTCATAGTTCCTCCCTACTTTTCTTCTCGTGTAACTTTCCAGACATTTGAGATTAACGCAATAACAGCCAAAAAACATAGTTTTCCATAGTTCTAGGCACAGTTTTACCCAAACTTATCAGACGTCTTATTGAACTTGAGATGATGGCAATAACAGTCACATTACAGTCACACAAATATTACAAAGTCTACAGAACTTAGGTTTTTATGAACCCGATTAAACTTTCTGATCAAGTTTGGATTTTTTTCGATCTGATCGTCGAATAATGAATTTCTGTCTGTGAAATGAGAAGCGGCAAAACCTCAGAACTATCTCGGCTTTTTTTGTTAGTTGATCTAATCAAGTCTAGCCAACAATCTAATCGCCTTACCTAAAGCCGTGAACCGTGAATACTAAAAAAAAGTTCTAAGTGATTCGACACTAGTGTCTCCGAATTTGGTTGGAGCAAAGAAAAGTATTTTTAAGATAAGAAATAATATTTTACAAATTTTATTTTATTTTACAGTAAAAATATAAAAATTACGAGCTTACAAAGTTTTTTTATTTATTTATAAAATACAAAATCAACAGATTTGAAAAGGTAGAAAAAAAAGAGAAATATCTGTTTTGAGTGTTTCTACAATTTAAACTAATTTAAACTTCTTGAGACAGACGAAAGATTTCATTAAATGAAATCTGACTGTTTCCGAAAAGTGCATATTATTACTTGAAAGCTCTTCAATCTAAACTTACACTTCCACGAACCCTAGAAACATCTCCACTCTACAGAACCCTATAAACATCTATATAGAACCCTAAGATTTGTATTTTAATTACTGAAAGCAGACTTCAGGAAAATCTGCATCTCGTTCAAAGATGTTGTTTTTAGAATTAGTCTTGTTTTGTATTATCTTTGCTCTGAAATATAATTAAAATTTGAAACATTCATTTGACAAATAAATCCGTTTTCAGATTGCACCTTAAGGATTTTTTTTCATTTTAAAATTATGTCAATATAACTTTCAAAATTTTCAGTTTTCTACCTGAGATACTGAAGCAGGGGGAAAGAGGAATTGACTTAACTGTTTCTTGACACTGCTATTCATTATACATATCTCAACTTGAATTATTGAAGTGCTAGAACCAGCGTACATTACACTTTGGATGCACCGGTTCTCGTAGGATCACTGAAGTCAAACAACGTGCAACGCGGTGAATACTTCGTGATGCTGGCATTCCAGCCCAACCCAGGCTGGGTGAGCCAGTATATATGTGAGTTTACTGCAAATGGAGGGTAACCACCCCATCGTGATATGACCATGCAGTTGAAAGCGATGTTAAAGCCAAAAAAACAGAGCTGGATTCAAAACATTCCTAGAGTCTTTAGGATCACGGGAAAGATATACTTTGACAGTGTTGATATCACAAACCACAATCACCTCAAACTCGTCCGCATGAATATTTATATACTTGGGACTCGAACCATCAACCTCCAGGTCACGAGTCCACCGCCTTATCGATCAAACTACTGAGGTCGGAAAACAATTATATTGATGGTTAGTTCCTTAACATATTTATGGTTAATCAATTTCGTGATATCACAACTATTCAAACTCGCTTTACTAAACCTACGCTGAAACCGGGACTTGAACCACCGACTTCCAGGTTACAAGTCCGCCGCCTTATCGATCAAGCTACTGAGGTCGGAAAAGAATTATACCTTATCCGTGACGTCACATTATTTACCGAAGGCTCTTTTTATAGCTGTGTAAGGTGTAAGGGCTTACAATAGAATCCTCTATCAGTCTATCACTTAATATTCCATTAGCTTCACAACCAAGGCATTCTCTAGTCAGTTTTATGGCGGGACAAACGCCTTCGCTTCATTTTGAGGAAATATTATTGCCTCTGCATAGTTTGTATTTTTATGGCGCTCATAATATTGCTAACTTGTTTATCTCAAGGAGATATTGTGAAAATAAATCGATTGAATAGAATTTTCCTTTAAGAAGGTTTTTTTCATGAGAATCTATGTAAAAGACTTACCGACCTTTGTACATACAAACGTACATACACATGTTTACAGAGACAAAATACTAATTTTTCATTTAAAAAAAAATCAAATTCTATAAATTTCGACGGATTTATTAGTCCAGTCAATGAATGACTTTCTGTTTATACTGATACAGTTTATACTGATGAGGTTGTAGAAAGAAAGGTCCCGTTTCTTACTTATTATATTAAATGCGTCGCGTTGTCTCTCACACACTCTTATACAACTCATTCACATCGAGGCTAGTAGAACCTGTATGCGGCGCATGCGTGACTAGAACCTGTATGCGGCGCATGCGTGACTAGAACCTGTATGCGCATGCGTGACTAAAATTCAAATTTTCGATAATTTGGCTGTATCCGGCACCCGGCACCATTCAGGGTTAAATTAAGTACTTGGTTTGTGAGTTTACAGCGAATGGAGGGGTAAAACCTCTGGTCACGATATGACCATGTAGTTGAAAGAGACGTAAAAAAAACAACTACTCGTTCCCTGATTGGACTATATTATAAAAATATAAATTTCGACAAGAAACCCTGTCTTCTTGAAACCAATCACCCGACAAGGTGTAACTCAACTCGTGGCCACCCAGCCGGAAACTTTACACCTAAACCCACCCATACGTTTGATTTTACTCGATAACACCTCGAATATGTTTCATGCACGAAATTAATGAAACGGAACTGTTAGGTTAAAAAGAATATCTACGTTATTTTATATTTAATGTATATATTTAATCGTATATGAAATTTTGATAATTTTATAATGATACTAGCGGCTGTCGCCCGCTTTGCGGTCCGAGGCATGGCCGTGAAAGCAAAAAATCCTTTTTCGTCAATGGCAGGTGTTGTAGTGGGAGTTTCGAAAAATCCCGTCTTATTGCACATCTAGACTATAAGACAAAGCAAACCTACCAAATTTCAGCTTCCTAGGACTTACGGTTTGGGCTGTAGAGCGATGATTCAGTCAGTGGTCAGTGGTCAGTGGTCAGTGAGTGTCTTTGACATTTATATATAGAAGATTATTAATGATACATATGGAAATACACCAAAATATCGTCTATGTAATAATATTCTTTGGTGGAAGGTAAACACCAGGCGAGGTTATATGTTGTGGGCAATTTCTACCACCTAACCCTTAGAGTCTTATTTTATGTGGTCACATACTCAAACAAATAAGGAAAAAATCATTTCTAGATTATTTTATGATGATATTCATTTCATTATCAATACAAATAAATCTCAATAGTCTTTTGCGCTTTAGGTCCGAATCATGAAACAGGATTAGGTTAACTAATCCTACACTATCCCTTAACACGCCATCTGGTGGGAATTTCAACCAATCACAGCGCATTTATATCAGCTGTTAAGTGATATTGGCTTGGATTAACGAATGCTAAATATTTAATTCTGTTTCATAATTCGGCCCTTGGGGTTTAAACCCGGGACCCTCCACGGGAAAAGACCCCGTGTCTCCTCCGTGCTAATCACGTATTTACTAATCTGTCAATTTGTGATTGTGTTTGTCACGTATTTACTAATTTATCAATCACGTATAATTTGTGAAAATTAATTTTTTTACAGCAATGCGGGCAAGAGTTCGGTTACTTCCAAATAGAACAAATTAAATTTCAAATAATTAAATCTAATAAAACTAATTAATATTTAACAAGTTTCCGTGCGCCTCCCCTACTCAGGCAAACTGTTCACTGAGGCGAATTAGAAACAATGCTACTTGAAACCTAGAACTATACGTTTTCGCTCAACTATTTATGCTTCGCTAGTTTCTAGTTTAACACATTGAGTGTGGACGGTCCTTTTGTGAAGTGACTGAAATTACAACAGGCAATCTCTGTTGTCTCATGTAAATTACAAAAAAGATTGGAAAGATTTAAAATGGGTAGTCGAGTGGTTAACACGCTAGTCCGGTAATCCAGGTAGCGAAGGGACCCGTTGATTCGAACCTCACCTTGTGCATGAATTTTTCCTCATTAATTTGAGTTTTTTTTTTTAAGTGTGTACAGTGTACACACGCAGTAGTTTACTGCCTTTACGTGTACAGCTTGTTTCATTAATACAAACCTATTGTGATCACATAATAATAAGACTCTGAGGGTTAGGTGGTAGAAAATGCTTTGAGTATGAACCTCGCCTAGTCGTTACCTTCCACTAAAAAGTGTTATTATTATTATAAAATGGGGGAATTAAAACCATCACAGAAAAGCATACATAGCTATCTGGATAGATACGGACAAATACAGCTCGAGTTTAAGGTAGACTCACTTCGATACTCTTCGTTCCCAATTATAACAAGTCCCTCATAAACCATACTGAAACTTTTTTTAAAACCATTTCTACTGAAAAGTTTTGTTCATACATTACGAGAAGGTTCGCCTCTAAAAAATTACTCAACATTTTCCTATTTGAAGTTCGCGAAAAAATAAAAAAATTCAAAAAAAATTTCCAGTTCAACAGTTTTAACAGTTCTATATCACATGGAAATTTTAAAAATCGAAAATATGTACCAAAATAATCTCTAGGCAAACTAATAACATAATTATGAACTACATGTATTTAATTTTTTTTACAAATTTACAAAGGACCTAATTAAAATTTTCAGCACAAAATAATAAATCAGTACATTTTTAATAATCAAATTTTGTTTCGATTCTATTACATGCAAGTTTAAATTTTATTCAATGCTGAGTAGCCGCTATATAAATGAGACTATAATAGTCACAACGCTGAATGAGGATTAGAAAATAAATAAAAGTGTAACTCCAAGTCCACAGTCGCTCTAGCATTAAAATACTTGAAGCTAAAGCAATTTATTCTGAGTTCTATGCCAATCATAGGAAAATCCTTCCTATAATTCTGAGCAGCAATTCAGTAGAGTTCATTAAAACAGCAAACATGGAAGTCCTCCACATGATCAGGCGAACTAGACAGAACACACATAATATTTGCATACCATTTGCATACATGATGGTTATGTAATAGGTACAACGGGTACATACATAGATTACATGAGGTACACTTTAATAATACGTGCAATGTACATAATGAAATTTACAATAGGTACATAGTTACTACAGTACAATTTGTTGTAAATTAGCAAATGGTCATTGCACAATATGACATACAGCCAACCTCCGTGGCTAAGTGAAAATTCTAACCGAGTTGTTCCGTTTCCGGAATGGCATGGATGTAAGGTAGAGTGCCCTTAAGTAATGCGAAAGCGGTTCCAGGGCACACTTACATTTAAAATAAAAATTGAAAAAAAATATGACATAGTACATAAAATAGTTTTGGACTTCTCCTGACTATGCAATACTATAGTATTACGTACAAAGCGGCTGACTTGTAACCTGTAGGTCGGTGTTTCAAGTCCCGGTTTCAGTGTAGATTTAGTAAAGCGAGTTTTGAGTAGTTGTGACATCACGAAAGTGATTGTTACAAATATGATAATATAATGATAACCTAATAACTTTTGAACAGTACAGATCGTATTTAGTTGGCGATAAAAGTTTATCAACTTTCCAGCTTTCTATTCTCGCGATCTGAGATTCAATACTAAATCACTTGTATCTCGGAAAATTCTCAAAATTCTGTTTTATATATATTCAGTAGGATTTTTCCTAAATTGTACAAAATATTATGTATCGGCAAAGACCTTTTTTTGCACATTTTGTGTCAAATTTGGGAATTTTCCGTTTCCTTTTTTTATACTTTTTCATCATTTATTTTTTTTATAAACATTTACGAGTATAACAATCAACTAAATATAAAAAAATTACATATGATACTCGTAACAGAAACAATACAGTTTATTCTGGCAACCACTGCACTGATCTAACATGTCCAAATTCCATAGGAAAGCATTTCGCTGTCGGAACGATGACGCAGGGCAACATCCGGCTTTCCAGAGCTCCCCTGAACCTCTCAACGCCAGTTTTAGGGTAAGCTGACCGCTTCCTGATTAGGGGGATAGTTGTGATTTATGCGCGTCATCTCGTTTGTATATATACATCTATAATATACATTTGGCTGTTAACATACATTTATGAAGAGCTATTAACATACATTTATGAATAGCTGTTTCCCTGTGCTATGTCATGCTGTACTTTACTAACATTGTCTGGTTAAGTCTGGTACCTCATACCAATGTGACCTTCCTTGTCATATCCTAACACTAATGTGTTAAAATAACACTTGGAAAAAAATACAATAAGATCAATATTTTCTAAAGGGAGTTTTTGAGTTCCTAGATTGGGTGGCTTTCTTCTACAAAAAAATGTGACAATTTTGGAATCATATGATATTATGTTATGGAATCATATGATATGATGTTATGGAATCATCGAAAATAACACAGAGTTGAGAATCCATCCACACAAAAAACATTATTATATTACGGTGGTAATAGCTTGGAGCAAGGTTTGTGTTTTTGTGCAGTGAAACGGAAAATTTACAAGTTCAACACAGCTTTTCTTCATTCGGTGTGAAAAGGTCTTTTTTCATGGTTTGACGAAGCTTGAACTTATTTCATATTAGAGAAATTGTTTCTAACATTGTTGTTTGCTGGTAGAATTTTGTATTTGATTTTCTTAAGAATGAAAGAAAATTTTCTATTTAGACTTTCTAAGAAGAACTTCTTGTCTATTGTAATATATACTTAAAAATAAAGACCATTATATTCTATTTGTGATGGCAAATGAAAAGTTTTGAATATTTGAAGTATTTTCAACGACATGCTTCCATGAAATGAACATTTAAAAAGGCATTACAATAAATAGGCTGGAATAAAACATTCTGAATGATCATTATAGAAAAATAACAACTTTAGCTCACTACAATGCTTTCAGTAGCATTACTTACCATGGTACTTACCATTACTTACCGTGGTACTTGTATGAAAACTGTTACCAGTGGTGGCGTTGCAAAATTCAAATCAGAAGTGCCTGTAACCCTCAACTCTATCCTACTTAAAGTTTGTCTTTTTTAACGTATAACTGATACCAACTATCAATTTGAAACGAAAAATGACCATATAATTCAAGCAACTCCGTACTTTACTAGCTATGGACTTAAAAAATAAATAAAAAATGACCATATAGCAATCCAATCAATGCCGTGTTTTTGTCAACGTTAGGTAGGTCAACTAAAAATTAAATCTATTGTAAATTGACATGAAGGGAATAATCATTTATACTTGTAAGCAAACCCATTTGTAAACTCTCTAGGAAATATTCTTTTCTCTCTTTTTTTTCTCACAATTCCCTGACTATAGGTATCTTGAATCAGGACGTTAAAATCAAATAGAATCAATGGACATGAAAGGAGCCCTGATATTGGATCTGGGCGTCCAAATAATCCTCTCACCACCGATGTATCTCTGTGCCTCACTCACGAAATTATCATTATTTGAAATTTCATTTTGGTTATCAAAATCTTTTCGAAATTGAATTTCCAGACTCTTTTTTCATCCCTAGCATTCGGACGGAACCCAACATGAGAGACTAATGACGGGTCCCCGAGGGCCAGGTCTCTGCTGAATATGAAAGCGTTTCGACCGCTATTTTGCGAGGGAAAGCTGTTGAGAAATGAGAAGACATTTTTCAGTCGCCACCCGCTGTCGGACAGAGGCTTCTCTCTCTTCTTT
Source organism: Bactericera cockerelli (assembly GCA_024516035.1). NCBI lineage: Eukaryota > Metazoa > Arthropoda > Insecta > Hemiptera > Triozidae > Bactericera > Bactericera cockerelli. The sequence goes on along the minus strand of CM044956.1, from coordinate 1,301,821 downwards.
TTGCTAGTTTCTTCAGGAGAATACAAAACACAGGCTTAAAATCTTTGAGTAAACTCGTTCGTCCTTCCCCGCACACCATCGTACTGACCGTTTTCATATCTTGTTGACCTCAGGAATATTTCTCATACTGTTTTTCAGTTGTAAGCGATTTTTTCAGCGAGAGAAGAATCCCGCTGACTCAAAATTCAAGGGACAGAAACGAGTATGACAGGATTCTCACTGTAGTGAGCTTTTCCACCCAACCATTATTCTACTGTATCTTATTTTTGCCTATAATTCCACTGGTGTGGTTCTCATTTTTCCTTACAAAGGTATAAGTGGACCCAGAACATCCAAGTATGTACCAAAAATTCACCCCGGCTGAAGATCGATCCTAAGTCACCATGCATGCAATGCCTAGGGCGCTAACTCACTCGACCGCGGTAACTACTCCCTACCGTGGTAACTATTAACTTTTTCTTCTATTTCGTCGATAAGCGTCGATTTCATAAAATTAAAGTAGAAAAAAAAAAAAAAAAAAAAAAAATCGATCATCGAGATAATTGTGGTATTCCGTCCTTATCAAGTAAATAAATACTTCTTAATTCTTCTTTTTTGATGTTCTTTGACCAAAGGAAATTGCCCCCCCCCACCAACACTTGACCAGGTCTGACTGCCGACAACAAACAACAAAGAGCTCTCTCCAGCACCACTAAATTAAGAAACGAAATGAAAAGCTTTGCCTTCCACAACGCTCCCGCCACTACCCACAAGAGACTCGCAAAAGCTCATTTTTTTCTCCAGCACCCGAGTTGACTGGAGTCTCCAATATAAATTACTTAGCTTAGGATCTTTCTAGCGCAAGGGTACATTATGCGCTTTGATAAAATTTATGCCATAAAAAAAACTGCAGCAACCAACCACAAACATCTTTGTGGAATATTCATGGCAGTTGTAATACTTTTTCCTAACGTGCTTTCTCAGTTTTCTTTTGTTTTAGTTTTCCTTACGGTCTCTTCTTCTTTATGGTTTTCTTTCTTCTTCTTCTTCTTTATGGTACTTTTTCTCTTCTGGGGATGTTGCCTCCGCACTTAATTATTAAAAATAAACGAGACTTTCTTTCTAGCGTCGTTTTCTTGTCGACGTCTCCCAAATGAGTTCTAGCAGGGCACTTCAGATCTTGCAGGAGAAGTGTTGACCAACAGGTTTGGATAGAAGGATAGTAATACTCCTTAGTGGGAGGACAGCACCAGGCGAGGTTAATGCTTAAAGTATTTTCTACCACCTAACCCTCAGAGTTTTATTATTATGTGGTCATTCAATCAAATAAATGAGGAAAAATTCATTCATTGGGTGGGATTCGAACTAACGGGTCACTACGCTACCTGAAATACGAGACTAGCGCCTTAACCATTTGACTGCCAATGCATGCTTCCCCCCCATACCAAAATTAATTTCCATACCAAATTTCGAGTCTCCAGCTTTTACCGTTCTCGAGATATCGTGCTCGCAGCCAGACAGACACATACACACACACGGACGTACGGATCAATGGCCGAAAACAACTTTTTTGGTATCCTGAGGCTATGATTCGCCAAGAAATGTGAAAAACTGGATAGGTCAAATCTTCGACGAATACAATACTTTCCTTATTATATGATAAGGAAAGTAAAAAGTTATGAGAATTTTAACATAAAGCAACATTTTATATTTTTTCAAGACTCAAGTACAAGAATGCAGTTGATTTTAAAAGCAATAAGTTGTCAATTTCTTTTTGTAGAGCAACCTTGACAAAGAAATTGATGTATAACAACTATAATATATATTTATTTTATGATTTTTGACAAATATACAATGCTCTTGCCCTAAGCTATAAGTTATATTAAATAAACTTCTAAGACAAGAAATTAATAATACTTGTGCATTATAATAGACCGGGTGTTCAGCAAAAAAACGGACACTTTTGTTTTTTCAACTATTGAGAAATTTTACTTGAATAAAGTCAACAATATTTTGGGAATGTTCTGAAAATTTTAGAATGAAATGTCGAACAGATTTTTTTTGGTTGCGAATTTAGTATATTGTCTATTATTTTTAGCAATTTTAACGAGGAATTCTGCGTTACAATTCTGTTCTTAAGATTTTGCTTACTGAAGCGACGGTAATCTGAAAAAAATCTTGCTATTAGCTTTTGAGAAAGATGGTTGCCTAGTTTTCTTGGAAAAATGACATACCCTCGATAAAATTTTCCTCTGCAGGGGTCTTGGCTGTCTTCTTATTCCCTTTATCTTCATTCTTTCCAGCCATCCAGTGTTTCTCAAAATTTACGACAAAATCTAGGACTTAAAGACTTAAGTTCTTTAATAATCTTTCACACCCTGAACCTTTATCTCCATGTAAAGTCTTTATCATGTAACTATTAGACTCTCATAAAATCATTTTATAATTTCAATGTTAACACTTTTAAAATTGGGTTGAAACATTTTAAAATTTTGTTGAAATATCTAAGCTATTGTTGGGAACATGCTTATAAAATTTCAAGTCTCTAACTAAAACAGTTTTTCAGTTATTAAGAAAACAAAAGTGTCCGGCTTTTTGCCGAACACCCGGTATGTAAATTAATAATTCATAAGTATAATATATTATTTCTACATTGTACTTAAGAGCTAGTATAAGATACATGTCTATATTATTATTATTATTATTATTATATTCAATTATAATAGAACTCACATGTTGCATGAATACTTTTTTACGGCAAAAATAATTTTCCTTTCAATTCGAGTAATATCGATTAAAATGAACCTACTTCATACGATACCCAGGTTGAATTCAATTTAGATTTTCCAAAGGAATTACACAAATAAAAAGAATTGGGCGCTTAGAGAATTACGGGGCGCCACTAAAGTTATAGGGAGGGGTATTTTTTTTTCGGAGAAAGTTTTTTTTACAATAATAATAATAATAATTAAACTCTTTAGTGGAAGGTAACCACCAAGCGAAGTTCATGCTTAAAGCATTTTCTATAACCTAACCCTCACAGCCTTATTATTATGTGGTCATAATCTTAAATAAATAAGGAAAAAAGCATGCACTGGTTGGGATTCGAACCAAGTACTACTAGCTCGCCTCATGGTTACCTTCAACTAAATAGTGTTATTAAAATCTTTAGCCACCCTGTATATACATAGCATTAGGAATAAAGTGCCGTCTGGTTCAAACGTCTCGGGCCGCTATCACGATCTATCCACACAAGATAAGAGGTTACCGTATGCGTTGGATGGCGCAGATCAGGCATGGCCGGTGCTAAGGAGCTACGGAACTGCAGCACCCCCAGACGAAAAAAAAAACAGTTTTTTTATGTACTTGATCAGTGAAAATCATTACTCATTTCTTGAATAATTAATAATTATCAATAGTCTGCTAAACAAACTCGAACTTGTTAGGTACTAAAAATGCGGCTCTTTAAATCCTATTTCAGTCTGCATGGTTTATGTGGAAGCAAACCCAAAACATTTTCCCACTGGCCGCGCCTGGCGCAGATTAATAATCACGCCTCGTGTCTAATAATATCTATCCTATCGGTACTATGGGAGAATCTACTGCGGATTATTACGATAATACGCATTCAATGCCACATGGTTCAAGCGTTATTATCGTTTTTTTTTGAAGGCATTTTAATAGTAAGAACGCGAATAGAAGAGAAAAACCCGTTACGAGAATTTTGTAGAGAAAATTGCATGAAAATAGTTTTTTTATTGGACCTCTTGATCGATCAGTAGCTTGATAGATAAGGTGGCGGACTTGTAACCTGGAGGTCTATGGTACAAGTCCCAAGCTCATCGATATTCCTGTACCTTGGGACTCAAACTGCCAACCTCCGGGTTGCGAGGTCGCCGCCTCATCAATCAAGCTACCGAGGCTAGAATTTCAAGTGGGTAGCTCCTACGTGCTTGTTCCAGACACACACCGGGTATTGAGCAGAAGGAAGACATGCATAAGTGACCTGTCAAGATCTGGAGGATGTCTGTCGGGGAGAAATTTCATCTCCACCACAGAGAATGGGAGGGAAGAGAGATAGATGTGTGTGTGTGTGTGTGTGTGTGTGTGTGTGTGTGTGTGTGTGTGTGTGTGTGTGTGTGAGAGAGAGAGAGAGAGAGAGAGAGAGAGAGAGAGATGAGTAGATAGAGATAAAAAGAGGAGTGTGAAAAAAAAGGAGGGATGGAGAGAGTGAGAAGAGAGAGAGTGTAAAGGGTTACCAATAATGTATCTTGTTTAGTCTAATATGTGTGCTAGACCGTCTAAGAAGCTTGAGAGCTATGAAAGGTCACAGCAAGCTGTCAGAAGAATGATTCACGACACAAGAAACATTGCATTTACATCTTGTCGTCTAGCTTGGAATGTACAAGGGAAAACGTGAGAATTAATTTTTTTTATCAAATTCTTAGCATATATCTGTTTTGTGCTGAATATCTAAATAATGCACTAATTAGCAAATTTCATATTCCTAGTTAGACGTTATAATAGATTATGTTTTGAAAAAGTATACGAAGATCCTATTTATAATTAAAATAGTTTTTTGGCCATAACTCTAATCTAAAAATAGGAGTCTGAGCAAGTCGAACTGGTCACAATAGATCTAATAGAGGTGGGTGTAAAAATTGGGGCTAGGACACCAACCAGTTTATAATAATAAAAATCTGGTGTAAACATCACACGACTTTCCTTATCTCCCAAAAAGGAGTCGAATTCCGCCACTGGTGACTGAACGGTAACAGATAACTAAAAATCAATGCCAAATTCGTGATCAGCACTTCAAAATCAATTAATTTGATATGTCACAACCCCCATCTAGGATGAATAATAAAAAAGTTAGTCCAATCGGGTCCCCCTACAATACCGGTAAATTTTGGCCGGTTTCCAAAAAGTTAAAGATATCAAAAAAATGATTAGAGTGAACCCCTATTATTTTTTTAATCTGAGAAAATGTTGTTCTCTAACTTTTTTTGTATCTTTAACCAATTCAAAGAAGCGGTGCTTGCGGCCAATATTTGTGGCCCTGCGGCCGCAGAATGCGGCCGATTTCAACCAAAAGTTTCATGGTTCGTCTGGTGTATAAAATTAATTACCATACCAATTTTCAAGTCTCTTGCTCTTACCGTTCTTGAGATATCCTGTTCACACACACACAGACAGACGCACGGACCAATGGCTGAAAACCACTTTTTTGGTATCCTAAGGCTATGATTCGTCCAGAAATGTGAAAAGCTGGGTAGGTCAAATTTTCGACGAATACAATACTTTCCTTATTATAGGATAAGGAAAGTAAAAAACAGTACTTTCAATACCTTATAGGTAATAGAAAGTATTAAAATCTGAAGGAAAAAAATAATGCAAATGACTTACCCAGGCCGATTAACTTATAATAATAATAATAGATCCTCAAAGCATTGACTTACCTGGAAACATAGGAAAGAGACAAAAAGGTTAGGTTACAATATTCACTACACATCTAAGCATTATCTGAGTAGTTGTAAAAAAAGTGATTGTAGTGAAATAATAATACAGCCCGATTAGGACTAATGAGTTCCATTATTTCAGCAGTAAACCCAAGACTTAATATTATGTCCTGGGCAAAAGTATTATGAATAGTTTGACAAGGACTTGGAATCAAACCCCAATCTTTTCATTCACACTAAAAATCACATTAGTACATGAAATAAGCTTAGCGGTAGCATACTCGGCTTGCAATCCAGGTAAGCCTGGTTCGAATCCCGGCAGAGTCGGAATTTCTTCGGATCTATACTTTGGATGTTGGGGGCTACTCTAGCTTCCTGAGGACAATTGGGGTAGTTGTAGAGTGGGCAACGATCAGTGGCGGCATTACGAGATTGATATTGAAAGATGATGGTTGGTTGGAGATATGATGCATTAGCATTAGTTCTCGTAATGTCGATGTTGCCCACTAGAAATTGTGGCATTATTACGCAAATAACTAGCTCTTCTTCTCTTTATCTTTTTCAAGTACCGACAGTAGTTCAAACAGTTGGATACATTCCTCAAGAAACACCTGAGAAAAGACCCAGACACAAGGAATCGGGCAACACATTTAAAACAATGAAAAAAAAAAAACTGGAACTGTGCAACACCTTGAGAGCAGAGGAAGCAGGAATTGCAAAAATGCGAGGAACTCAACACAACACTTCACAGCGAGAATGAAAGAACTGCAAAGTTAGAAGAAGAGAAACTTTCTCGGAGATTTCCAGGACGACAAATTCCAACTTTGAACTTAGAGAAGAAAAAAAAATTAGGAAGAAGAAGTGAAAGAGAAAGAAAGAGAGGAGAAAGACAAGAGACACACACGAGGAAGAGATTAGAAGGCACAGGAGTAGAGGAGAAATAAGAAAGAGGACACAGAGAAAGCGGAAGAGAAGGAGTTAGAGAAGACGAATATTAAGAAGAAAGTAGTAGAACAATAAGGAGAGGAAAATAAGGAAAAAACTCAAAGGACAAGAAAGAGGAGAAGAAATAAAAATAGAAGACGAAGAAGTAGGGAAAAAGAGGAACGGATAAGTAAAAAAAACTTCTCCTTTACCTTTCTACTTCTTTTCCGCCATATCCCATTCCTCCTTATTTTTATCCCTCTCCACCTCTGATATCACCTCCTCCACTTAACTCCACCCAAGTGGAAGACGACACCTTGTTGAATCTGTTCGAGCGGACGGCAGCGTTTAATTTCTTTAATAGTGTTGAGAGAAAAGAAAGAAAATCTCTGTCAAGATGGCCGAAGGGCTGACACTATTGGAGTACAAAAAAGTGTTGGAAAAATAGATCAAAACCTAGAAGAATTTGAAAAATCCCGTCCTCTTTGTTAACCTTGATGATGAATTCAAAGGCAACAGAAAGATAATCATACAATCAAAGGGGGGGGGGGGGGGGGAGAGAAGAGAGATAATCATAAACTCAAAGGCGACAGAGAGAAAGAGATAGTATAATCGTAAACTCAAAGGGGATAGAGAGAAAGAGTTTATAATCATATATAATAATAATAATAAACTCTTTATTGACAAGAATAATATTGACAAAGGACGTGATTATTGCCTGAGGCAATCTCTGCCAGCAAACTCAAAGGTGACAGAAAGAAAGAGAGATAATCATAAACTCAAAGGCGACAGAGAGAAGGAGATAGTATAATAAAAAAATCAAAGGAAAAGGAAAGATCATAAACTCAAAGGGGATGGAGAGAGAGAGAGAGAGAGAGAGAGACAACACATTCATACCTACTCGAAGCAAGGAGAGTTTTCTCATGAGGTTGTGCTCATTTTCAATTTTCATTTCATGAGCATTTTGTTCTAGATTTCCCTTTGATTTTTCTCTTATTAAAGTTCAAGCGCGAAAATGAGGGGAAAACGGAGACGCGGGAATTTTCTAAAGTGGGACAAAGTGTCTCGGGTGTTTTTTCCTCGTGAGCAATCCCGGTAATTCTTTATTAAAAACCAGGCACCCGTGAACAAAGCCTATTCTCAGGTGTGGTCCCATTTGCAAGACGGAATACAGACGGCGGGATTTCTGAGCGCCAAATGATACTTTTGAAATGTTAGTGCCTCGTAAAAATGTTTATTTACGAGAAGAATTTCAAGTTGTTCAGTGTAAGAAGCGAAGAACATCAGATGTACGAAGAAATGAGTGAAATGTATCTTTGCCTTTGGCCCAAGATGTGTATTTTTTCTTATTTCGTGGCTGAGAGACATATTTTATGTGGAAAATAAAAAACAGTTCCGTGAATTATTCTGAAAAAACCCCCAGGCTTCTAGGCTCTTCTCTTCGTATTTAATAGGTTTTTTTCACAGTACTTGTTCCGTTCTTATCTAAATGCAAAAATAGATTTGGGAGGACTATATTTTCTGCAGAATCTGAGAACAAAGTTTGGAAAACTCTAGTTAACAACGCGATTACACGAATTTCACGGACACACAATCTGGGTTACTCCAAAGCAATTAGACTAAAATATAGAAGTAAATTAGACACGGCAAACAAAGCAAGATAACAAAAGGAGAGAGAGAGAGAGAGAGAGAAGGAGAGAGAGAGGGAGAGAGAGATGAGAGAGAGAGGGAGAGAGAGAGATAGAGAGAGAGAGGGAGAGAGATAGAGAGAGAAGAAAAAAAAGTTTTTCTCCGGGCAATTTAAAAAGACAATAAAAAATATTGTTAAAGTTTCGCACGGTAATACAGGGATTGCCGTTAGATACACATCTAAATCAAAAGCTTGTAGGTATACTACCTCCATTTGAAAAAAAAAAACAAAAAAAAACAGGGTTGTAAAAAAACTTATCAGAACCACTTGAGATGATAAAAAAACAGCGCTTGCTAAATTGTTATGGACCCCAAGGGCTCAATCAAATTAGTAAATATACCGACGGGGTTGGGGGCGTAACATACCTATAATGCTGCCGGATAAACCAGTATGCAAGCTCGGAGTGTAAATATTAATTAAATTTTCAGGAGCTTCTATATTTCCCTAGGTCTCTTTTAAAAAAAGGAAAAACATGAAAATGTTTAAATTGTTTCACAATTTTCTCTTTTTTAATTGAAGCAGAAAAACGTAAATGTTTCAATCAAAAACAAACTCCTGAAGAACAATCTTTTATCAATATGAATTTTATTTATTTATTTTAAAAATTAAGTTTTTCCAAAAAGTAATGTTATGCCGTGCGGGGTGCCCCATTCCATATGCCTTCTATAATCAATTCTTCTCATTGTTCCCGTGCAGAGGAAACATGGGGCATGTAGAAAGCTCTGACAGAGGAAGAGGGGGCATAATTTATAAGCTTCAAAATAATTAAAATTCGCATACCTAAAATGATTGGTAATATATCAAATTATAGGACCATTATACATAGCATAGGCCCGTAATATTATGTACATAATTTCAATGTATCAAATATATCATACTTATCATACATATGTATCATAATCATATTTTGATACATAGAAATTCTGTATTTATAGGTATCAGAATATGATACATAGAAATATACAATAGGAAAGGTTGCTGAGTATTCTAATCATACAATTGGAAATTGAAATTACACAACAGTTTGAAGCGCTCAAATATCAGAACCATGAATAATTTTATAATTGTATTTTGGTATTATTTGTAATGTCGTGATAATTGCTGACACCTCTACTACTCTTTACTCAACAAAAGAGAAAGAGAGAGAGAGAGAGAGAGAGAAAGAGAGATGGTGAGAGATGGTGAGAGATAGTGAGTGAGTGAGTAAGAGAGAGTGAGAGAGTAAACAAATCGTTCGACAAGGAAAAGTTTTAATGGGCGATATCATAGCTTACTCTAAAAAGATCAGGAACAAAAAATATTTCCTTCTAATAATGTTAGAAATACAATTACATGTACTTTTTTGACATACAACTTTTTCGAAATTTTGTCCAACTTTGTTGTATATGCATTCGAGGGAAACACATTTTGCATTTTCAAACAAGTTTCAACTTTCAACATGGTGCACAATTGCACATGTTTGCAAAAAAAAATCGCTTGAGATTTTAAAAAAAAGGCAATAATGGGTAAATGCCTGATGTATTTTTTTTTTTTTCAGGTTGGGTTTTAACGTTGCTTTCAACTACATGGTCACGACGGAAGTTTTAACCTCCATTCACTGGAACCTCACAAATCTGCTACTCAAATTAACCTCACCCAGCCTGAGTGGCACTGGGAATAACCAGCATCACGAGGGTTAGAATTTGAATAGATTTTTATATAGTAATAATAATATTGTCTTATTTATGCTTCCCGATTAGGACTAATAATGAGTCCCTTTATTCCAGCAATCAGGCCGAGAAGTATTATTTTATGGTCAAATTCCCAAATGGGAGGATAACTAGTACTACATTATAGTTTCTTAAGAAATATTTAAACAGATGGGAATCGAACCGAGAACCTTTTCTCTCAGCTAAACATTAAAATCTTCTTCGGAAATAAAATACCTACGTTTTTCATTCGAGCATTTTCACGAGAAACCAAAAAGATAATTCATTCCAATATTCCTATGAATATTTCAACGGGAAAGTTAACAAGTTTACAAAAATTATCTTCTCTTTTAATTTTATGTAAATAGAAAATGCGTACCTACCTAATTAAAACAGTTTTATTTTTTAACCCATCAGGTCCTGACTGGTTATGATATCCGTAGGTACTAGTCAAACATTATAGGTTATGCTTGAATATACCAACAAATAATTTGTGATTCACGACCAATACATTTTTAATTAAACAAAAATTTTAAAGTTTCCCTACACTCGGTCAGCGAAGAAGTTGAACATTATATTATATCTTACAGAATAATGTCAGAATTATTTTTAAATTTAATTAGTTCCAATGTTTCGAAAACGAATCATGGATGATTCAGTATCTAGCAATTACTCAGAACTAGTTTTTTTTTGTTGGAACATTGGAAGTTGTAAAAATAATTTTATGTAATTTATAGATATTTATAATTTGTCCAACTGAGGAATATAAAATTGATAAAAACACCCCACTTCAGCTCGAAACTGAAAAGCAAGGTCATACTCGTACACTTGGAAAAAAGTACCCCAAAAATTGTCGATACCGTTGGTACCGGAAAATTCGCAGAAGAAAAGGAATGATAAAATAATCTCAAAAGGGTTAACAAATGAAAATTCACATTTTTTCTGTTTGTAGTGCGAAAAAACTTCTCCCTTATTTCCAATGCTTTTTTACACAGGTGCTAATTATGCTGAATTCGGAGAGTCGAGTTTTAATTCTAGCAAGACAACACAGGGAGATATAAATCATTCTTCTTACCATCACGAGTAGCTCAATTTTCTCTTTTTTTAAATTGGTTTTAACATCGCTTTCAACTGCATGGTCATATCACAACAGGGTTGCTACTCTCCATTCGCAGGAAACTCACAAACCTGCAAATCTGCTAACCCATTAACCTCACCCAGCCTGGATTGGGACGGAATGACAGCATCACGAATTCTTTACCTTGCTAGACGTTGCGTAACTTCGGTGATCCGGTTTTTGTATAATGAGAAACGTTTTATTTATACAGTACAATCTTCTACCTCAACAATCTAATATTTTTTTGTTTTTATTTTTTTTCTTTTTTAAGAAACTACTGTATATTCAATAAACGTTAAAATACTCTTTACAATCATACGTCAAACACTCCCGCTCCATCTTCACATCCAAAACCACGAATTCTTCTCCGAGTTCCTGTGATCCTCATACTCGTAGCATTAATAATGGAAATTTCTATTTTGACTCTGAGCCATTCAAGAATTTTTCCATATGTTCTGTTCCACTCGTGGCTTAATTTTTCTGCTGTTTTCTTGATGAAACTTTCATACTCTCTTCCTACAGCACCATCACATGACACAACTAGAGGCACAAAAGAAGCCCTCAGATCTTCACCAGCACGATCGTATTTGGTATGTTTTTCATGTGATTGTGACTGTGAAATTGAAGACCAGGGACGGGAACCATACGATACAGCGTCAGCATTGGTGATGCGAGTATCAAAGAACGCCTTTCGTGCTGGCTCCCATACACCGGTCAACATCACGTCACCTATCAGGGCTGGTTCATTCAATGAGGCCTCTCTCATCACAGGTTCAATAATTGCTGGACCCCATGCTAATTCAGCCCAATCTCTCACATCATCTCGATGCTGGTCGTGGCCCTGCTTGATGAGTCCTCCCTTTTTACAGTTGAGGGCATGGTTTAGATTGAAATTACCAGCACCACATCCATCACAGTATTCTGGCATGTTCTGAGCTTCGTGTCCATATCTGATGGAAATGGCATCTCTGAACTGCATTGCAGTTAAATCAGTTTTATCCGCATACGTTGGTAATATTGTTAACCATTGAGAAGTTTTGTATTGTATGCTTCTTTGGATACTTCTTTTTGATTTATCAGACAATTTTTCTAGAATCTCCACTGATTTGATTTTTTCATGTTCTTTTCTTTTATCTCTTTCTTGATGAATTATTTTCGTAGCATGGTTGTAGTGAGCATCATTCTGAACATTGTTACCAGTCTGGATAGCAGTAATAAGTATTTCATTTGCTTTTAATGAAGTTTCAAATGATTGAACTACATTTGCTGTAGGATCAACAATTCCTAGTCCTCCTAGTCTAGCGGGTAAACAAATCATTTCATATTCATTTTGCAAAACTTCTCTATCGACAATAGAAGGGATCAAACAAGTTCTAATAATTTCTTTCAGGGTAAAGTAGTCATTTTCATCGCTTTTAAGTACTTTTTGCATACATCGCCACTCATGTTGTAAAGACTTGGTAAAGGCAGCAAGTACGGCTTGTGGATGTTTTTTACTAGCTCTTGATAATTTTTCAACACAAGAAACCCATTCCTCAACTTTATCATTCAAATATTTCTTCTTTCCCTCATTATCACCAATCACACTACCAAGAAATCTATGAGAATCAACAATTCTTATAATTTGATTTATGATGAGAGCTAATAATTTAATTTTATGTATTATAATAATTTGTTTTTGCACCGTTGTCATAGATTTAATACAAGTAAAGTTATTTTTTAATTTGGGTTAACTTCTCTTTCAACTGCATAGTTATATTACGACGGGGATGGTACCTCTATTCACAGGAAACTCACAAACCTACTTATATTACTTCCGAGAAATTTCTAATATTAAAAATCGGAAGTTTTATAGTTTTCATTCACATTGAGTCACCACCTTCTCAAAACTCATTTCATTCTACTTTCAAAACCTGTGTAAACTATTAATTAACAGTATTACGACCACACAAATAAAGATATTCAAGGTTGTTTGCAAGTTGCGTCTTTAAAACCTTCACACACCTCATCCAAAGTTCCTCATGAAGTGAATTTCCAAACATACCTGAGGTGTATTTTTAGCATTTGCAACAGAGTGGTGTGGTACGAACGCAAAACCGAGGGAAAATACGAACAAGACGCTTTGAATAATAGATATAATAAAAATGCAACGCTTGCTGTTAGTTGTACGGAAATATACACAAGGGAGGTACAGAGTAAGGAAGGAATAAGAGGATAATTCAATTTCACATTTGAAAAACAACAAAGAAACAGGTGATTATGAAATTGAGGGAAGAAAAACGGAAGAAAATGCTTTCATCCTGCCCTGAGCGTAGATGTGTGAATAATAATAATATAGGTGTATGAACAAGGATGAGGAAAAGTGGGAGAGGGAAAGAGAAGGTGATACTCAACAACAAAAATATTTGAGTAGGGCTGAGAATGAACAGTGAACAGGGTTGGGTTAATTTAACGACTTCAGGGTGCAATGAGTTGACACCTAATGTTGTATTAATAATTATTATTGAAATATGTTTCTGTTATTGTAACCAGCATCGGTCTAGGTCTTAGAGTTCTAGGGGGCTTTATCAACAAAAAATAAGTTTAAAAAAAAGTTATCATGCTTCTGTTGCACTTTCGTGATGTCACGAAAAGGTAATTTTCCCTTATACAGAGGTAAACTTTTAGACAGGTTCAACTGTATTCAACCAAGTGTATTTCTTATCTTAGATACATTGGAACTGAATGCATTTTCAGCAAAATTACGTATGAACAAAATTTTCCTCATGTCAGTGAAAACATCATTTAGATCCAGAGCTTGGAACGCTCAAGAAGATTTCTTTCCTGAGAGTTTCCTGAACACTTTTCCGTGCTTTCCTTTTCAAAAGAAGGAAAAAGTAGGCAAAGGGCTTTCTTCTCGTTAGTACACTAGATCAGGTCGTTAGGGAAACTCTTTCTTGTGATAAAGTGTGTTTATTTGCTTTATCACACGAACAAGATATACAGAATAGGCGTTTCAATGCGACGCGGATTATCCGGAGCATGAATGGCTTTACCTAAATATGAGCGATTCAAATTAGTGAAACATAATTCTTTATTAGGAGAACAATATTTACATTATAATGTTTTATTAATATTGTCAATTTTTATAATTAATTTTTACCATTATTTGTCTGTATATAATATGTTCTACTAAAAAAGTTTCTAAATAAATAAAATAAATAAGAGAGAATAAAATAAATTAAAAAAAAAATAATAATACTAATAACAACAGCAACAAAAAATACTATTGTCCTAACGAAAGGCCGGGCTATTGCCTGCGGTGATCTCTTCCACCCAATGATTCTGCATAAAGTTATCATACATGTGTTAATCACTATCGTTATATCACAACTACTCAAACTCGCGTTATTCATTTTTTAATGAACATTGGGACTTGAACCAATGAAATCCTTATCGATCAAGATATTGATTCTGTATCATTTTCATACTATACTAACATCTCTTTAGGCGTTTAGAAACAAATGGTAAAGTAAAATAAAATATTCAAGGTTCAAAATTTTCAGTTACCATATATAAAAAAAAAAACAGATTAAAGATTAATAGAACTTTTACGTATGTAAGTATCATTTCATAAATTACTTTTAGTTTGAGATTATAAAAAATGATCTTTACTCACTGATTTTGAGACAAAAAACTAATAATTTTTATTTTACCTTTAAACATATTGAATATGTTGTTATTTGCGAATTTCGTAACGATACTGAGAAAAGACTTGTAAAATCGGATAATTAAATCCAGAAAATTTCAGCTCAAAACAATGACAAGGAAATTTGAATTTCAAAGATAGAAATCTCAATCGTAATTAACAGACTAAGACAAGACGTAACAAAATGACTGTAAGGAAATCAGAGCTTTCTGAATATTTCCCAAGATTTGTGCAATCTGGCCAGGGTACAAAAGTAATTAAGTTCTCGAGTCAGGTAAAAGGAAAGCTGTCCAGAGCCAAGGATAAGACGAAGAGCTTTCTAATAAAATCCTCGAGACTCATCTATGTAAGTAGAATTTTAAACAATTGTACTATTTTTAGTCTTATTTATCCCTAATTCAAATGCAGTGTTTTTGATGGGAATACGATCGTAAATTATTTGGACTCATGTAAATACCTCTAATTTTCTGATTATGTATGTATGTTTGTCTTGAATTTGAATAGTAATAGAAGGTCATTCGAGGAACATAACTTATTCTTTAGTTTAGATGTTCTGGATCCACTCATACCTCGTGAGGAAAATTGTTTGGTTACTTGTGAGCAACGAACAGTGACGGCATTACGAGAATATAAATAATAATATTAATTTGAAAAGTGAAGGTGGCTCTTAGTAATGCTGCACTACCCACAAATATTGTGAAGAGGCTGTAGCTTCAACTCGAAAAATTCATACAACTTTAAACTTTATATCTAGTATGTAAGCCCTTTGTAGTAAAAATTTATGCATCTAAATTTCTTCTTAAAAACTTCATTTCACTTCTTACTTGATGACACGAATCTTATATTCCTGTATAAACTGAGGATTATATTTTACCTGAATCCACCACACCGAAGGGACGGGAGTTAATTTTCGATTAAAAATTCCCAACGTCATAATTTTGAGAAGCATCAGACATAAAATACGTGCCTGGGTTCCAAAGTCACGTTTTCGACTTTCTTAGCATTCCCTAAACCTGCGATGGAAATCGGAGAGAAATCGTAAAATTTCTTAGATTGAAAGTAGAGTCTAGAAAATTTCCATTTGGGCCCAATCTGAAATGGAATATTGATGTTCATCTTGTTTACATAACCTATATCCTAAGGGCTCTCTCCTTCCATAAGAAAAAGGTGCGAATATATTCCCGGGCTAGAGTAATTCTAAGGAAGATTTTGAATTGAAATGGGTAACATAGCTGTTTGAGGAAGATTCAGAATGAGACGGAGAGTGCGGAGAGAGAGAGAGAGAGAGAGAGAGTGCAGAGTGAGAGAGGAGAGAGAGAGAGAGAGTGCAGAGTGGAGAGAGGAGAGAGAGAGAAGTGCGGAGAGAGAGAGAGAGTGCGGAGTGAGAGAGAGAGAGTGCAGAGTGAGAGAGGAGAGAGAGAGAGAGAGTGCAGAGTGAGAGAGGAGAGAGAGAGAGAGAGAGTGCAGAGTGAGAGAGGAGAGAGAGAAGAGAGAGAGAGTGCAGAGTGAGAGAGGAGAGAGAGAGAGAGAGTGCAGAGTGAGAGAGGAGAGAGAGAGAGAGAGAGAGTGCAGAGTGAGAGAGGAGAGAGAGAGAGAGTGCAGAGTGAGAGAGGAGAGAGAGAGAGAGAGTGCGGAGAGAGAGAGAGAGTGCGGAGTGAGAGAGAGAGAGTGCAGAGTGAGAGAGGAGAGAGAGAGAGAGAGTGCAGAGTGAGAGAGGAGAGAGAGAGAGAGAGTGCAGAGTGAGAGAGGAGAGAGAGAGAGAGAGAGTGCAGAGTGAGAGAGGAGAGAGAGAGAGAGAGTGCAGAGTGAGAGAGGAGAGAGAGAGAGAGAGAGAGTGCAGAGTGAGAGAGGAGAGAGAGAGAGAGAGTGCAGAGTGAGAGAGGAGAGAGAGAGAGAGGAGAGAGAGTGCAGGAGTGAGAGAGGAGAGAGAGAGAGAGAGTGCAGAGTGAGAGAGAGAGAGAGAGAGAGAGTGCAGAGTGAGAGAGGAGAGAGAGAGAGAGAGTGCAGAGTGAGAGAGGAGAGAGAGAGAGAGAGTGCAGAGTGAGAGAGGAGAGAGAGAGAGAGAGAGTGCAGAGTGAGAGAGGAGAGGAGAGAGAGAGAGTGCAGAGTGAGAGAGGAGAGAGAGAGAGAGAGTGCAGAGTGAGAGAGGAGAGAGAGGAGAGAGAGAGAGTGCAGAGTGAGAGAGGAGAGGAGAGAGAGAGAGTGCAGAGTGAGAGAGGAGAGAGAGAGGAGTGCAGAGTGAGAGAGGAGAGAGAGAGAGAGAGAGTGCAGAGTGAGAGAGGAGAGAGAGAGAGAGAGAGTGCAGAGTGAGAGAGGAGAGAGAGAGAGAGAGGTGCAGAGTGAGAGAGGAGAGAGAGAGGAGAGAGTGCAGAGTGAGAGAGGAGAGAGAGAGAGAGAGTGCAGAGTGAGAGAGGAGAGAGAGAGAGAGAGTGCAGAGTGAGAGAGGAGAGAGAGAGAGAGAGTGCAGAGTGAGAGAGGAGAGGAGAGAGAGAGAGAGTGCAGAGTGAGAGAGGAGAGAGAGAGAGAGAGAGTGCAGAGTGAGAGAGGAGGAGAGAGAGAGAGAGAGAGTGCAGAGTGAGAGAGGAGAGAGAGAGAGAGAGTGCAGAGTGAGAGAGGAGAGAGAGAGAGAGAGTGCAGAGTGGAGAGAGGAGAGAGAGAGAGAGAGTGCAGAGTGAGAGAGGAGAGAGAGAGAGAGAGAGTGCAGAGTGAGAGAGGAGGAGAGAGAGAGAGAGTGCAGAGTGAGAGAGGAGAGAGAGAGAGAGAGTGCAGAGTGAGAGAGGAGAGAGAGAGAGAGAGTGCAGAGTGAGAGAGGAGAGAGAGAGAGAGAGTGCAGAGTGAGAGAGGAGAGAGGAGAGAGAGAGAGTGCAGAGTGAGAGAGGAGGAGAGAGGAGAGAGAGAGTGCAGAGTGAGGAGGAGAGAGAGAGAGAGAGAGTGCAGAGTGAGAGAGGAGGAGAGAGAGAGAGAGTGCAGAGTGAGAGAGAGGAGAGAGAGAGAGAGAGTGCAGAGTGAGAGAGGAGAGAGAGAGAGAGAGAGAGAGAGTGCAGAGTGAGGAGAGAGAGAGAAGAGAGAGAGTGCAGAGTGAGAGAGGAGAGAGAGAGAGAAGAGTGCAGAGTGAGAGAGGAGGAGAGAGAGAGGAGAGAGTGCAGAGTGAGAGAGGAGAGAGAGAGAGAGAGAGAGAGTGCAGAGTGAGAGAGGAGAGAGAGAGAGAGAGTGCAGAGTGGAGGAGAGGAGAGAGCGAGAGAGAGGAGAGTGCAGAGTGGAGAGAGTGAGAGAGGAGAGAGAGAGAGAGAGTGCAGAGTGAGAGAGGAGGAGAGAGAGAGAGAGGAGAGTGAGAGTGAGAGAGAGAGAGAGAGGAGAGAGAGAGTGCAGAGTGAGAGAGGAGAGGAGAGAGAGTGAGAGTGGAGAGGAGAGTGAGAGGAGGAGTGAGAGAGAGAGAGAGAGTGCAGAGTGAGAGAGGAGAGAGAGAGAGAGAGAGTGCAGAGTGAGAGAGGAGAGAGAGAGAGAGAGAGAGAGAGTGCAGAGTGAGAGAGGAGAGAGAGAGAGAGAGAGAGTGCAGAGTGAGAGGAGAGAGAGAGAGAGTGCAGAGTGAGAGGAGGAGAGAGAGAGAGTGCAGAGTGGAAGGAGGAGAGATGAGAGGAGAGGAGAGAGAGAGAGATGCAGAGTGGAGAGGAGAGAGAGAGAGAGGAGAGAGTGCAGAGTGAGAGAGGAGAGAGAGAGTGCAGAGTGAGAGAGGAGAGAGAGAGAGGAGAGGCAGAGTGAGAGTGAGAGAGGAGAGAGAGAGTGAGAGTGAGAGAGGAGAGAGAGAGAGAGAGTGCAGAGTGAGAGAGGAGAGAGAGAGAGAGAGTGCAGAGTGAGAGAGGAGAGAGGAGAGAGAGAGAGTGCAGAGTGAGAGAGGAGAGAGAGAGAGAGAGTGCAGAGTGAGAGAGGAGAGAGAGAGGAGAGGAGAGTGCAGAGGGAGAGAGGAGAGAGAGAGAGAGAGTGCAGAGTGAGAGAGGAGAGAGAGAGAGAGAGTGCAGAGTGGAGAGAGGAGAGAAGAGAGTGCAGAGTGAGAGGAGAGAGGAGAGAGAGAGAGGAGAGAGAGAGTGCAGAGTGAGAGGGAGAGAGAGAGAGAGAGTGCAGAGTGAGAAGGAGAGAGGAGAGAGTAGGAGGAGGAGAAGATGCAGAGTGAGAGAGAGAAGGAGAGAGAGAGTGAGAGGAGAGAGAGGAGAGGGAGAGAGTGCAGATAGAGGAGGAGGAGAGAGAGAGAGGAGTGCAGAGTGAGAGAGGAGAGAGAGAGAGAGAGCAGTGCAGAGTGAGAGAGGAGAGAGAGAGAGGGAGAGGAGGACCAGTGGTCACGAAAGTCGATGCTCAGTTTTTTATATAAAATACATACTTACAAATATATCTGTGTATAAGAGTAAAAAATAAAATAAATATTATTATGATTTAGTATAAAAAACACTGCCAATTATGGACACAAAACTTCCTCGTGATTGCTTCACATTGTAAACACGTGCCAATTTTGAGATTTTATAGAAAATTACTTGTATCTCCAAAACGGCTCAACCGATTTTCTTCAAATTTGTTTTATATCGTAGAATATTATTTTTCTACATTCTAGATTCCACAAAAAATTCTGTATCGGCAAGTCGTAGTGTTTATTTTTTTACTTTTTTGTCCAAAATTTCGGAATTTCTTAAATATCAGAGTTAAATTATAATTATTTTGAAAATAAATATAAATAACCTATGTAAAACAATAATATGCATATTCTTACAAAATTTCATCGAAATCGGGTTGTACCGTCCACGAGATATAAGCGTTTAAGTAAAAAGTTAGTGGTCAGGCGCATGGTCTCTTTCACCTAGAACCGCTGGTATGAATTCAATGAATTTAAAATGGGACCATCTACAGAATGTCTCCTAAATATGTGCAAAATTTCATTAAAATCGGTCGAGTAGTTTCCGAGATTTGCGCGTTACAAGGAATCGTTTTAACAGACCGACGGATCGACAGACCGACAGACGGACACAAAACCAAATTTACTCAGTAGGTTATGAAACGTCCAGAAATATGAAAAAAAATTAAATCGGAGCAAAAAAATATTTTTTTTTTTTTACAAAAACGAACACAATACTTCCGATTTCTAATATTAGAAATTTCTCGGAAGTAAAAAGATCATGTTTAAACAGCGATTTCGCTCCATTTAAGAGACATATTCCACCTTGGTCCCAAGATACCCCGAAAATTGATAAATCTCTAAATGTAGGAAAAAAAGAAGATGTGCCTGCTCTTGTTTTTCAACAATGTTTTCATGAATTAATTAATTCTAAGTATTCTGACTACACGTTGTGCTTTACTGATGGGTCCAAAATGAACAACTCCACCAGCTGCGCCTATATAATTGATAAAGTCATTACATCTTCCTTTACTCTCAACCATATTAACTCCGTTTTTACATCTGAAATTATTGCCATTCTTTTATGCATCAAACATATCAAGTTCTTGCCTAAACATAAGTTTGTAATTGTTTCTGATTCCAAGAGTGCTTTGGATGCTCTCTCAAATCCAAAGAATAACAACCCTCTAATATCCCTTTTATATTTTCTCGGCGAGACCTCATTAGCTGTGGTAAGGTCATTGCCTTTCTATGGTGCCCTTCCCACTCAGGAATCCATGGTAACGAGGCAGTAGATACAGCCGCTCGTTCGCCACAAGAAAATATACCCCCTATAAAAATCTGTTCCTCTGATGACTTCAAACCATACATAACCAAATCTATCAAGGAAAAATGGCAAATCATTTGGAATAATATTCCCAACTCCAACAAACTCAAGTCGATTAAACCCCTCATATTTCACTGGAGCTCAAGCGATAGGCAAACTAGATTTGAAGAGGTAGTGCTGTGCCGTATGAGGATAGGCCACACGCGATACACCCATAGCTTCCTATTCAAGCGCACTCCTCCACCAAACTGCCGCTGTGGCGAAATTATCTCAGTTAACCATATTCTAAACTGCCATCTCCATGTACAAATAAGAGCCTCCTACCTGTCCTTCCAGCTCTGTCAGACTCTGTCGAGAGCGCCGATTCCCTTCTTAGTTATCTTAAAAGAATAAAACTGTACACACTTATATAATGCACCAGAAGAATCGGCGCGAACGACCTGTCTAATGACAGAGTTAAAGCGCCTAAAAGGAAAAAAAAAAAAAAAGATCATGTTACCATAGTTACTAACAATATCTAAAAATTTAACCTGCGTGAATTTTAACAATGAAACAAGTGAAAGTACTGACATAAAAATTGCGAAGTTACATATTATGTAGATGTCGTAGTCAGTGCATAATTTTTGGATCTCCACTAATTTGAAGATCATTGCGCATTGCATACCTATATATTTACAAGGCGCACATACAAAGTGCTTGAAAATTCTAATTTCTCATAGATTTTGATATGAAAATATTTTCTTATTACTTTATTTAGAGGATACTTCTGTAAGTATCCTCTAAATAGATATGAACACAAATAACATAATTATAGTTCACACTACACATACTCGAAAAAAATATGTTAATTAATGTTTCTTTGGAGTCTATACATTTATTTTAATATTTTTCACATTTTCGGTTTAAGGTAATGAAAAAGTTTTTTTTTTTTTTTTTTTAAGAAATTGTTATTATGTCACGACTTTACTGGGTAGTGCAGAATAATATGACTATTTACCATTTCAGATACAATAAATTGTTTCCGCCAACTAGTCGCTGGTCACTTCAAAGCTGCTAGTAATTTGTCTCACCAGGCATGAGTGGACCCCGATGAGAACCCAGGTCACCATGCGTACAATGCCTAGTGCACTAACTCACTCGGCCATGGTGGCTACCGGTTGAATGTATACATATAATTTTATGTATTACAAAACGAAAAAAAATCCAGGTTTTAAGCTCATAAAAAAAGAAATTTGCTTTCAATTGGAAAGTTGTTATTGAAAAGTTGTTTACAATTTTTTTTAAACTAAATTCATGACATACAAGGTGTCCAGTTTTTTTATATATAAATTTTCAGAGTCAAATTCTAGGGTGTCCCCTAGAATTTGGTGTCTAAAACTAAAATAATCTCATATCATTTTTCTAAAAGTGCCGTCGAACGAAATACGACAATAACTCAGATTTGAATGATAATAGGTAGAAAATGTTAGGTATTTGATATTTACTTTGAAATTTTACAGTAAATATACATAAAGAACCATTGTACATAAAGACATGAGAACCGTTTTCACTTATTTTCAACAGATTCTAGTTTATTTTAGAGGTTTTTCGTTTTTGGAAAAAATACCCAAGATTATTTTAGTCTTAGGATGTCTTCTAGAGTTGATTCTGAAATTTACAATAAAAAACATAAGATACCTTGTACATGGCTGTTGTGCATACTGTTCACTTGTAGAGATTTGCAGTATGGAATATATTATGGAGTGTTGCCTAGAAAACGTACATACATTGGAAAAAGTTTCATTTTGCATTCGTGAAAAAAACCTGTAGGTACGTTATTTTTCAAATTGAACTTTTACAAACATGTAGGGCTTTTGTCTACCTCTGGTTAGGCAATTACTGAACGAGTCTGATTGAACCTGCTCTTAAACATGAACCAATTTTTTTTTTTTTTTTTTTTTTTAACAAAGGAACGGGCAAGGCCCATTTTGACATAGAAACTACTCTTCTGTTCTCAAATCCACATGACCTATCTAAAAGGGCGGGGTTATTGCCTTTGGCAATAATTGACTGAAAATTGGACATTGAGTGAAAACGAAACCAGATGCAAATGCACGTGGTGGATCACAAACTTTTCAACATTTTTGTTCTTTCAACTATATTTTTTCTCCCTGCCACAAGTGGGGCGTAGGGCCTCACGCATCTCATTATAGGGATAACGACACGACTGTCGTTATCCCTACAGTGTTCTGTGTTTGCTGTGTTACAATCACCACAGTAACACAGTTTAACAAACGGCAAATTAGTAAATGGCAGATTAACTAATAGAAGAACAGCTCTGCAAGAGGTTACGTACAACACAGCTTAACAAAACGGTGGTTTGGTAAATATCAGATTAGCTAATACACATCAGAACAGCGTCTGAATACGCTTCTCTGCAAGCGGTTTCGTTAGATGCAAACATTGTGTGCGGTTTGCAGCAGGAATTCATACTGCTTGAGGTTTCCTAAGTTTGGCGGATTTCGTCTTCAGACAATGTGGTGGGTAACGAGTTGTCATATTTCTTGCTCTATGAAGGTGATGGCGGAATGGATGCTATTTGTTATTGTTACAGGGTGTACCATGTGGATAAGGTATGGCTCTTGTTCTAATTCACTAGGTACTGTTAAATGAAGAAAAAAATAGAAGAGAAAGAGATAGGTCTGATTTATAATTCGAACAACATTGCTAAGGCTCAGAGGATCAAGAAAAAGGGTCTTGGCACTTCCTTATGATGATTGTGTGGTAACGCTTGTATTTAATTGTTATTTTTTTGTAGTAATATAATGAATAAAAGTTTATGTTTAAAAAAAAAATGGATTTTTAAATTTGTACTTTTTTATGCATACACACACGCAATATTAATACTGCATTTACGCCTATGATTTCTTAAATATTTACCTACATATAATAAAAACTCACGAATATTTTAAGATATGAAAATCTTGTAAAGTGTTAGAAAATCATGACACCAACTTCATGTCTTCATTAAAATGAAGCCCATTGACATTGCGATGTCAAGTTGAAGTGTCAAAATAACTTTTGCTCTAATTATGTAAACGGAGACCTCGGGAATGTAAAAATATAAAGACAAAAATCTAAAAAGTAAAAAAAAAAAAAAAAAAATGAACAGCTTAGAGTTTTATTCAAAGCGTGTCAGAGCATAAAATTTCTCTTCGTGAATTCACCTCGCAAAAAAGGGTTACCTGTGAATTTCAAAAGGATGTTTTTGATGCAAGGCCAAATGCTTATGCAACGTTACCTTTGCTTTTACTTTTCTAAAATTCTAAAATGAATGCAAACTCTCAACCCCGGTTATAATGAGCAACAAGCGAAAAGTATTCTATTTTTGTTGATGATCCAAAAATGAAGAAGGAGGAGAGAAAAACAGGGAGGAGGAGAGAGAAACAGGGAGAAAAAGAGAGACACAGGGAGGAGGAGAGAGAAACAGGGAGGAGGAAAGAGGAGGAGAGAGAAACAGAGAGAGAATAGAGAAACAGGAAAGAAGAGAGAGAAACAGAGAGAGAGACAAGTGAGTTTGATGCTCTGCTCTCTATGAATTAGAATCGTGTTGTGGAAGTGCACGAGTAGCTATTGTTCTGGAGTAACAACATTGTTCTTTTGTTGAGTTGTTGTTTTGCTGGTGTGTCATTGGAGTTAGGGGGGGGGTTACAAACTCAGGATCGTGTGTGGGGTCTGGCAGCCGAAACTTTTCTTCCTCTGCCTTCAACTTTTTTACTCTGTCAGTGAACGTAGATGTATATGTATAATTGTATATCTATGTATAGGTATCTATGTGTTCAAGTGTTCATATTATTACTAAATGTACATATGTACATAGAAATATGTACCTAACCTGCTATCCATATACAATTATTTTTTACTTCCAGAATTGCAGTACATGTAACTCTATATCTTGTACATAACTGTAATTTTAAGAAATAAACCTGTCGAGCGACCTCAGTAGCTTGATCAGTAAGGCAGTGGTGCTTGAATCCGGAGGTCGGTGGTTCGAGTCCAAGCATCGAAAAAAATATGAATTCAGGCTTGATTATTTGTGATTGTGATAAACACAAATATTACGGACTAGCATGGGTTAACTGCATAGTCAATGGAGATGGACCAGCATGGGTTAACTGCATAGTCAATGGAGATGGACCAGCATGGGTTGACTGCATAGTCAATGGAGATGGACCAGCATGGGTTAACTGCATAGTCAATGGAGATGGACCAGCATGGGTTAACTGCATAGTCAATAGAGATGGACCAGCATGGGTTAACTGCATAGTCAATGGAGATGGACCAGCATGGGTTAACTGCATAGTCAATGGAGATGGACCAGCATGGGTTAACTGCATAGTCAATGGAGATGGCCAGGAAATGAAAGTTAGACAGGAGAGTAGGAAACACAAACACAAGAATGATGAGAAGGGAAGCCGGAAATGGAAAACCCCAAGATTAGAGCTCTCTGTATTGTGACTATACCTGCTACTGTTGAGTATTGGTTGTTTTTGTCAGCATATCTTCAGTCAGTGCATCAGAAAGAGAAAAGTGACTAGTTAAGGGGTCAGTTATATAGCAAATATCAACTTTATTCAACACTTGACACCTATCCTGCTAAGACTAATGATAAAGGAAATGGAATTTTTTTTTAACATTTTTCAACAAAAATACAAAAAAAAAAATATATATATAAAAATTACTGAAATGAAATGTACGATACCTCCGGCCCTGTTTTGATTAAAATCTCAAACTTGTCTTAAAATACATTTAATGTCAACTACTTTTCAGAAATGTATTACAAATAGGGTGGTTCCATTTAAGATTCCAAAGTTGACCCCACCTGTGTACTGATAAAAAATCAAAATCTAGTAAATAAGGTTTCCTCCTCAATATATGTGGTACACATATTTTAGCATATTTTAAAATTCTAATCCGTTCTCTAGATATTTCGAGTGGCTCCTTTTTGGCGGACCCTGTATAACCCCCGAGGGTTACGCGAGGTTAGTTACATAGGCAACCCGCTGTGAGGAGGAGCCTGGGGGATCGCGCTCTCCTGATACATGGCTGTCTGCTGTCTGGATAGCACGAGGCATGACACTAATTTATGATGCTTCATAATTATGTTGCCACAACATGGGGATAATTATGCTACGAAACAGGAGGGGGGGGGGGCGGGAGAGAGATGGGAAATTACACTAATATAGAAGCAAAGAGGAAATGAGAAGTAGGATCATAGAGAGTGATAGAGAGAATTATAGGGTTAAGAGATATGGATATACAAGAGATACAGAGAGAGAGAGAGAGAGAGAGAGGAGAGAGAGAGAGAGAGAGAGAGAGTGTGAGAGAGAAAATTTAAATTGAAAAAAAAAAATATAGAAAAAGATAAGTGGGTGAAAGAGAGATAATGAGAGCTTAGGGAGAAATTCCATGAGGAAGAGAGAAAAACAAAGTGAGATATGGTGAAAGAACATAAAAAAGAGAAATATAGAGAGAATTTGAGAGAAAAGAGATTGATAAACATGAAAAAGGGAAAGAGGTAGAGAAAATAATTGAAGGAAAATTGGAAAAGGGAGAGGAAGAATGGAGAGGAGAAAGTTTTGAGGGAAAATAATTTGATTAAAAAAAGAGAAGGAGAACGAGAGAGACAGGAAAAAAAGAGAAAAAAGAGGAAAAAAGAGAGGAATACTAAAGTAGACAAAAATGAATGCTGTGGCTGCAAAATTATGCTCTGTGCTGTGTTGTTCACGTCAGCGAATATGTAATTCATAGGCACGAATGTGCAGATTGCACATGAGCTAATGTCATGCTAAAAAATTAGCATGACGAGGCATGTTAATTTAGAAATTAAAAAAAAAATGCGAATATTCGGTAAATATTTAATAAAACTCCTTAATTTATTTTGGGAAAATAGGATTACAACAGGATAAGGGCAAAACAGAAGAGAAAAAGTCCAATTAGAAAACAATTACTGATCTTTAGAAAGAAAGGACAATTAGACAGAAAAAATATTATTCAAATAAAATAAATAATTCGACAACAAGATAACTGCCATACAGATAACTTACAAACAACATCATTTAAACAGACAGCAAAAAACAACCCTAAGATAAGAAACAAATCCATGAAGACGACAAGAAAATCAATGCAGACGGCAAACATAGCCATTTAGACACCGAACGACACCACGCAGACAACAAATAAAAACATATAGACAAAAGAAAGCGCATTTAGACAAGAAACAATACCATTCGGAAAGCACATTAATACACGGTGCACCATTATCCAATTTACAATGTAAACTTAGAAAACGGTAAACAAACTGAAAGAAATGAGGGTACATATACAGGGGGTTCTGAATAAGGTGTTTAAATAACGAGGGAATTCATCCATCCCAATCGAAAATAGACTGTGAAATATGGTCAATATGAAAACATAGAAATTGAAAAAAATTGCTTTTTTGTGGTTTTAGAGTAGACAATACATAATTCATAGCTGCTAAATTTACTATAACTTGTTTTGCTCATTATGACTGTAATAATCTCTTCGAACGAAACCTTAGGGCTGAATTATAAAATAGGATAACAGCAAAGATTAGCGGGACCGTGCCTCAAGGCGGACTTTGCCCCGAATTATGAAACAGGATTAGATTAAACTAATCCTACACTATCCCTGAACACGCCCTCTGATGTGAATTTCAAACAATCACACCGCGTTTATATCAGATTTTAATAATAGTTTAAGTAATAGTTGCTTGGATTAAATTGAATTGATTTTTTTTCTGTGAAGCAATAATTATACAAAATACAATTCATATAACTACATACAACGTCAACTTATTATTAACAAATGTTTAAAAGATTCACAAATCCTAGATATGTAACCCTGTTTCATAATTCGGCTCAATGTGTAGTGTGTTGTGATTGATGGACACTCCTGCTTGAGTGGCTTATCTTTGTTGTAATCTTTTTTCATAATTCCGCCCTTTTTGTTACACCCTGTGTACGGATGACACATTATTTGTTTGTCCCAAATGCTCTTTTTTTCTGGCGAGGAAAATTTAAGTGAATCCCGCCACGCCCGCATGAAACACGGAGCCGGGAGAAAATAAGTTGGAAATAAATCAGAGGGGCAATCAAGTGTGCTGGAAATAGAAACTCGATACTTTCTGGAACAGAGAGAACACCGTCTCGCCTTGGAACACGAAACTGCAACAGGTTAACAGTAGCCCGTTCCAGAAACAGTCTCCACAAAATCCGCGAATCTCCGTTTCAACCGTCAGTAAAACCATTGGTTAATTTGAACGCAATAACCATTCAGAGTGCGTTGTGTGACAGTTGATACGGAGGTTCGGGGATTTTGAGAGTGGAGAGTGTTTCTGAAACGGGCTACTGGTAATCTTCTCGCGATGTTTTTGTAGATATAAATAATATAGCTTATTCATAACACTCCATTAGGACCAACAAGTCACAAGTCCCGGCCATTACAACTCACGAGAACACATAATTGGTCTTCAGATTTCATTTTATTCAAAAGAACAGAAAGTTTCAAACACAATAAAATTCGATATCTGTATAATATTTGGACCCTAAAACTTTACATTTTCACCCTGCTGGACCTGGAAAATTCAGTTCCATCAAAAATGTACAAACGAGAAGAAAAAATACCTGTACACAACATCCAGAGGCTACACGTTCTCTTCACATTTGACTAATCCCCAGATATTTCCAAACTTTTTACAAAGAGGAAGAACATTTCAAACAGAATTTCCAATGTTTCCTGTATTGTGTGTGTTATACGATGTGACCTTTCACAATTTAATTAAAAAGAGCAGAACAAATACAAGTTTTTCCCAATTCGAATTTCCCGTAAAACGTGGAGATTTGAGAACGAAAGAATGTCACGGTACGATGGACAATGAAGGCTTTTCCAAGGCTCCTCGGAATGGGCAGACTCGGAATGAAGAATTTTTCCAGACAATATTATTAATAAATTCTTTATTAGACAACAGACATATTATGTACAGCACAAATAATCTTTAGTTAGGACATCTGTAAATATTTTATGTTGTTTATCCTTCTCTTGTTTATATTGTTGTTAATTTTGTATTTTTATCATTATTTGTTTTGTACATAATTATGTCCTGTTAATAAAGAATTTAAAAATAATAAAACTTTCTTCTTCTTTCACTTTGCCTTTTCCCAAATTTAGTGAGAATCAGCAATGACCAACCTCTTCAATCTGGTTCTACTAACCATCTTTCAAAACCGACATTTCCTGTACACATCAGTCATATCTTGAGAAATAGCAAGAAATAAAACACGAAGAGATCCTAACAATGTCGAAAAGAGAACCGGTGAAATTTACAAGGAAACGTACTCTGAAATCGAGAAAATAATCACCAGGAAATTGTGAGGGCAAAGCTAATTGCGGACAAGTACACGGAAATTAAAGTTCATGAAAAGTTTCGTCCGTGCGAGAGGTGTGTGCTTTCTTGAGCGATGGAAAAGTCACGTTTTTTGTACTTTTTTTTGCAAGTTTGGAAAAAAAGCAATCCCAGGGGAAATGGATTGTTTTCTGGTGAGCATAGAGCGAGCGAGCTGCATACGAACTGGATTTTAACGACGTGGTATGGCGCTAATGCAATGCTACAGGAGTTTCCTGGGACAATACATGATACCCTCCATACATTTACGTTAAAAGTACTCGGAAAAAAAATTGTAGACTTTTTCTTCGTTAAGGACTTGAAAATTGTCTGAGAAGGTCGTTTTGAGGATTTCATCCGTTTTCTTACTTTCCTTATCCTATTATAATAAGGAAATTGTTTTATTTATACTAGAAGTTACTGAAATCAGGAATTTACAAGGCGAGAAAAATCTAATTTATGTATTTTTTTTTTTTTAAGATGAGTGTTTTACAGCCGTTTTTATTTCGTAGCCATAAAACAGGAGCTACTGTAGGCGCTTGTGGTCTGAGTTGTAGCCTACCCATCCCGTAGTATGCCTGCCCTCTGATGGGCGAGAAGTGACAATACTTCCCAATTAGGTGCTGGGTCAACACGAGCGCACCGGAAGGTATTCCTTACAAACAATTGTAACCAAATTAAGAATACAATTTTTTGTCGGCACGGGGGATCGAACCCGGGACCTTCCAAATGGCAAGCGAGTGCTTAACCACTGAGCTAATAGCGCGCATTGTAGTTTAATTTAAACACCCTGTTGATTTCTTTACAAAATTGTCATACTTCATAGATTAAATTAATAAAATCAGTTTTTTGTCAGGATGAAAAGCTGTATGCCAACCTGAATTTAGTTAACACCTCGCTAATTCCAATTGGTTTCTATAACTCTCATTCCCGACATTACATATGTTGGTGTATAGTAAAGATACTTGGAATTTTTGGGAACACTACCACTTCAAGGCTCTTTTGTAATTTGTAGTATCACTAAAATCACTGTTATAATAGCATTAGGAAGAAGTGCTATAATATAGAAACACAAGAGCTCCGTAAAGACGCAATCCTCGTAGCTCACAGTTCCTGCTCAAGTTCTATCACTAGGATATTTTATATTTCCTATAATGCTTTTATACTTAATTGAATAAGTAAAGAACTGTGTTGAAAATCAAGAGGCTCTAATACTATTCAAGCAATTTCATTAGCACAGACACTTCATGAGGATACTTTCTAAAACCCTCTAACGGAACCTGTGTTGAAAAGGAACACCACAAATGAGAACGCTGTTTAGGCAAGTTGAGAAGCAAGACCTCAAAATTTACACTATCACAATCTTTCCAAGAAAATTCCGTACAGGCAGAATTTTAGAAAGCATCTCCTGTTGATTAAGCTGTGACCATCAGGATCAGTGGGCTGGAAAATATCATTTGCTTTCGAACAAACAATTTGCGGTTGAAAACTTTTGATGAAACGCCGCTATGAAGAAGAGAGGCCAAACCCGGGAGTTGTAAATCTTTTCTTCTTTCTGTCCGCCGCAAAATCTTTAACGAAGTTTGTATCCTTCGGAAAATTTTGGCCCAAGCTTAAATTTTGTTTCAAGTTTCCAACGCCCATGTTCAATATTCTTCTGTATCAAATAATAAACTATGTATTCATTTACTCGACCGGGGCTAAAAGGTTTGCGAGGTTTTCTTATCGTTAACAACATTGACGCAAAGTTGACCCTTCCAAGCTTTCAGAAGAAAGGGATAACACGAGTCCGTCAGATACCGGAAGCAGGGA
Organism: Bactericera cockerelli; assembly: GCA_024516035.1. NCBI lineage: Eukaryota > Metazoa > Arthropoda > Insecta > Hemiptera > Triozidae > Bactericera > Bactericera cockerelli. Next base: position 1,271,316 of record CM044956.1, on the reverse strand, counting down.
TGTCGGCCACTCAAGTCGAGAGAAGGATGAGGAAATGGTGTAAAAAGGTGAGAATATACTCGTACGTCTCAAGATGAGAAGTTCAATACAAGTCGCTGTCGTTATAAACATGGAGAAAGGAGCAGAATTTATTTTGTGTACATATTATACAGAGTGAAAGAAAATCCCGGAACGGATTTTTATCTTTTTTGATGTTTTTTTTTTTACCGAAGAAAAGTTCTGTGGGGTTCGAAGATCCGTTAGATCAAAGTATCGAGTGAAGGGTCAATTATGTCTAGAATTTACCATAGACTTCGAATATCAAATAAAAAAATAGAGCGTTCCATATAAAATTCAAAAGTTATTGCCTGTTTCATTTCTTTTGGGACACCCTGTAGAAATTTCAATTCTACCAACTAAAAATGGACAATCTTGCGTTAGCACTTCACATACAAATTGAAGTATCTATCTTGATCCGTTAAAAAGATGAAAATCTGTTCCGGGACTTTTCGTTCACTCTGTTGTATGTCGCCAATGCAGTAAAGAGTAAAGATGGTACCAAACGGATGCACCGTTTCCGTCAGTGTCTCATATAAAGTTTCGACATGTTAAAGATATGTCAAGCTGTCCGGATCCTGACTTAGAGACTGATGAAGATATCAGTTCACATTTTACCGGAAAGAAAGTACGACATAAATTTGCACGAAAGAAAGTACTACATTGCAGTTGAAATACCTATATGCTGTAAAAAAGATTCAAAGTGTTTATATTTGACAATTTTGAATTTATGAAAAAAATACTATTAGAAAGTAAAAACTTGGACAAGTTTTTTTTTTTTTTTTTTTTTTGAAAAGCTCTGAATCAATTCTAAGGGACACTCTAGGCTAAAATAATTTCAGATCATATTTCAAAAATGACGTCGATAGGGGATATGAACAAAGTAATAACTTAGTTTTGAATACAAATGGGTACAAAATGTTAGGTATTAGGTAATTTCTTGGGAAATTTATCCAATAATCATAATATACAATGTCATGAGAACCATTTTCACTTCTTTTCAACAAGTTTTA